>PVKZ01000098.1:1200000-1595021 GCA_004027375.1 Macroglossus sobrinus | reverse complement strand
TTACAGGGTGATCTTAGATTGATCAGCTGATCCCTGGGGGATCTTCAGAGCTTTCAATAATGGGACTGCTCAGTTGATATGGGGGACTAAGCAGAACCAAAAGAGGATCAATCTGCTTTGAAAGGTGACAATCAATTAATAGGAGGTAAATAACTCTTTCAAGATTGGCTTATTAGGCTGTAAGCCTCAGGAACTTAAAAAAAAGAAAGAAAGAAAGAAAGAAAGAAAGAAAGAAAGAAAGAAAGAAAGAAAGAAAGAAAGAAAGAAAGAAAACAAAATTCAAGGCATAGCCTCTACAAGAATTCAAGCAAAATTCTTCACAGTGAGGGAACCATGAAGGCCAGAGCTCCATTTTAAAAAAATGTGAAACAGTAATTGACTACTGTTACTAATATCAATATAGAGATTTGGTCAAAATCTAAATCAGAAAAAAAGGCATATCCCAAGAATCAAGTTTTTAAGCTGAAATATTTTCTTCCTCATTATTTTTTCTGGTTTAGTGACTTAGTGTTTACTCTTAGAGATCTGGGAAGCAAAAATTAAGATCTTGGTATAAAATTGACAACTGGGGGCTGTGATATGGGGCTTGGCTCACTGGGAGGGACTTTACCAACTGAGATGGAAACTGTAATTACTACATCGAGATTGAAGAATGACTCATGCACTCTTATTTTTAACAGCTGTTTTCATTTCCAACCTAAAGAAACAAAAGGATGGAAGAAAATGTGGTACTTAGATGGAGTGAGTATTGCCAGACCCATGAGCCTGGGAATGTAGTTTTAAATTCTTCATGTCCTTACAAGAAGCATAAATTTACTTATTTCTTCTCCTGCTGTCCTTAGTAACTGGAGGAGGTATTTAAAATCCTGTTCATACTTCTATATCAGTATCAAAGCAAATGATACTCCCATCGATGATTGCATTTTCAAAGATCTTTGGGGAAAAAAAAAACAACTCAAGAAATGGGATTTGAGATGATGTGTGAGTCAGAGGGAAGTCAAAAGAATCAACAGAAGAGGCTAGAACATAGTGGTGGTGGACGATGAGGCAACTTAATACAGGGAGAGAAGAAAAGTATTAGTAATCAACAGACCACAGAGGAAATCACAGTAATTGAGCATAAGCAGTGAAGCCTAAAGGAATGAGGGAGTGGATCTGAATTCCGGACTCCTTACTGTTAAGACAGACCTTAATGAATCTTAATTACTCCTTTTCCATAGGGGAAAAAGGATCTAATCTACTGAGTCATCATTAGATTTTTTGCCCGTCTTGTTAACTGATTAAATTAATCTATATAAAACTTTAAGAATCATATCTGCCATATGGTTAAGTTGCGTTATGGATACTGGTTCTTAAGATTACAAACAAAGCCCAATAGAAACTGCCAGATAAGTAAGGAAATAAAGGACAAAAGTTTGCTTTGCAAAAGATAGAACTATTATTGCAATGGTAATATGATCTTTGTTTCTTCCAAGTTGTTTGCAAAGAAAGGCATTGCTGAACTCAGCCAGAATGCACAGGTGTTTGAGGAAACAGATTATCAGTTATTTGATCAACTTCCTGCCACAGATCTCATGGGAACAAACTCTAGGATCACAATTACCCATTCTCCTGCCAACAAGCAATTGAGAGTTTAGTTCAATGGCCTCCAGATTAACAATAGCTTTTGGTGTTTAAAACCTTCTCCCTGCAAGTCTACTTGGAACAGGGGCAGATATCAGCTCGAACTCTACTGTTCCAACGTGCTGTAATTATGAGGATGCTTAGGGAGAAAGATGTATTAGGGAGAACTTAGACATCATTAAATCCAGCTCCCTCATTTTGCAGATGAGGAAACTGGAAGAAGAAATGGTTAATTTCTTAGCTGAAGGTCACACAGCTGGTCAAAAATCAGAGCCAAGAGTTGAAAAAGTGGCTCTGGCATGTCATAAGGGGCCTTGGCATTCATGCTTACTTAAATCATAGATGATGGGAGTTAGAAGTGATCTTAAAGGTTCCCTAACCCCGAGCTCTCTCAGTGCTGGGAGCCTACAGAATCCCAGGCAGACACTCATCCTGGCCTTAGCTTGAATGTTTCCAGTGACAGAAAGCTCACAATTTAATCAAATAGTCCTTCCGTCACTGAACTGTTCTAATTATTTAAAAAATTTTCCTTCTTTTGAGCCAAAATCTGTTTCCATAAACTCTCTCTCATTAATCCTATTTCTGTCTTTCAGAGCAAAATAGACAAATTTATTCTTCTTCCATCTGGTAACTGTAAAAGATAGCTGAATGTACTTATTTTCCTTCAACGATTATTTTTAAAAACATGTTTTTTTTTGGATCTTTGAAATTTGGCCCTTCTTTTCCCTTTTTTCCTTAGTGACCAACTCCAATTTGTCAATATCGTTCTTAAATTTGGCTCCTAGACTGAACACAACACACAGAGTATTGTCAAACTAGTACAAATGACGTAAGGTAGAAAGATTACTTTCCTAACCTAACCTTTTTTTTAATACAATTACATCATTCTATGGACTCATACCTTTCTGTAGTGCGATAAAATCCCTGTACCTTTTTTCATTACAAAAAAAAAAAAATGCTTATCAATCTAAGCCTTTCCCAACCTATAATTTGCTTTTGATTTTGAAGTATAGGTTTTAGCATTACTCTTGTTAAATTACAAATTACAGCTCAGTGCCCCAGAACCTGCCCAAATCATTTAAAAATTGTAATCCTGTCCCCAAACTCCCTTTTGCCTTCAAAAATGTCATGGGCTTGCCTTCTGTGTTTCTAGCCAACTCACTGATAAAAACATTCATCAGCTCAGGGGCAAGGACTGAACCCCGGGGAACTCCGAGCATTTTAGGAGACATGTGGGAGACGCATCTTGGCCATCAAATCGCTAATCACATCCTCAGCACCAGGACACGTCTATTCTCCTTAGTCTCATCTGTGCAGCTGCATGGAAAACTCATATTCAGGAGACACGACTACGGATTTTGCGAGGGAAGGAAAGCTGCACTAGGCCCCCTTGGGGACAGTTATTCAGGGGACCAGCCAGAAAAAAATCGCTTTTGTTTTTTTTCCACTTACACAGATTTACAACATGTCTGAGTCAAATGAAATGCCGAAGCTCCAAGGCCTACGCAGTCATTCTGGATTTTGGCTCTGGCTGCTGGGTCCGGACTCCCTGACTCGGGCTGGGTTTGGAAATGGCCTTGTTATTTCAGTGGTCAGTTGTGCCAAACCATGTTAGCTGATCTGTCCGGTGATTTGCGAAAGTTATGTAACAGCATTACTCACTATACTGCTATGGGGTTCATCTCACTAGTGTATACGTCTAAACTGCCGTTAGCTTCAGGTCACATATCGTTTCTTCTAGGAGAGCGGCAGCAAGGCTGTCTGCCCCAATTTCTTCTCTAGAAGAAGCACAGGGGAAAGTAACCAACACTTATTGAATATTACCACGGAATATGAACCATATGAGATGTCTAAACACATCGTCTCATATAATCCTTCCAACATTCCAACTGTAAGGCTAGCAACGAAACTGAGTTTCAGAAAGGTTAAACAACTTGTTTAAGCTAGCATGTGGCCTACTTACTTTCAAGGTCCTGTTGTAACACTCCATGGTTTAATTTTTTTTTACTTTTTATTTTGCGATAACTGTAGATTCACATGTTTTTGTAAGAAGTCATACAGAGATAGCCAATATAGCTTTCACCCAATTTTCCCTAATGGAAATATCTTGCAAAAACTATAGCATTATAGCACAACTAGGAAATTGACACTGTTGCAATCTAACCATCTTATTCAGATTTCATCAGTTTTACATGCATGCATGTATGTGTAGATGTATTGCGGTTTAATTTTTACATTATTTTAAATTTCCTTTCCTTCTCAAAGTTTAGAATCATATAATTCTAGAGTTGGAGCATACCAAAGGGATTATCTAATTTAAACCACTCATTTAATGAGTGAGCAGATCGAAGTCCGGACGGAATGTGACATGACATTATTTAAAACAAAAGAAAACAAAACAAAACCCCCTCACTGGAATTCAAAATGAATGGTGTCCATTCTAATGAAGTTCTAATTTTTATTAAAATCAAATTCATTTATGACCAGCCCAACCACATTTTTGTTGCCTTTTATAAATGATAATAAGTTTTATGAGAACTAGCCTCAGGATTACTTAGGAGTCCTTGAATTGTATTTTGTAAACTACTAGACTGAAATATTCATCTACTGACCAAATAATATCTGTGTTACTGGATAAAGACCTACCTGGAAGAGAAAAGAAATAGGCCAAAAAAATATATATTTTTATAATATATATACATAAACATAAATACACACACACACATACACACACACACATACATACACATACCTCATGGAGATACAGGGATCCTAGGATGAGTTATAGTGGTGTGAAAATACAAAGAAACAAGAACTCACACAAAGAATAGAAAATACTTCTCAAATAAATGGAAGAAGTTTCTAGTGAGCATGTTCTTTTGATAGAAAATTTTAAGCACATAGAGAAATGCTGCATGCCTCATCCAGCTAAGAGCAGTGCGCCTTATGAATTCTTGACTTGTCAATAAACATTAAGAGACTGTCAACAGAGAAAAGGAAGTGGTGATTATTAGAACAAGTAAAGACACACTAACCTCATTTCCTTTAGATAGACATACCAGATTGGTTAGAATAGAAGGCTGTTGGAGACATCTTGTATCTAGATTTTAGCAAGGCAATGATTAAAGTATTTCACAATTTTGATTGACACACTGGAAAATTTCACAATTTTGATTGACACAATTTTGATTGACACACTGGAAAAAATTTAGATTGGTTGAAAATATAAATAAATATAATGAAATAGTAAAACTACCTAAATAATGGGTGCTGGTTAAAGGGCTGAGGTTACTGATTTCCCAAAGGAAAATCTCTAGGGCACTGCCCTTGAAATGGTTTCATTTACTTGGAAAGGTAATAGATTGACTGGTAGTTAGATAAGTAGGCAGATAGTTAGCTAGCTAGTTAGCTAGCTAGATGATGGACAGATAGATGATAAAAGATAGATAAATAGATAGATGATAGATAGATAGATAGATAGATAGATAGATAGATAGATAGATAGATAGATAGATAGATAGATGACAGACGGAGGCCAGGGTTTCACTCAACTGTGAGCTCAGGGCAAGTCAGTGGCATGATACAGTTGTACAAAAGCAGGTGAGGCTGGGCCACAGGAATGTAGACTATAACAAGGACAAGAACAGTCACAGATAGATTCTGAAATAGGCTCCTCTAAGCTTATCATTTCAGACTTCTAACTCATACTAAGCATCAGAACATTTTATAAAAACTAAAAAAAAAAAAAAAGTGGAGTGCTTCTGAAGATCAAGCGAATGAGAAATCTCACAGCTTAGAAAGAAAAAACCTAGAGGAAAGAAATCTTCACTGATGTGAAGATCTGCAGTGAAAAAGAGGACTGGATTTGTTCCATGTAGAAAAAGAGAACTGGATTTGTTCCATGTAGAAATTTGTTCGATGATCTTAGAGTCAGGACTGCGTGAAAAAGGTGAAGGTATTAAGAAGTACAAAGTGGCAGTTATGAAATAGTCCCAGGGATGTAGAGCCGAGCAAAGAGAATACAGTCAATGATAGTGTAATAACTATGTGTGGTATCAAGTGGGCACTAGATTTATTGGGGCGTCACTTCATAAATTATATAAATGTCTAATCACTGTGTTGTATACCCCAAAACTAATATAATATTGAATGTCAACTGTAATTAAAAGAATGTTTTAATGAAAAAAATTTAAAAGTAAAGAGAAGAAACAGAAAAAAATCTGTTAGTTATCATGACAAATAATGGTGGAAAAAAAGTAGTGTGGCAGATTTTGACTCAATATAGGGAACAAATGTCTAACATTTATCTTAGAGTGAAATAAGCTCTAACAGGTTGTCAGAAGTTTTCCTCGAGAAGTTCCTAATCAGGACGTGGCGCTTGTTAAAAATGCGATTCTTCACTTCCCCCCAGGGATTCTGATTCAGTGGGTCTGGGGATAGACCCAGGAATCTGCATTTAAACAAGTCCTTCAGGTGATTCTGTTGCATGTGGTTTACAGACCACACCTTGAGGAAAAAATTATACACAGAAGAGATACAACAGAAAACCATGGCTCTCAAACAATTAGTCTTGGTGACCTTGTTCCCTCATTATCAGGGTAAGAAATGTCCCCTCTGTCAACCGCTCACCCACTTAACACAAACAGACCCTTGTAATTACTCGAAATGGTATATAAAAATAGTATTATGATGAAGCTTTATCAAAAGGTAGGTGGATAAAGAGGCAATACGTTGGGCAGGTTCATAAGATCATCATTCCAAACCACCAGAACTCTGCTCACGCCCATGGAGGGGAACCCCCCCCCCCACACACACACTTCAGAAGCAATCACCATTCTCTCAACAGATGTAATCCTGGTTGAATCTTGTTTTTCCTTTTATGGTGCTCAGTGGATATGTGGATTGTATTGTTCTTTGGCAACACTTTTCTTTAGATGTTTCCTTTATCTAAAGTTTTTTCCAAAGCCTTAAAAAATAAAAAATGACCCATGTTCTCATCTCTTCCAAAAAGTAAGGATGGTTTATCAGACTCCTGATAAGAGAGGAGAAAATATTTGCTTCGAAGACACTCTGTGCCCTGATGCTGGGTTCCATAAACATGCCTTTCTTCTGCCCAAAAGCATTCCCTTATCACCCTAGGTGCCTTTGTCACCGGGGAGAGTCAGACCAAGAGAACAATGTTATAGTCAATTACTTCCTATCCGTCCAGGACAAATATATATGGCATTATATGGGTGAGATTTTTATTCTAAGACAGTGAGTGCAGAAGTATCTCTCAATCCCCTAATAACTATTTGTGGAATAGTTATTGCTGAAATGAGGGGAAAAAGTCATACCCCAAAACCTAAGCAAAACAAATGAAAACGATCTAATTTCCTTTTCAAAATGTAAATTAAAAAAAAAAAGAGTTCATTATGTAATTTTACAGGCAGTCATGGCAGAGCCTCTCACTGGCATTGCGAGGAGTTGTGCGGCTGACTGCGAGCAGGCAGAAATTTACCACACAACCTGGACACAATTTGAAGCACGCTTGAGGATGGGTATACTTTGTCACTGCAGCACATAAGATATTAAGGAAATTCCTCCTGACAGATCTGTGAGTGACTTCATCTTGTGAGCTCGGAACACCATGCCGGTTGTACCTACGTGCATGGGAATACGCCTTCTATAAGGAAAGGCACACAGAAATGACTTTGGCAGTTTTACATTTCAGAACAAATCACTGGTGTTAACTGGCATCACTTCATTGTATCCTAGCCCGACACAGCCAGAGCGTAGCGCTGTCTGGTGATGCTATCTGGGGATTTTCCACTCATCATCATTACCTATGATTAATAATAGCATCCACCTTGCACTTGTCAGAAGATTTTACAGTTTACATCTCAACTGATTCCCACAGTGATCTCATGAGACAGGTAAGCCAGAAGTAACCATTCCCAGGTAGAAAATGGTAAATGGAAACGAAAACAGAAATCTGAAAATCAAAGAAGTTTAAGCCATTGCTCAATGTCATACGAATGCATAATTCATTTTACCGGGTCATTAAATGAAAGAAAAATAAAAGGCAGAAAATTAATTTCTCATGCCATACAGACTTAACTTCAAACAGAGCCTAAGCTTCCTTAAAACTTCCAACTACAGCAAAAGTTATAACTACTTTCGCCTAAGATAACATATCTCAGTTTCCTTATTTGTAACCTTTTTCTAAACACCTAAAAAATTAAATTGACCTGTGCTCCATTCCTTTCTTAAGAATAGAGGTGGTAGCTGTCGATAACCTGCGAACCCATCATCCCACCCTGATTAGGTAGGTGACAGTGGCTAATATCATGGCCTCCTCCTTAGGTTTAGAGGACAGTATACAACTTAGAACTCAGGTTCTTAAGACCCGATCTTTTTTTAAAACTGGCAACTTCAACCATCTTGTACAAATAAAACCAGTGTCTACATTCCTGACCTATTACAAAAGGGGCAGGGCTTCCAACAGAGTTCAGGGTTAGCTGGGCCTGCAATGGGCACCAATCCCGCATAGATACTCTCAGCCAAAAGACACTTGCAAAGCATCTTGCCGTTGGGATGGTAGATGGTCCAGGACTGTGGCTCAGAGTATATTGTCTCACTATGGGATCCACTGAAAACTGGCTTCAAACAGAGTAAATAAGCAATTTTATCATGAAAACGCTGAGCATTTACAATTGTTTTCATTAAGGCTAAGAAGCATCTCGTTTAATAACTCGGCTAATAGCAAGTTTAAGCAATCCATGATGGGATTACCAAATGGAATTCTATGTAGTCACTAAAATAACAATTATAATGACTTAGATGTATCATAGAAAAGTAACTTAGAGATCTTTTTAGTTGCCAAAACCAGATTATACAAGTATACATACATCCTGTTTAAGCAATGTAAAATATCCATGTGAGCAATGATTGAAAGGGAATGCATACGAAATGAAAAGAGAGTGATGTGGAGATTTCATATTTGTGGCTCAAACTTTCTGAAATGTTGTGCTGTTATCTTTAGGAAGACCCATGCTGATCTAACGACTTCTTTTTTTTTTTTTTTTAACCCATCCTCTCATGGCCATGAATGATAGATAGTTGCCTCCTCCCCAGAGTCGAAACAGTTCTGTGGCAGTTCGCCCCAGAAGGCTCCCGTGAGCCCCAGCAGCTGCCAAAGCACGGCCCGCTCCAGGGTCCACAATGAAGTGTTTGTAAAGTGAATTAGCTGACGCGAGTGGAACAGCCTTTCTCTCCCTCAGGACGGGTGGAATGTAGCCTGGCCCCTCACCGAGTCCACTGAGCAGTTTCCAGGGTGATCTCGACCGAAGAAGTCGTTCTGTTTTTCCTCTTTAAAGATACAGTTTAGCAGCACGGTTGACTCAGAATAAGTCTCCGCTGCCTCCTCTGTGTGTTTCCTTTGCATGAATGAAGGGAAAACACATCTTGGAGCATGTTTGAGTTTGTCACAAATGTCCTGTAAAGGGTCATTACTATCCCCTGCTTGCCGTGAAATGGAGCAAGATCAGGACTGACACAAGTGTGACGTGCATCAGAAGCTGGAGCTACATCTGTGACACAACCGGATGGACTCTGTGCCTCACACTATGAGGACGAGGCCTGTCTTGCTCATCACTGTCCTCCACGGCCATAGCATAGTGTCTGGCTCTGAATGATCTTTCGAACAGACCAGTGAACAAGGACGTGACTAATTCACTAATACGAAGGCAGCAGCAATACCGAGGACAGCTGTCTCATGGGAATTAAAACAAGGTGCTACTTCTACTGCTGCCACGTTGGCTTCGGGACTTGTGGGGAGTTCTCTTGCTTCTCTGGGCCTAATTTATCTCATTTGAAGTGAGAGGCTGACTGTCAGGTCTCCCTTCTCAGCCATGAAATGCGTAGTCCTATGCTAAGCTACAAACACAGTTGGTTTACCAGCACTCGGAGCGTGCATTCCACGATGGTGTTACAGCTCGGGGCCGTAGAGCTCTAGCTGCAGGACCACCTTACCCTTTTCTTGTCACTAAACCTTCTCTCTCTCTCAAGGATGCACCTCTCTCTGGGCAGCAATGTGACTACTAGCAAACACTGAATTGCATATGTGGCTTTCATTGTACTTCTGTTGGACTGATCTGGGTCTCTTCATCCTCCCTTTTTCTCTTTCCATTAACCCAAATAACAGTTCACTTTGTGTGTATGTCAATTGGGATCACTACATGGGCTATTAATTAATTAAACAAATAAAATCATGAAAACATTCAAGTTTGCCATTGTATGGTCTGTGATGACAATAGAGTAAAACTGATTTGTTTTATATAAAACACTTAAATCATTAACTTAGATGATCACAGGGGCTTGGTCTCTACTATAACCCCCTCTCTCCCCTTGAACAAGTAGAATCTGCCTGCTACCTCTTAATTTAACATTTAACAAAAGCACTGTGATTTATAAAATCTTTTAGTTCTCTAGAAAAAACACCATATTAATTTGGGTGTTTGTCTGAGTCTAAACTGTAAGGCCATTAGAAGATTCTACCTCAGCCAGAAATTTCTCTTTTATGAAATGCAGAACAGAACACATTTACCCTTTGTCCAAATCAGAACTATCATTTGGGACATAGGTTAGTTCTTGATTCTTTTCCTTAACTAATGACAATGATGATTCTTAAAACTCTATGTTTACTTCTGTACGGAAGTTGCAGGAGCTTTGCGTGTATTCTCATTTGAATTCAGACGAGTCTGATGTTCCAGTGACCCACCCTATTGTAAAGCAAAAAGCAAAGATGCCTTGTGGGGAACGACCTTGCACTTCCCTTTTCCTCCTTAATTTAAGTGAGAGTGGATGGCATCTCAGACTGATGCTGATGAAAACTGCTCATTTTTCTTCACTTTCTCTGTTCCTTCTTTTCCCTACTGAACCCCATCCCCATGCCCACCCCCTGCACAAGCCCATATCCACACACAAAAACAGATTCTTTCCCTGGGGCTGTAGAAAGTAATCAATCCTGGTTTTAAAGGCTTCTTCCAGAGCAAAGAGACTCTAGACCAGTGCCACTCAGTAGAAATATAATAAAAAGCCATGTATGCAATTTAAAATTATATAGTAGTCATATATTAGTAGTCATATATTAAAAGTGAAAAGACACAGTTAAGATTCATTTTAATAATATACTTTTTAAACCAATATATCCAAAATATGCAAGCAGTAAAATTATTAATGAGCTATCTTACATTCTCTTTTTAGTATAAGTTTTTGAAATCTGCTGTGCATTTTACACTTACAGCAGACTAGCTACATTTCAAGTGATCATCAGCCACATGGAGCTAGCGGCCACCGTATTAGACAGCACAGCTCTCAACATTCATGGTTTCAGAGATATATGGTTTATGTGAGTGGGGACAGAGGCATGCCACTGTACACCTGAACCGCATTCAAGCAGTATCACTCCAAAGTGGATCTGATCAGATGTGTTTCTGCTCTACAATAATAAAGAAGGAAGGAATCTGACATTCTCTCTAATCCATCATTATACACACAGCACAGTCCATCTAATGGAACAATCCCAATACCGATATAATGCACAAAAACAAGAAATAAGATGACTTGTAACAAGTCCCTATGTGGATTAAGGTTAGAGTGTAAGAGCTTTGACAATTATATCTCACTCAGAAACCACGCCTGATTGGCAGTGAGGAACCCTGGAGGCTTCGACTTTGAGGGCTCTCAGCAACGATGCCATATCATCATTGTCGTTTTCAGTGTGGTCGAACCCTGCTAACCACTAACAGACATATTAGATGAGATCATTTCCAAACAGGATACAGTCTTGCAACAATCTACTATATTTACTGCAACAAATTGTTCACTCCTCTATTACCCTTTGACAAAAAGCAACAACTAAAATGCTTGATGGATGTAGCTGCCTCCTGTTCCTATTGTAGACAATCTCAGTAGTTGCTATAGACTTGGCCTATGTGATGTAATTAATTCATTCTATGAAACTATTTGGAAGAATTGGCCCAATGGGTTAATCCCCTTTTGGTAAAACAGAGAAAGAGGAAATGAAAACAAAACCTTAATTCCTCTGTTGGAAGTTTCAAAGCTTCTGAATGTATGGGGTGTGGGGAAGAGAGGGAGGGAGGATATATGTGTGTATCTCCTATGATGATGTGTTAGTTATAAGCAAATGTCTTTTGAGTGTTCACAGTTCTCAACGGTATTTTTACCATTAAGAAAGACATGATGGAACCATAGAACTCAAATGGGCTTTTAACATCTAGTTCATTTCTCTACTAATAGGGCAGCAGTTATTTACTAAGTAACTGAAACGGCATATAAATTATTCCAGACCTATGATTATTATTAATAGCTGTAAAAGTAAATATTTATTAAGTAGTGCATGCCATGTGGGCTTGCAAGTCTAAATTAATCAAGTTTAAGTCATTCAGAAGACATCCCCTTAATCTTTCCATATGTCACATTTTAGAACATGAGAGTTCTCATTATCAGGCAGTTCTCTCTCATGGGTAACCCACATTTCTTGTGTTATAATTAAAGAACATTTTTTCAAGTAGCATCTTCAATGGAATTAGAAAGACCATTTCAAAGTCACTCATTTGTCTTCCCAGACCTTTTATTTCAAGCTGAATAAAACAGGTATCTCTAATATGCCTGACAGTTTTTATTTTTCAACCCTATACTTTCATTTTTGGATCTTCTCTGATAGCACTCTACAACTCCACATTTCTTAAGTTTTAGGCAGGTCATAGTCCTGTTTAATTCTGTGCACATTTAAAATAACTTTATTCTATGCTGTGGTGTGCCCTCTACCCTCTAATGCCAGCATTCTTGAATCCCCTTAATCTACTCCACTGTTTTTCCTTAGCACTTATTATCTATTCTATTATATACTTTGCTTATTTATTATACTTATGATTTATTTTCTGTCTCCACCATTGGTCCCAAACTAGAATATGTGTCTCAAGAACACATATTTTGCTCACTGCTGTATCTTGGGAGCCTAGAATAGTACATGGCACATAGTATATACTTATAAATATTTGTTGAATAAGTGAATATAGATTTGATCAGTGTAAGTTCCACAGTTTCTAATTAAATTACTGTATAAGTATTTATCTAGACAAATGTTTCTATTTTACTGATAAGTATATTAGTCAAGATGAAATTAAATGTCTAAATTAAAAATAAATGTTTATTATAATATAGAAAAACTGAGTTGTACTGGTAATATTCACTTATTAAAAAGTTTGTTATTCTTTAATATGAAGAAAATTAGGAATACTGATTATTTCTGACTTATTTCTATATTTTGCTAATTATAAATATTGAGTCCACAAGTCTACAATGTTCAGAATTATGCTCATCACTTCTCAATTTAAATGTATATATCAAATATTAAATCTATTTTAGGCTCCTGAATGACACTTCACATGAGTTTGAGCTCATGATTCTAGATTAAAGGCTATAATAAGAGACAAAGAAGAATCCAGTAATCCTACTTTGAGATATTTATCCAAAGAAACCCAAAACACTACTTAGAAGGCACATGTGCATCTATGTGTTCATTGCTGCGTTATTTACAATAGCCAAGATATGGAGGCAACCTGGGTGTCCATCAGTGGATGAATGGATAAAGTAGAGATAGTACATGTTAATAGACCATTACTCAGCCACAAAGAGAATGAAAGCTTGCCATCTGCAATAACATGGATGGACCTAGAGGATACTGTGCTGAGTGGAGTAAGTCAGACAGAGAAAGACAAATGTTCTATTATT
This sequence comes from Macroglossus sobrinus, assembly GCA_004027375.1. NCBI lineage: Eukaryota > Metazoa > Chordata > Mammalia > Chiroptera > Pteropodidae > Macroglossus > Macroglossus sobrinus. The sequence goes on along the minus strand of PVKZ01000098.1, from coordinate 1,581,599 downwards.
TCACTTACATGTAGAATCTAGAGAACAAGATAAACTAACAAATAAAACAGAAACAAGTTCATAGATACAGAGAGCATTTTGATGGTTGCCAGAATGGAAATGGGTTGGGGGATGAATGAAGTGGGGTGAGGATTAAGAGGTACAAATTATAGCCATGGGGATGTAGACCATAGCATGGGGGATATAGTTAGTAGTATTGTAATGATATGTATGGTGTCAGATGGGTACTGGATTTATCAGTGTGATCACTTTGCAAGTTACATAAATGTCTAATCATTGTGTTGTACACCTGAAATTAATATAATTTTGCATGTCAACAGTAATTGAAAAAAATATATTTAAAAAATATTGCCATCTGGAGGAAACCAGTCCAACTTACATTTTTTTTAAATGGCAATCCTACTGACTTGGGTTTATTTTTTATCTCTTTTCCATCCCCAATGCTTATGATGGTGCCTGAAATATAGTAGGCTTCTAAAAATATTTATTTGTTTGTTTGTTTATTTGATGAAAATTTAATTCTGGCAAACTTAGAAAAGTCTGACCACAGACATTTAAGGGAAAAAACAATAAATAGTACAAACTAGGGTAAAAATTTTAAACCTAAACAAAAGTGTAACTGATTGATGTAGAACTGAGAAAAGCGTATTTCAACTAGAATTATTGTTCCCATGGCCTAATCTCTATCATATATTCATTCACTCACTCACCAAACACTGGTTGAATATATTCTAAGTGTGAGCCACTGAGAGAATGCTCTGAATACAAGGGACAAGATTTGGTTCATGGGCATGAAGTTCACTGTGGAAAACAAGGATAAATCCAGTATCTGTTCACCATTGTATCCCCAGCACCCCAAAACAACCATAAAGCAGATGCTGAATTGGGTAAAAGTTTGGTAGAAAGAATGCATAATCATCCATTGAACAATAAAGAGTCTAATAAATGCTATTCAAGAAAGCAAAGGCCCATGGGAGTTCAGAAGACCAGGAGTCTCTCTAGTTTGGGTTGAGGACATTTTCTTGGGACAGGGAGCTAAGTCAACAAAAGTAGGTTGGATTGCAGCAGGAGGCAGGTGTTCAAGGCAAAAGGGACAGCATGACCCAAAGCACAGAGGCAAACCACATACAGCACACACGACCTGTATTCGTCCAACAGCATTTCCTGTTTTTAAACACCCGAGCTATGAAACCTTCAAGCCAACCTGCAGAGAGAGTTTTTAATTTATATTAGGTGCAGGTATAAAATTATGTGGTTATAAAGGCTTCAGACAGAGTACAAGGCTGTCGGCTCTGGAGTCAGAGAGGCTGAGGAGCTTCCTAACTGTGACCAGGATGCTGTTGTGTAAACGAGACACCGTGAGCAAAGGACTGAGGACAGAGGCTGGCACTCAGTAGGTTCTCTATGGCTACTGATGACTTTCCTTCTTCTTCACTCAGTGTCCTAACTGCAGCCATGAATTTAGTACTGGCAGTGAAAGTGCACATTAGAACATTTAGACTAACCCCATAAGTGTGAGTCTGGACTGTAAGATTAATTTTTAAACGCCTCCATTTTTAGAACATATAATATGTTAATATTATTTTTCTAAAGTAATTGATAAATTAACAGGAATGTGATTAGAATCCCAGCAGGCATTATGTGATAATTAGCTATAATGAATGTAAATCTATAAATAAGAATATATGCCTTAAAATGGTCAAGAAAGGTATAATATAAATGAATTGTAAGGTAAAATTTCTCTTATCAGATATAAGAACATACAACAAAAATTTACTATAATAGAATCAAAATTGTATTAACCTGGGGATAAACAAATCAATGGAAAAGAAAAGAGAATATTTAGATAACTTCAAGATTATATATAATATAATATTACATATTATGTATTTTTTTATATAGCAAAGATAATAGCTTAATTATATGCAGGAGGTTATATGCTGGCACAATTGCTTATCCATAAAAGGGAAAATTTTAGATCATTCACATACATATATAAACATGACTTTCAGGCAGACTAAAGACTTAAATGTTAAAAAAAATAAAGCAATATAAAACCTCTGTGAAAAATCAAGAAAATTACAAAAATAATCTGGGAGCAGGGGAATTCATAACAAAGGCAGGAAATCCAAAAATCATAAAAGACCATATTTGATGTTATAAAAATAAGATACCCATATATGGCACAATATAGCATAATTAAAGCTTAATGCCAATATAATTAGTGATAACAGATAAATGATGAATTTGAGAAAAAATTTTTAACGAAGATACAGAAAGAAGTTAATATGTAAATTTTCATAGAGCTCTTATAAGAACAGAAGGAAGGAAGGAAGGAAGGAAGGAAGGAAGGAAGGAAGGAAGGAAGGAAGGAAGGAAAGGAGGGAGGGAGGGAGGGAGGGAGGGAGGGAGGGAGGGAGGAGGGAGAAAAATTAGAAATGGGCAGAGTATTGATGGATGATTCCCATAAAAGTAAATTCCAATGGCGCTAGATCCTGGCCGAGATGCTCAGACTCACTGGTAGTCAGGGAAAGGGAATTCAGAGTAGCAAGGGGATTCCTCTCCACCCAACTTCTTGTCAAAGCAGAAAAAGATCAACATGGGCTGTGCAGAAAAAGGAGTGCTCTCATACACTGTAGAACTGTAAAGTTTTATAGTCCATCTGAAAATTAATGTGGCAACATCCACTAAACTAAAAACACACTTACCTTTAAACCTAGCAACCCCACCTCCTGGACACTGCCTCATAGAAATAAGAACATGGGGATGTATGCACAAGGATATCCATTGCATCATGGACTACAGTGGCAAAACTGGAAGCAAAGTTAAGGCCACTGATACGAGAATGGTTAAATAATGTAGGATACAAACCGCAGGATATTATATAAGCCTCTAATGAATATTTATAACTATGGCATTTGACTTAGATATAGTTCCATGAGGACCTACTGAGTAAGAAAAACAAATGCAAAAAAGTATGCATTATATAGTCTTATTTTTTAAAAAAGGTGACAAAAAAATCCCTACAAAACACCAAAACTGTAATGTGTGTGTGTGTATGTATGAAGAAAAATATGGAAAGAAAGAAAATTTGTAATACTGTTTATGGAGAAATAAAAAGAATGGGAGGAAGAACAAGAAGAAAAGCGTGGCATTTATGATATGATCTAATTTATGCATTTATAAAGTTATGTGTGTATTTATATATATATGTGTGTGTGTGTGTGTGTGTGTGTGTGTGTGTGTGTGTGTGTGTGTGTATGATGGATAGATAGATGACAGAATTTTAAAATAAAACAAAAAAGGGGGAAAGAATATTTGTCTCAAAAAATCATTTAGTTCATCAAAACCCTGTTGCCTGCAAATTTGTCCACGACCCACTTGTAGGGATCAGTGCCACCCCTCCTCTGTGTGATCCTGGGTAAGGTGCTCAGCCTCCCTGTGCCCTTATTTGTCAAAGGGTGGCACTGAGCACGTGGTCTCTAAGGTTTTTTCCAGTTCTGATTTCATGATTTCATGCTTTTGCTTCCCATGTCACTGGGCTCAGAGAACACAAGTCTACATTTGTATTTCCCCGGTAACCACGTAGCTTGTGGAAACAAACAAAAAAGGTCAGAAAGCAAAAGCAGAGTCCATTCCATGACCTGATTTCTGTTTTACCCATTCCTGACCAGGCAACCAGGCCAATTATTATCTTCACGATGCTATGAAGCCATCACCACGGTATGTAAGTACTTTCATTTGCTAAATTTCTATTGGGTGGCTGCTAGCCACCAAATAGTTATTTCAAAGGAAGGGCTGGGTGCCAGCTTCATGAACAGCATTATGGGAACTCCATTGCTCAGTAGGGACTGAGACTTGGAACAGAAAAGGGGACAGCTTTCGCCATTGTCACTCATTTGCCAAATAGCTTTTAAGACGACATTCATTCAGCACCCACATGCTCCAGCACATCGGGGCCATAGGAAATAGAAACCAAAGCCAGAACTTCAGGGCTAAGGTGCCATAGGAGGAATGGACAGGGTAGTGCAGGACTGCAGAAAATAGAGAGAGAAAAAAATAAGAGGTTGGAAAACAGGCCCTCTCGTATTAGCTGAAAATAAAGGCAAGAACTGTGGTATTGGGTGGGGTTGGAAGTAAAGCTCTAGAATTAATATAGGTCAGGGTTGTGGACCAAGGAAGCAGTGAGAAGAAAGACATGCAGTGATGGGTATTTAGAGATAAGCAAAGCTGTAGGCAGCTGGAGGTAGGGATGGGAGTTTAAAAAGAAGCACACACCCTCCTATGTACGTATAGCATTGGGAAAAACATAGCAGGCTAATCCCTCAGATTTCCAGAGTAAAAAAAATTTAATCTTGTAAATATGCTAAAAATTTTAAAATATTGTAAAATCAGCTTCATGGTTAGATTATAAAATTGTGACTTAGTAATCATTTTTATTTATCTGCAGACATTGTGAAAAAAATTGCTTTATTAGGACAGAAAATAAAACAAAGAAACACTATGAGCACTGTTTATGGGATGACATTACAAAACTGGCCTGTGATTTTATGAAATATTTTTATATCTTAAAAATAATAATGTATGATATGCCTTCAGCATTGACCGTATGTCATTGTACTAAATACTTTTGAGTTAGCTGATGCAATTTTCACAATAACTCTATGGAGCAGGTACTATGAATACCTCTGTCGTACCAACTAGGAACTGAAGAGTAACGAGAGAAACACAGCTCCTAAGTGCTGAAGCCAGGATTTCAATCCAAAATAATCTGATTCCAAATGTCAAGTTTACAGGCCATTTGACATATGCAACATCAAATTGCAGAGAAAGCTTCTCATCTGCTTCAAGCCTGCATTAAGAAGAGACATACACCATCTATGTCCAAATAATCCGTGTCCCCAAACACTTTGGTCCGCCCAGAAAGGCGCGTGTCAGACTAAATACCATGACTCTTATTTTCAAGTATTTTCTAGACCAGGGGTCAGGAAACTTTTTCTGCAAAATGCAAAATAGTAAATATCTTAGGTTTTGCAGGCCATATAGTCTCTGTTGCAACCACTCAAATCTACCCTAGTACAGAGAAAGCAGCCATAGGACAGTCAGGTGAATAGTGTGGCTGTGCTCGACACAAAAACAGGTGACGGCCAGGTGTGGCCTGTAGACCACCGTCTGCCAACTCTTGCTCTAGATCACACATTCTTCGGGGCTAATTAGCCACGTTACTCCTTCAGAGCATCCTTCCCTTGAACCAATCTAAGTCAACGTCTTTCTGTTATTTGTTGGTGTATCTTTTACACACACATCTCCATTTGTACTTCAATTTCTTTATTGTTGCCAGAAGGCAGAGATCATATCTGTATTGCACACCACTGGATTCCCAGCACCTATCAAGTGCCTGGTACACAAAAGGTGCTCAGTGAGTATTTGCTGGCAGAAGGAACGGAGGGCTGATGGCAATTCCTCACACTTGACCTGATTCCGCGTCCTGGGCAGATTCAGCCGGCTCCAGAAAGACCCTTCCCCAGCACCTCTGTGACTAGCACCGTGCAGGATATTTACAGGACATTAGGAACCAAAGTGCCCCAGTGTCTTTCTATGTAACAGAAAAATAAACTTCCTCGCTTCCTGCACAGCTGCAGGGGCACTCACAGTACGATTCACCTGCTCTCTTCCTTGCACCACGTCAGCATCCGACTATGCCAAAGACAGTATTAGAAAATCACCTGTAGACCTTCCCTTGGCGCTGCCTGTTTATCCTGAAATGCTCCCCCGTCCGGTTAACGTCACCCATCGTGTTGCGATGGGAAGTGACTCGCCAGCCGTCTGCCACTGGGTCTCTTGATCCTCCTCGCATCACTTCCTATTCGGTGCTCAGTCTCTCTCTCATTGGTTTTTATTAGTTTAGCATCACATGCCTCCTCGAAGGAGCGCCAGGAACGCCATGTTTAGAAGTTGACTCTCTCACCTCATTGCCACAATGTTGAGATGGGGTTACTGGTCGCCCTGACAATGTCCTCCGCCTTGTGAAGGCTTTTACGTGAAGGCGACACCCTTCTTCTATCTCATCAGTTTGAGCTTATCTTCCTTTGGAACTACTGACACCTTATTCTTAGAAGGACAAAAAGAAGAGAGGTGAGATTGTTTTTGTTTTCATTCTGGCAGATCTGGAACAGACTTGAGGCTTTACCTCTGTCTTTCTGGCCGTGTTGTTCCTTCTACTAGAACAAAAATGCAGTGGCGTATTTAGAGGATGCACGTGGCATATTCAGAGAAGCCACTTGGGGGCTTTAATGGATCTCAGATTTAGGTTTTTTTGTAATTTTAAATTCTAGATTCGAGTTCTACTTTTAGTTTAATAAAACTTCTAGAAGCGAGCAATTGCAATTTCAGACTCTGGATTGCCTACATTTACGAGAGACTTTTGCCTTTCAGAGCAAAACAAAATATGCCTAATCCTTCTATGTGGTAAAAGATATTTGAAGACTTTTTTCTCTCGTCGATCACTGTGAGTTACACACACCCAGTTTTCTCAGTACACAGCCTGGCTGCCTGGCCTCAGACGGTCGACTCCTCTCTGAACACACTCACATATTGCAGCAGCAAGAACACAGATCTACATGTGAACTGAGCTGAGCTGTCTGATAGCCACGTGACCTTAAACAAATGTCTTGATTTCCACGGGTCTCAGTTTCTTCATCTGCAAAATGAGGCTAAAATTAATTCTCTTAGCATTGCCATGGGGATTGAAAGAGCACACATCAAGCACCCAGTTCATTACCTGGCGTGGGGGACATTCGATAAATGGTTGCTATTATTACTACTTTCTAAAACCCCACTGGAAATGTGGCAGGGAACACTGAATATAATTCTTTAAGTGCTGAGTTCTTTAATGCACATTAGTTAGAAGCATGGGCTTTGGAGTCAAACGTCCAGGCTTGAATCTTGATAACTGTCCACCTCTAGGCAGGTTCCTTTACCTGTCCAAGCAAGCCTCAGTGTTCTCAGGCTAAGGACACTCATCAATACAATTGTCATCCACCTTTGCACCATGCTTGGCACACTGCAAGTGCTCAAGAAATATCAGCTGATATTTTACTGTTAAAATTGGCAATCTTATCTCTGACAGGCTATAATGTACAAAACATGTCATTTCCATTTTCTTCCTCTATGAGCTGTATAATAACAAATAAACACTTTGTGTGTGTATTATTTTAGTGAATAAAATATGTATTATACATTCGAATGGGAGGGAACTGGAGAAAGATGCTATCTGCGCTGGGGTTACTTCACGGAGGGGAGAAGGCTTTAGAAGCCACTTCAGTGTAAGAGAAGTCTGTGCAGGTGGAAAAATATTGTTTGCATTCTTCCTTTGTTAAATCACTTATTCAAAGTGACAGTAGAGTTACCAAAGTGACTATAAAGAAGTCTGTGTAAAATTAAAACAGATGTATAAAAATAATAAAGAAGTTTTTAAACAAAATGAAGGGATATTCAACAGGGCACAGCCAGCAAAAACAATTGACTTAAAGGCATAATACAACAAATGTCTCTTTGCCTGGCCAGTCTTCGTAGTCAGAAATCTGACTTGCAAGGGTGATTTTCGCAAATTATCCAAACAATAAGCCCAAAGTACTGTTTTATATCAAGAAGAAAAACTAAACAGAAATGATAGGAAGTGATGAAGAGCATGAGAAAAAGTTATCACGTTGACGCACCTTTGGAAAAATGGAAAATACACAAAGCGCTGCATGCGTAGTGGAGGAAGAAAGATGAGTCTCCCAAGGAAACTGCCTTTGCTGCGAATACAAGTAAAATCGACCCTTCTCCCAAACGCTCCGTATAGATTCATTAACTATCCACATCATTTCCAGACATTTCTTGAAATAACGACCTTCTTATGCGCATCCATTCAGTTAGAAAGAGAAAATAAAAGAAAATGTGTGTACGCTTATTATACCCGAGGCCTGGTGACAGGGGCTGAGATGTTATAGCAGATGGTGCTGGCCCAGCCTCCAAGAGCTTCTGGCTTTGGGAGTCAGACAAGTAATCAGCCCATGACAACATAATGTGGTTAGTACTATGATGAAAGTAAGAACGGGGAGGAACGCAGGAAGGAGCTTTACCTAGGCCTGGATGAAAAGCTTCCAGATTAAAGAAGGCTTTCCAGAGGAAGTGACGCATAAGCTAAGGACTTCAGAAAAATCAAACTAACGAGCCTCAAGTGAGACACTGGCCCGGGATTTATTTCTAAGGCAAAAAAAAAAAAAAAAAAAAAGCAAAAGGCAGTGAAAATAGAGTTCTAATTCTAAGGTATAATTCTGAGGAAAATCAAGAAGACAAGACATATAATTTCAAGATTATAATGTGTAACAGTTCATTTAGCCCCAATTTTTAGCTCCCTATTATAATATTTCCATTTCAAATCTGCTTCCTCTTCTTTAGTTATTAAATTCACATTTCTGGGAATATCTTAATTAGACCATAAGTGACATAGATTCCTGATCTGGTAAAGGATAAAGGGTATGGATAGTGTAGTAACATGTTCATCATTTAAAACCACCAAATATGAAACTAGAGAAACCAGAGATGGAAAAATTTGAGGTCACCTTCTCTGTTCAATGGCAATGCACTCATCTATGCCAGGAGCTCCTCCAGACCTCATCGCAGCCGAACCCGACCCTAGATGTCAATCCTCCTCTCTCAAAATTAATTATATTAATGATATTCAGAACTTCCTGGCAATGCTAAGCAGCTTTTGTTTGCAAGTTATTTAGAGAAGAAACAATGAAACTTTTACACTGGTTGTTACTGATTCATCAGCACTCATGTGGGGAAATTGGTTCATTTTAAAGTCTAATACTAAATAGGAGGACCTACATCTGCACAAAAGATATAAAGTACAGCACCTGTACTAATGCAGCAACATCAACAAGGCCAACCAAAAGACTGGGGTGTGATCCCCATCACACCACACACACACACACACACACACACACACACACACTCACACACACACACACACACACTCACACACACACACATGCACAATACACATCTCAAAAGTGGCCCAATCGTATTGTTGAATGCCTTTAATGAATGGCCTCATTGCAAAAGTTTGTGGTTTATGACTAGGACATGTAGTGCCAGGAAGTACAGCTCATTCTGTGTATGTTAAGCTTCCTCTGACAAGAAGTGCAAGACAGATGTAAACTACCTGTGTTCTCGGTAGTGATGACTCATGACAATGACAAAGGAGTCTACAACTCTGTTGAAAGGCTTGGCTTTTGTTTCTCAAAACTTAAAAATATCTAACCTGAAGTCTTCGACAGTGGAGAAGGAAAGAAGAGGGGAGACCTTATTATCCTCCTCACAGGGACTGAAGAAGGAACGGACAATGGTTCAGATGTGTGACAGGAAGCCCTCTGGCCTGACTGGCCATGTTCTCTGGGACAGAATCGCTTCAGGTTGGGCAAGAGCTGACGTGAAGTGAGATGGAATGAGGTGAGAGGATGTTCTGTTCTACATTCCAGTTCTTTTATTCCACTTATCTTTGAGATCCAGGAGAAAAAATTCCAAACGCTCTCCGCTATCAACAGAACAGGCTCCCCCTACAACTGAGTCTTGTTTCCAACGAGTGGCTACTTGTTTTCAGTTTATTTTCCCTCACCCAGCACCGAAGATGAAGTTCTGGATATGGTGGACACTTAATAAGTTTCCTTCGTTCCAACTTTCACCTACCTTGTCACCTGAGGTGTCATCTACCCCTGACACATATGCATAAAAGTAGAAGAAAAATGATTATGATCAACCTAGGCATTTGGGCAGTCCTCTACATTTTAGGGAAAGCTGGGGAAGGGACAGGGAAGTGCAAATGAAGAGAAGTCTCAGTTCTTCTCTAAGCTATTTTTTTTTCTTGTATAGACCATGCCCTGATCTCGCATGGGAAAGGGAACTTGGTGGAAAGCAGCTTGGACTGAAAGTGGATGTTTGGTGTCATTGTTCCTCTCCAACTTCCTTCTCTTTTGCCTCCCTTTCTAAACCCCTTAAAATAGGAACATCCCACTAACAGTCAGATGGTGGTCACTGAAAGCATAAATTGTGGTCTCCATAAAGAAAAAAAAAGCTAAAAAAACAGGTCAAGTCAGGATTTTCCCCCCAGCAGCTGCCAATATAGGGATCTAGTTAGCATATGAAAATGCTGAAAGGAAAAAAATAATAAAGGCTAAGTACTTAAAACAGGAGATAGTAATACATAAGTACTATAAAATTTCCAATCCCATCCTTGCAACATACTCCACAAAATTATTCTCAGATGTATATTTGCACAAGCCAAAAAAATTCTGACTTTGGAGAACATTTTTACAGTTCATAATTTACCATGGGAACAGCCATCTGGGTTAAGACACAACTTCATGTTTAAAAGTAGACAGAGAGACTTCTGTCTCTCAATTGCCACCTGAAGTTCAACAAATGTACAGCAGCTTACTCCCCTTTCAGATAGATATTACAAAATAAACCAGTAAGAAGTAACTAATCTCAAATCATCTGGCCCCAAATAAAGAATTGGATTCAAATTTTTTTTATATCAGCTAGTTAAATAATGAGTACATAGTAGGTGCTTCATAAGGACTTCCTGATTGAGAAGCCACAGGTACCATGGGTTAGATAGAGCATGGGCTTTGGAGTCTGATCACTTGGGTTTAAAATCTTGTGCTAAACAGGTGTCTTCCCAGAGACCTCAGAATCGTCATCTATAAAATGGGGATGGCAAACATAATAGCACAGACCTCCTAGGAATGCTTGAGGATTCAGTGAGTTAATACAAGTCTGGTTGCCAGACCAGAAGTATCAGCATCAGCACCACCTGAGAACATGGTAGAAATGCAAATTCTTAGGATCCAACCCAGAGCTGCTGGTTCAATGCTGTGGGCATGGGTCCTAGCATCCTTGCTTTAACAGGCTCTCCGGCGGATTCTCATGACCACTAAAGCTGGAGAATCATTAATTCCTGTAAAGCAAATAGCACAGTTCCTTTTGTCCCCCCCACACATGGCTGCTGAGGGAGCCTTCACGGACTGTTAACTGTTATTACTATTATTATTGATCTATATAACACTTAAAGGCAGCAGCTAGGTTAACGCAAAGTTTTTAAATGCCAAGTTCCCACCGTTATTAAGCACAGCTTCCACCACAGCTGACCGGCAAGGGAAATAGACTAACATTTAGAGGTCCTGTTCACCTCTGCAGTTTTATAGCGATCTCTAAGTGAAAGATAGTCGATAATAGCGGTGTTCAGAACGTGCTACCTCAAAAGAGTTGATGAATAGAGAGTATATTAGTTTTCTATTGCTACAAAACAAATTACCTCAAAGGTTAATGGCTTAAAAAAAACAATAAATATTTATCCTATCTCATAATTATTGTGGGTCAAGGATTTGAAAGCCACATGGCTGGGTGGTTCCAGCTTGAGGTGTTTCATGAGGTTACAGTTACATGTCGGACAAAGCTGCAGTTATCTGAAGCTTTGACTGAAATAGAAGCCTCCCCTTCCGAGGTAATTTGCTCGCCTGGCTGACAGGCTGGTGCAGGAGGCCTCAGCCTCTCTGCACACGGCCCTCCAGAGAAGGCTGATGGTATGTCCTCACAAATGAGTCGTTAGGTTCTCCCAAGCGAGGGATCCAGAAGAGAAAAAGCCGGGCAGAAGCTATTCTTTTTGTGACCTATTCTTGAAAGTCACATGCCATCACTTCTACCACATTTGATTTGTGAGGAGTGAAATCACTAAGTCTGGCCCATATTCAAGATGAGGAAAATTAGGCTCCATCTCTCTGAAGAAATGAGTGCCAAAGAAGTTGCAATCATTTTAAAACAATCACAATGATCTATGCATCTACTCAAAGTGGTGAGAAAACACACACACACACACACACACACACACACACACACACACACAAAAGAACAGCAAAAAAAAAACCCAAGGAAATAGAAGATAGACAATTAAAAAGATAATGTCAGAAATTAGCATAATAGAAAACAAATATGCAATAATCTGCAAAGTTCAAATTTAGTTTTTTGAAAAAGTTGACAAACCTGACAGACTTCTAGTAAGACTGACCAAGAACATAAGAGAGGAGGTACAAATAAACAATATTAGAATAAGAGAGGTACGATGCTACAGAGAATAAAGGAGGCATCATAAATATATTCTTTAAATGTAAGAGGATATTATGCATATAACTTTGTGCCACTAAAATTTAAAACAAACAAAATGGATAAATTTCTAGAAAATTGTAACCTACTGAAACTGACATAGCCTAGAAAAAAATGAATAACCCTATAACAGGTTAAAAATCTAAATCAGTTGTTTAAAATCTTCCCTCAAAAAGAACATCAAGCTCAGATGTTTTTACAGGCAAGTCCATCAAATATCAAAGTACCATAATTCCAGTCCTACACCATGTATTCCAGGTTATAAAAAAGGAAAAAAAAAAAAAAGAGGGAATACTCTCTAACCCATTTCATGAAGCAAGAATAACTTTGACAGCAAAATCTAAAAATGTCCTTGCAAAATAGAAAAATTACAGGCAAAATACACTCGCCGATGTGAACATTCCTTAAGATATTAGCAAACAAAATCGAAGTTAAATTTCTATAAACCAGCAATAAACAAAGTGCTCATAGTAGCACCACTAGTAATAAATAATGAAAACAACCCAATGAAAATCAATGAAATATAGCTACGAGAAATAACACGAGTGAGTCACTGGAGTATAATATTGAAAGAGGAAGTCGTGAAAGAAGACATATAATAAAAATCCACAGGATAAAGTCTAAAAATACACAAAGTGATTAAACTTATATGATAAAGCTCCAAAGAAAAGCAAAACACAAAATCTAGGATGATGCTCTCTTAAAGAGAAGAGAAGAGAATAGGGTCATGGCAGTGGGGGGTGGGGGTGCTTGTTAAGAAATAAAAGGGTAACAGTGCTGCTCTTTATACTTCATAAACACCGTTTTACAGCTACTCAATATAAACTTTAAAAACTCAAGACACCTAATAGAATGAACAAAGGACAGCTCCTAACTTAATTCTCTTCCATCTCTCCTGCTCTAAATTGGTTCACAGCGTGCGAAGGAGAAGTGTAGCAACAGGTGAGAAACTTCTCTGAGGTCCCCGCCTGTTGATTTTTAAAAGAAATCCAATATGTGTCACATAAAGTTCTTTCATGATGTTGCTTATCTGGCCACAGGTTAAAACAGCCATCCCATTTGTTCTGTCATTGTAATAAATATGTTTCAGTCTTACCATATTCCATCTGCAAGTAAAATAACTCGGACGCTATTTAAGCTTTGCCAAAGACAGTCATAATAACATCAAACACTGTCCAGTGATGTGGGGATTTACCCAATCCAAACAGCACAGAAAAAAAATTTTGCTTGAATTAACTGCAACTCTCTGTTTAAGCTTTTTTATTATTGTTACAACTCGTCACCCTTAACAACCGTAATAACACAACTTTTAGACCCTCATATCAGAATAACAGTGGGTTCACTGGAAGCAGAAGGGTGGTGGGCAGGAATCGGTGGTTTCACTGAAATGATAATGCGCGCAGGTTTGACAGGCCAAGAGGAGTATTTAGAAGTAGTCCCATGACAACGTAGCTTCAGGCAACAAACGAACCTAAGACTGTCTGTGTACTGCTGGTGATAAATACCAAGTGGCTGACGGAGACCAGTTCTATTTATTCCAGGTTTTGAGGAGACCTGTGCTTTCAGTTCTAACTCTTAGGTTGTTTTGAGAGCTTTCAGGAATTTAAGTATATCCGTAAATATAAATAATATGAATAAAACATCTGTATATCTATTATTTCAGGTTTATTGAGGCATACTTGACATACAAAATTAAATTTAAAATATACATTGAGGTGATTTAGTATATGACTACATTGTGAAAGGATTTCTCTCCGCCACCCCCCTTCTACATCTAGTTCATTAACTTATCCATCACCTCACATATTTACCTTTTGGGGGGAGGGGTGTGGCATGAGGACATCTCAGTTCTAATCTCTTAGCAAATTTCAATTATAGGATATGGTATTAACTATAGTCACCATGTTTTACATATGATTCTCAGACCTTATTCATTTTATAACTGAAACTTTATAACCTATTACCAACTTCTCTCTACTTCTTCTACTCCTCAACCCAGCAACAACTTTCTATTCTGTTTTTATGACTGACTCTTTTTTAGATTCCTCATATAAGTGATACCATATGATATCTGTTTTTCTCTGTCTGGCTTATTTTAGGTCTATTATTTTGAAGTACTCCAACCCATGTCTTCACAAACAGTATAATCTTCGTAACAACAAATTAGGTTTTATTTAAGTTGGTAATAAAACCATTTATGGTTTGCATTTTATACTACATAAAATTTAGCCAGGAAACAAGCTACATTATAAAACATTTTATCATCAGAACATATCTAAACTAAAATAGTCATGTTTAGATGGTGGACAAAATACTGAGTTAAATCCAGATAGTACTACTTATCAAGAAACCATACATACCCCAGGTCTTAGATGACCCCAAGTGAGTAGCTCTGGGTTTGCTTCATTTTGGATCATGTGACTGTATCACAAGAGTAATTTGATTTAATAGTAATGTGTTTTAAATGACCACAAGATGAAAAAGTCTTTTATAAAGTAGTACTGAAAAGACAATATGATATGCATAACTGAAACAGATGTTACGAACTGGGTTTTAGGACAACTGATCCTATACCTCTAACCAGCTGTGACCTTGGCAAGTAAGTCTCTTTTTGAATCTTATCATAAATCAACTCCGAGGGATTAGAATAGAAAACCACAAAGGTTCCTTCTAAATTTTATAAGCAAGGGTAAGAGAGAAGTGATAACTTCTTGGGAGAAAATGACATATTCACAGGGGGATGGAGAGAAATATTTATAATTTGTAGAGTATTAACTGTGTGAAGCAAAGAACACAGACTAAACTAAGGGAGAGGATGTAGTCTCCAAACAGAAAGAATCTTTTTACAGAATCTTGCTTGGGACAGTCTTATGAAAACTAGAAATTGATATCTAGTTATTAATTAAACAGTAGTTTAGCAAGCACTTTTGCTTACAATGCATAAATGCATTTTATGTATTGCAACAGAAGTATACTACAGAATAACTTTTATAAGTAAAAGCATACAAAGAAATGCTTACAAAAAATTGTATTCTTATTTATCTATGTCCAAACATTATTCATCAGTAGTAAAGTGTCCAAAAGACTCCAAGCATAGCTAGAATTTTTTAACTCACATATATGCATATCTATAAATATAAGCATGTGCCACAAATTCAGTATATTTTCACATTTAACAAGATAAAATTCATTGCATATTTTTAATTAAAATCAAATGATGCCACATAAGATCCTTAGTCCCTCAAGTAATGAACTTGTTTCATAGATGATAATGGGCTGAGAAGATACTGCTCCAAGTAAAAATTAAGTTAGGGAAAATAGAATTGAGATCTGCTATTGAATACTAGCGAGTATAAAACATCATGTTCAAATAAACAAATCAGAAAGGATTTACTTTAATATGAATCTTAAGATCCTTTTCTGTTTTAAAATTCAATTTGATTCAATAATATTTATTGAACATTTAAAATGTGCAAGTGTCAGAATCAAATGTAATAAAGCATTTGATTTAACCTGAAATTTCTGGGACAAGAGCTCAAGGCATCCAATCTTGACAGCAACGAGTTCCAAAGTTAAGTCCGTTATCACGTCACCTTCAGTCTGCCTCACTCCATCACACACACCCTTGGATGTCATAATTATCATTAGTGATCGAACACTCCAACCCGAAGCGGAGGTTTACTGAGTGTCATTTCATGATTGTGTTCTTTTTATCAAAATCCTCTAGCCTCTTCTTTGATGCTATTTTTTTCAACTCACATGCCCTCAGGCTTCCTAGATAGTCTACTATCCCCTCTTCCTTAGTGCTCATGATGATGGGGACACTGGCATTTGTTTAGTGGCAGTCCTGGTTGTCCTTCAAGCTAGCATAGCGCTATAAAACAAAACTGCCAGAGTCCATCTCCTTTCCTGAATCACCATTCATCCAGTGAACGGTGGTTTAATATTGACGTATTAACAAATTCTTTCACTCACTCATGTCAGTGTGTTTATCAATTAGGCCAAACCCCATTCATAATTGTCATTTCTAAGATCACACTTAAATTCTGAAATCAGATTTTCTTTAGTATTAAGTTACTAATTCATGAGTGTCTTTGAACCATTTAATAAAACACGAGACATTTGTGTGAGCATTACATCAGAGGGGGATGCAAAGGATGACCCAAGATTTCCCTTGGGGGCTGAGCTGTGTTCCCCTCAAAGTTCACATGTAAAAGTTCTAATCTTCGGTATCTCAGATATGCCTGTATTTGGAGACAGAGTCCTTAAAGAGGTAACAGAGGTACAATGAGGTCACATAGCTGTGCCCTAACCCAATATGACTCATAGGAAGAGGAGATTAGGACACGGAAGAGACCGTAGGGAAGAGATGGCCATTCACAAACCCAAGAGAGAGGTCTCAGAAGAAATCAACCCCGTTGACACTTCGTTCTTGGAGTTCTAGCCTCTAATATTACGAGAAAATAAATTTATATTGTTTAAACTAAAAATAAAAATAAAAAAAGATGTCCATTGAGGAACTTGAGATGGAGTAAGTGGAACAGGACAATATGCAAATGAGTAATGCGAGGCAGAGCGTAGTGTGTATCAACCAGAGAAGACAGATGACAGGCGCTAGTGAAGTTATTCCTGTGGCCATCATGGCAGGGGTCAGAGAGAAGCTTTGTCATAGAGAAGCAAGGGAGAATTTGAATAGGTGAGGAGTGTGTGTTCCCAGTGTATTAACAGGCCAAAGATGTGCAAATAAAACTTCCATTCATAGGAGGCAGGAGGGGTAGGGCAGCAAGGCTGGGGAAAGATGGCTCATACTTGAGAATGGTAAGAAATCAGACACAGCCAGTCTATTTGGAATGAAGTGTTTCCTCGTTTTAACAATAGCAGCACCACTCAAAGATTTTAATAAAAAACTGTGTTTAAAGATGATGTATCTGACTGTCACATGTAGAAGGTGGAGGCAGCAATTGGAAAAAGTAGGATCCACTAAAAGCCTCTTGGAAGGTTTTTTATATGAGTCCCACAGCAGGCTGGTAACAAAAGAACTTGAAATAAAATATAGAAGAGACACTGGCAATTAAGTAGGCATCTATATGAGGGTGAGTCAGAGAGCCTCACTTAGTCACCGAATTTCATAAATGCTCTGTATTCCTAATAAATATGTTGCTTAAAGTTTTAACAGTAAAATCATAGATCTGTGAGTGAATAAGTTAATATTTAACACCAAAGCAGCGATCCATTTTACTTTAATGTTTATAGAGTTTGAGTACAAACATCTTCAAGCTGCACCCATACACATGCCCCACGCTTTTTCCCACATGGGCACCTGTGCGAGTCCCCTGAGGATGGAAGGCAGACGTTTTTGCAGAGCCCATACACACATGTGCCAGGCCCTTGGCCAACTGTGCTGGGGACACAGAGATAAAAGACAGACTGAGCCTTTGAGGTGCTCACAAGCTACGTCCTTCCTACAAAGTCAGTCACGGCCTCAGTGACCACACCTCCAGGGCTGTCCCCCCTGTGTGTCCATATCAGATTGTGCTCCTGCTCTCCAGCCTTGTCCATGCATCTGTCCATGAGATTCCCTCACCTGGTTGTCCACAGATGTCTCCTTGTCAACATCTACAACACTGGGCACCAACACCTTTCCCTTCTCCTCACGTGAGGTCCCCGAGAATGGTGGAACCTGGGGCCCCTCTTCTTTAGATTGCCCCACTGCTATCTCACTCTTCAAGTCACCCGTCCTTAAGTTCTGTTGACTCTAATTCCTGGATATTTCTTTTATCCAGCCACCTCAACAGTCACCAGTGCCAGCCGCCACCATCTGATGGCTGCCAAAACTTCTTAAGTGGCCTCCTGGCACCCCAGCCTGCAGCAGTCCCATCCACTGCCCACACAGCAGCAAATGTGACCTTTAGAAAATGAATATATAATTGAGTCGCTTAGCTGCTTAAAACCCTTTAATGTTTTCCTATTGCTATTAAAATAAAGTGCAAATCCCTTAATATGCATTGCAAAGCCCTTTATAGCCTGGATCCTGCCCGTCTTCCAACCTCACTTGACTTCTATTTCCTCTCCAAGCACCAGCCACACAAAATTCTTTCAGTTCCTCTAATGGGCCATGCTCTAAATCTCCTCCCAGGAGCCACATATGCTATTTTTCCTGCCAGAAACATTATTCTCCTTTCCGGCAAATTCCCATGCTCTGGACGTGGGTCATGCAATGGGGATGATATTTAGTCCATTGTGTTGGAGTGGGATGTTCTGCTAAAGCACAATTGTGGAGTTTTCTCGTGCCTGTTCAATGAAGATGTGCCCCAAATCTCTCTCTCTCTCTCTCTCTCTCTCTCTCTCTCTCTCTCTCTTTCTCTCTCTCACACACACACACACACACACACACACACACACACACACACACACCTCCAAGCTCCTTAGAGTGTGAATAATCTTTGAGGCATCCAGAGGCACCTTCCTCTCTTGAGCAGAGAGCCCTTGACTTATTCTCATCAATAAGGATGTAGCCTTATTGTCCAAGAACAGGGTGTCATCAGGCCCTTGTCTTGGCTAAATAGGAAAGGAACCCACCCCCTAAGGAAGAACAGGAGAAGTAGTTCCAGATTCAGAATGAATAGACATGACTACCTAGACCAACTAGAACCCAGAACTCTTGGGGCAGTGGGCTAGCCTGTAGTGGAACTTGAGCACTAAGGGTGACAGATATCCTGGGAACCCCAAGTGACAGACCTCTTTGGTGGAACTTACCATGAAGGCAATAAAATAATCTTTTCTCAAAGACATTTTGAGGGCTTATGCTAAGTGACATAAGTCAGACAGAAAGGCAATACTGTACAATCTTCCTAATATGTGGAATCTAAAAAAACCAAACTCTTAGAAACAATTGGTGGTTGTCAGAGGCGGGGGAAGAGGTTCAGGGAAATGGGTGGAGATGGTCAAAAGGACAAATTTTCACTTAAAAGACAATAAATTCTGAGGATGTAATGTAACTATGGTTAACAATACTGTACTGTTTACTAAGAGTCACTAAAACATCTTCAAAGTTCTCATCACAAGAAAAGAATTTGTAACTATGTGAGGTGATGGATGTTAACGAAACTTATGGTAATCATTTTGCAAATATATATATATATATAGAGAGAGAGAGAGGGAATCGTGTTGTACACTTTAAACTAATAAATATTATATGTCAGTTACATCTCCATTAAACTGGAGGGAAAAAAGATCCCTGAGGACTTGGGAGCAGGCAAGACCAATAGTGGCCCAGCGTCGGCTGCGAGAACATCTCAGACCTGTTGCTACGGAGGTTGCTGGTGGCCCGACATCCAGCGAAGCGGCAGCAGTGGCCGGCCGACCGCCCGTGGGGTAGAAGTCAGCAGCCTCCCCAAGAGCCCCCCGCGTTCCTGGCCTGTCTCACAGCCCCAAGTTTACATCTATTTCTGAACTCTTCTAGTCATTGTGGACAAAACGTAATGGTTAACTGGGAGTCTGTGAAACCTCTTACTGGTTTACTCAAGATCATGCAGCGAATACAGGAAGAGACTGAAACCAAAAAAAAAAAAGTGATTCAGTAAAGACGGACAGTATGTGGGGCTTTTTCAAAAATGTAAAAACAGAGGTGAGAAGGGAAAGACCCATGAGCTCATTGATCTAGGACAGTCAGGAACTATTCCCTGCAATGTTTTGATGGTCTCTGGCTCTGACTAGAGCTACTGGAAATTTTGCCAACTCATATCAATTAAGTCTGTGTGAAGCCTCAGTGAAGAACAGTGGACGGAGGAATGTGACACAGAACCAAGGCAAAGTGACCAGACCTCATCATCTTAGCGCCTGTGATAACTTCCTGGAGAGCAGAGCTGGGTTTCGAATCTACTGAAATCTTCCATAAATGGAGTCTAAATGCAGGCTACACACCATCCAAAAACTCCCCAGAGAAATTCCTATTATGTACATGGAAGGGGGAGTGAAGCAAGTCCCGTCTGGCTGGGCAGATAATATTCTCTGTGGAGTGAAACTGTGGCTCCTGCGTTTGGCGCCAAGTGCGTGTTGATACGAGACCAAGGCCCTGAACACGGAGGTGTAAGCGTGCTGGAAACTCAGCCAGGTGGAGCAGGCAGTGCTGGATGGTCCTTTGTCTCTAAAACACCCGAACCACAAGTATCAGTAGGGGTATTATTCTCATAAAGTCCCTAACTGGTTACGAGACACTATTATGACCAGTGCTACTCAGAATCGCTAGAACACACTGGAGTGACTGATTATCTTTTTCCGTGAGCCTCCCATTGGTACACGAGCTAAAATCAAGAACAGGCTGACTTACACCTCTGTGGCTTTTGCTTTGTGGGGCTGACACTCTTGGGAAAACCCCAGAACTTTAAAGTGAGTGCACAGTGAAATCAGCCTTATTAGGAAATAAAGGCACAGATGGATGAAGCGACAACTCAAATGTCACCTGCTCAAATGTCACCTCCCCTGACGAGTCTCAAGTACTATGCTCCCTCCTTCGCTACGTAGTAACCTCTAGTTGCTCTGTAACACATTAACTTTGATAACAACCAAGTTATCGCGTGAAGTCCCTGCAACTGAAGGCTTTATGGAGTCTGGAAAAACCAGCATTCACATCCATTCATCGAAAAGTCACATATTGGAATGAAAAGTGTTTCTTACACACGTAATGTTAATTAAATCCATACGAAGCCACCGCGGTTTGAAGCAACACCACCGCAAGCGTGGTCCACGGACCCATGGTGTCTGGCAGTCTGCTGGAAAAGCAAAATCAGGGGCCCCCTGGAGACCCAGCGGATCAGACAAGCTGAGTGTGGAGCCCCCAAATCTGTGTTTACGTTCTCTGGGTGATACTTATGCACCCTAAAGTTTTGAGTAAATGTTATTCAGAAATAAAGGTGGGAATGAGCAAAGAATGTCATGAGGACTAGGATTTTGCCAGGGACAATGACAGATTCTTGTTGCCATTTAGATTTGAAAAATCAGGAAAAAGGAGGAAAATGAATTATCCGAAATTACGTGTGTGAAGATGGTGCTTTGAACGCACGTCTCCACGTGCCATTGGATACCTGCTCCATACTGTCTCACTGAGGCAGCCGAGACCTGGCTAAACCACCAGCAGGGGGGCCAGGCCCCCTCTCCGCAAAGCTCTCCCTTAGCCTGCTTACCCTCTCCCTTCCCCAGGCAGCGCCATCTGGGGCTCTTTATAGGCATCATTCTAAGAGATGGACCAGGTCAAATGAGGAGAAGCAGACCATCCGGGGACAAGAGGGCGGCCACGCCATACCGTGGTTTAGATGTCGGATGCAGTCGCTCAGGAGAGCACTGAACTTCTTCTGGCCGGCCGCCTCGGGGAAGCAGAAGTAGCCGTGTCTGAGGAATGGCTGCCACAGGTACACCGGGTATTCCTTCGGCAAGACCACGAAGGGCGGAGCGGGCTCCTTCTCATTGGACGCTTAAGAAATATTGAAAACACAAAGACGTTTTAAAATGTGTCTCTTTTTTATTTAAAATATGTATTTCGGGCTGTGAAGTTAACTCCCTGGGCAGGCCATGGCATGGGGAGGTGTGTGAGATGTCTTTATAGGAGTTGGGTGGGGGCGGGGGCGGGGGGATGCGAATTCAGGCGCTGCTCACATCCTTCCACCAGCCTCTCCTGTCTCACTCCAGCAGGTCGCCTCACCTCCTACCCCACAGGGACAACCAAGGCCATCAGACACAATCTTTCCGAGCTTCCTCACATCGAAACAATGTACAGAGCTTGTCCGTCCCTCCTGGCCCACGGCAAGCTAACCTGTCCGCCTGTGCAGACACCCTACACTCCCTGCAACCTCTCATTCCACCGGGTCTGCTGTCTGCCCCCTCGCTGTCACTGTTGAACAAGCATTTGCTGTCTTCATGCCATCAACCCCTCTTCTCACCTTAGTCTTGTTCCCGCCCCACCAGTCAGTCCTTCCTGAAACCAAATTGTTGCGGTCGCCAGTGTCACCCTGACTGCCAGCCTATGGCTTCTTTATTATCTATCCTTTAAAACTGATCTGAAATGTCTGTTGCTGCTAAGAACCCCTTCTTTCCAAAATATTCTTCTATTTAGACATTTCCTAGGACAGTATGGCACATTTATTCATTCAACAAACGATAGCTCAGTATCTACTAGGTTCGGTGACCGTGCCATGTGCTGAGGACACAGAGATACGTAAGCTGCATCTCTAGGAGCATCTCTTCCGGTGTCCTTTATGCTTTTTAAAAGCTCTTCTTTGTCACGTTTCTTGGTTCCCTGCCCCTTCTCTGCATCCTCTGGTGAGTGCTGGGCTCGATCTCTGTTCTGTGCTGGTTTCTGCTCCCCTCTCAGTCCATAGTTATGGTCATCTACTCCACGACTTTGCATATTTATTCTGCAGCTCATATTACCTTTCCCTCCTTCCCTTACATCATGTTTCTGCATAGAAAATTCTCACTTGCCCTTCAGAAGTCAGGTGAAACGCCTCCACCTCTAAGGTGCCTTTGTTGGCACCTCTCTCTGCCACCAGAGACAGAGTTGGGTGCTTTCTACTTTGTTCTCCCAAATTATTGTAACGACCTGTTTCCCTGGCTGGCATCACAGCCCGGGTGAGAGGTGCAGAGTGAGAGCAGCTGCCCCACGATTCTCCACAGGAACCAGAACCACTGCCCTGGGGCTCTCAGAGCATGAAGCCTGCAGCTTACATATGCCCAGTGCATGGCACAGCCATGGAACCTCGTGGATGCTGAACTACGGTTTGTTGAATGAATACATGTGCTGCACTGTCCTAGGAAATTTTAAAAGCCTGAAACAATGGGGACTTTACCTCTTCCCTCCAAATCAATTCCAAGAAACTCATGTTAAGCCATACTACTATTCAGGTCCCCTACCGAGACTTTATTCCCTTCCATGCATTCTAATTGCATGATCCTGCACTTAGTTAAATGAGCCTTGGTTTACTTCCAGAGTCACAGAGAACGAACGGAAGAAAAAATCAGTTGTGTTTCCTGCCTACATCCTGGGCATCAATCTCAGGAAAAGGAAGG
Organism: Macroglossus sobrinus; assembly: GCA_004027375.1. Classification (NCBI taxonomy): domain Eukaryota; kingdom Metazoa; phylum Chordata; class Mammalia; order Chiroptera; family Pteropodidae; genus Macroglossus; species Macroglossus sobrinus. The sequence continues at coordinate 1,558,325 of PVKZ01000098.1, read as the reverse complement.
GAAGAAGGACCCTGTAAGTGGCCACTGAAAGCACTGGGCATCCCAAGAAATGGTTCGTCACCATAACCGAGGCTTGCTATTGGCCGATTAATAAACCAAGCATGGCTTAGATAAAGAGTAGGTCTGTTGGGGTTTACATGGCATGGGAACCCTGTTTCAGTGTCCTGAAATCTGAAGTTAACATAGCAGAATATGCTGGGAGCACAGACTTTGGCCCATCAACAAAATATCTGGCATATAATAACCAAAGATTGAATCAGTATATGAATGAACCAACAAATGAATGATTGAACACTGCAGCAGAGACCACTCGTTGTGTAACACATTATCTAATCTCCCTTCTTTCTCAGTAATAAAGTCCTTGATTTTTAGCTGAGCAAGGGCTGCATAGAACAAAGGCTATCATTCCAGCCTCTTCGACAGCTTGGTGTGCCACAGTCACTGCGTCCCGGCCAATGGGACGAAAACTGAAGTGACAATGAAATTGTGGTAAGGAGATGGAATGTGTCCATCTCCCCCTCTTTTCTCTTTCCTGCTGTCTGGAATGAGAAAGCCATGGCCGGCTGTCCAGCAGCCACCTTGAACTATGTCATTAAGGGCCCCAACCCAGAGATAAATGGGGAGAAAGCTAGAAAGAGTCTAACATTTATGGAACCTGTCACACAAGCTCTGGTATCCTCTAGTATCCAAATATTTTTAGCAAGATGATAAAACCTTATGTATTTAATTTGAGTTTTGCAGCAGACTAGATTCTAAAGAATAAAATGCCAAATAAATGAATTGTTTTAGCAAGACATGGAGACATCTTTGATATATCATCTGAGCAGAAGACTATGTAAAAAAGACATATTTATTGATAAACCTTTAGTGCCTTTTCTCAAGTGAGATTAATCCTTCTATCTGTATTGTGCCTTTATTCTTCCCAATAGAATTAGTGTCACACAGGCAGTCTTCCTGGTTAACACGGTTTTGTAAAACAATGATCCTCGCCCTTTCCAGGATGTCACAATTTTGCACAAACAGCTGAAAGCAACATTGATCCTTTACGTTTCAAAGCTTCGGAAAGCCCGACAAAAATTCACTCCTATTAGCCTATTAGATAACTATCCCTCATTGAACCTCTTATAAGAATTTTCCATGTGCCATTAGTCTGTGTTTTTTCTGAGTTGAGTTACAAAAATATCACAAATGCTCTACTGTAGACTATTCTATTTTTAAATCTCAGAAGCCCACAGAATATAAAAGAAAGTCATTGAAATGCCTCAATCTGAAGCCCTGAACCAAACAGCATTAGTCACACAGGACTTGTGTTTTTTTTTTTCTCTCCATTTCATCCTTTCTGATACGATTTCATCAATATGTCAGTAAATATATTGTCTGTTCTGATTGATTTCACTGGGAAGGTCTTTTGGAGAGATTCCAAAGGATCAGCATGAGGACTTTCCCACTTCTAGCTGCAGCTCCAGAGACAAGATGACAAAATAAGTAGATGTTGAAAGAAAATGTAATAATATGTACAGTGCACTTTAAATGTTATTTTAGCTTGAAGTACTTAATAATAGTTTGTTAATCTAGGTTTATGGTCCATGTGTTAATCTTATAATAGTGTTATTAAAAACACTACACTGAGCATTCTGTACCAAAATAACTATTGAAAGAATGATTAGATTTTCTCCATAAATTCTAATGAAATGATTATACCCATTAATAAGAACCAGTACTCTCTTCAAGAAACCAAGTAATTACTGTGAGGTATGATTTACACAAAGCCAGATGGAGTTATTACATTATCCACGGTTCATGAATCTCTATGAAACACACTATTTGGTCTCTATTATCCATCACTCTCTCTACATGGAAAAAAGTAGAATGAATGAGAATCAAAGTATATTAGAGGTGGAAAAACTCCTTTCAGATTTTCAAGTTCAAAGCTCTGGAGTTGGAGAAATAGAAATCAAGAGGTTTAATACCACTAGGGAAAGCACTTGATAAGTGGCACAGATAAACTAGATAAAAATCCAGCCTCCAATTCTCAGTTCCATGCTCTTTCCATGGCAGCATTTGGCTGTTATTAATAAACATGTTAATTAATTCCATCCATGTTCCACTGTAGCTATGAGTTACTGTAACGCTTGCTAAGAGCATTTTGTCGATTTAGGATATTCTACTGCCTATCTTCCTTAAATTAGAAAAATAATATTCCCTGACAGGTCCTGGCTTGTTTACTGAAAGAAGAGATCGTACATTTCACAGACTGAGCCCTCTCTATTTATTTCTGCTGTCCTATGTAGTGTATGAAAGCTTGTAATATATTCCAAAAGCCTCAAGATGCCCAACCAATGGCCCATTTTCCATGCACTAGAAACACAGCAACTGACTTGTATATTGCTGTATGTGATATAAATAATAGCAGTGGTACAGTATTTATCTATATTAGGGAAATTACATCTTCCCTTTGTCTATGGAGTATGGGTGTCTAGTCTAGAGTTTCTCGGCTTCAGCAACAATTGATACTTTTATTCCAGATCATTCTTCACTGTCAGGGGCCGTCTGTGTGCATTGCAGGATATTTAACAGCAGCACTGGTCTCTATCCATTGAATGCCTGTAGCACCATCCTTTTAAGTTGTGACAACCAAAAATGTCTCTGGACACTGCCAAATGTCCCTTGTGAGTGGAATCTCCCTCCCCCAGTGAGAACCTCTGGTCTAGCTAAACAAAGCAAGTTTAGGAATTTTGCCTTGGGAAAAAATGCTCAGCAACTCACCAAGAGGGTCTGGAAAATGCCGATCGGATAATAAATTATATTCCTCTTCTGAGGTTAACACTTTGCCACCAGCTGGAAGGATTCGGCTTTTAGGAGCAGCTCGTTTCTGATAGGCCTGGGGAAAAAAAGGCATAAAGGAGTGATTTTTGTCCCCCATTTGGAATTTTGAAAAATAGCAGGAATATTAGAAAAAGACAGACAGAACCAGACCCAGACACTCAAAAATAAGCAATTCCCACACTACGTCATTAAGTGAGAGCCATTTATTCAAAAAATATGTTTCGCATAACTGCTACTTACAAGATATTACTTTAGTACTTTTATGTGACGGTCACAACACGGTAAGTCAGAGTCCCTAATCTCAGGGAGATTCCCTGTAGGTATGTGTGCTTCTCAAATGGGGAAAACATAATCTCAGAAACTTCTAGAAACCTGTACCACACTTGCCATTTCAGACGCTGGCCCCTGAATCTTTCTAACAACCACAAGGGTGATGATGCATACAGACACTTATTTATTGCACAAGATGCTTGCAGACTGATGACTAATGAGGCTGTGGGACAGGTAACTGCAATCACAGTTGCCATGGATTTTCACCACAAACATAAATCTGTTGCCACGCTAAAATATGCCACCTCAGATGTGAGACTGTTTTGCAGTAAAATGATCTGAGATGGATGTGCAATATCAGGACATCAGAGCAAATTCGGGCCAGCAGACAAAACGCTCTGCTGTTTGGGAAATGTAACAAAAGGTGCAGAGCCTTGCTAAAGCACTAACGTCATTCCTTAAGCAGACGTACCCACAAGGACATACAGATAAGATAAAATGTAAGTACGTGCATCAGATGGCAGGGCTTAAGTCAAGGCAAAATTCTGAGACTAGCAAGCTAAAAGCAAGTTGAGAATTGAAATTAAGCAAACTGTGGAACACCGAATCTATAGAGTATACTCTTGGGAATAACTAAGTGATGTTGGCCAGGGCGACAAATTCAGAATAACATTCTCCACCAATAAGATGGTGACTGAAGAGACCCAAACAAAAAAACTCTCATATATCTAAGGTTGTTTTCATACTGGCAAAACCCACTCATCAACTGCTTAAGCTCATCGGGGACCGAGAGCAAGACAGAGAAGAATCTAAAGTTGTGTGATTCTGAAAAAGTTTAGAAGGAGTTTGATCATTCCAGCCTCCAATTGTTATACTATATTATTTGTTATAACAGGCCCCAATCTGGGCCTTTGTAAACATTATATTATTTAATCCTCAAAGCGGCACTATTGGTTAGTTATTATCCCCATTTCATAAATGAGAAAAATTAAACTCAAAGAAGTTATATAACTTGTCAACAAACCATTAGGTAGCAGATCCAGGATTCATGCCTGAGTCTGTCAAGCCCAGAGCAAGTGTCCAGGAGGGAGGAAGAGATCATCAAACAAAAGTGCTTTATTTTTTTCCTGCTTAATTACCAGCTAAAACGAGACGTTCAATAAAATAACAGGCAGTCTATAGGTATTTAATTTATAACTCTCAGGTGTAATTTTTAAAAACACACTCTTCTACAGATTAAATCATAAGATGTTATTAAAACTTTAGGGATTATGACAAAGTGCATGGCATTTTTTTTTAATTTCCAAGTATTTTTTTTTAATACTTGGTTATTATCAAATGCAGTGATCATCTTAAAAATCCAAACAGGTTTATTTGAAAATGATGAGCAAATAAATTAAAAGTTGAGGAACAAAGCTTAAAAAAAAAAAGAAAGAAAGAAAAACACCAAATTTGATTCAAAATGAAACTTCGGTTCAGTGCCAAGTATGGTGAAAACAAGAAGCTCGATGAGTGTCTCCTCCCAATTAGTCAATAGTAATCGTAAGTGCTCTGCCACTGGGCTCTGCCAGAGCCTGGCCATAGGCTAAGTGCTTCAGTGCATTCATTTGTTGAATGCTCACAACACGGATCATGCTCACCCTTTTAACGATGAGAAAACTGAGGCTCGAGATTTAAGACTCACGAAAGGACACATCTAGTAACTGGTAAAGGCGCGAATCAAAGCCCACAATATAAATAACCCTTGTGCAATACTGCCTCTTCTCAAGTTTCCTTGAGAGGACATTGTAACGTGCCACAGAAAATAAAGGCGATTTGTTATAATTATCATTATTATTTGCAGTGTATTGATAATTTGCTTCAGAGAGCATATCAAGTGTCGAATAAAATCCCAATATAGCTAAGCAAAGAAAATGTTAGCTTAATGAACGTTGAGAAGAATACGACTACCCAACACAGCATTGCCTGGTGGCCTGTGAATTGTCTGTATTGTGTTTTCTTTCTATTTTCCACCACACGGGCGAAGGAAATGTATTGGTCTGTCAGTCCGAGGCTTCTTCCTAAATGTGTAGTATCAGGGGGATGCTCAGAGTATCAGTGGACGTCATCCTGGCTGTTCTTAAACTCAGTCAAGAGAGCAGTGTTTTAAATGTTACTACATTTAATTAATAGATAGTACTGATGTGTTTCAAAGGCAACTTAAGAATGCATATAGATTAGAAATGTGTACAGTATGAGATCTTAAAAAATTATTGGGATCCCGAGTCTAATTGATGCCCAACCTAAACTTTAGTTTTCCAGATTCACTGCCCAGTGTTTGTTCCTCTACACTTTCCATGGAGAAAGATATGGGGACCAATAAAAACTGAATTCCTTCCAGGTGCCAGCACCGTGCATATGTTATTTCATTTTCTCCACATTTTACAGACAAGAAAAACAATGAGATAACCAAGAAAAAGTAAAATTTAAAAACAAATCCATAAGTACAAGTGGAATAAGTATGTGAAGTGTTCTAAAGTCCTGGGAACTCATGCAAATTTAGCATAACCTATTTTCACACTCACTTGCAATTACTTGTTCAAAGTCCATTTGTCCACCAGACCACAAGCATCTGTCTGAGCTACTGCTATGTACCCAGAACCCTTTATAACCCAATAATCACCTATTGACCGAAGAGTACCTGCAGGAGAGTGAGTGCTGATCGAAAGAACCAGTCTTGAAGGAGAGAGTGTGACCATCAACCCAGCTAATGTTTAAGAATATTGCAAGAACCAGTGGTAACAAGATAATGTCTTACCTCTTTGTTCTCATAGCTCTCCACAGCAAAATCATTTTTAATCACAACATATCTCTCCTTCCATTTCTTTATATCTTCAGCAAACTGTAATAGTTCTGCTTCATACAAAACAGTTCCAGGTTCCAATGGTGGCTTTAGGAAGATAAATACAATTAACTATGACAACAACAGATAATACGCTACCAATAAGTCTGTCCATGGCATTTCAAAGAATATTTTAGGAAACTGCCTTGTGCTGAGGTTCTGGAGAAATTGTTGCTTCTTTCCCTCCTTCCACACTTCCCTTTCCTACTCCTCCTGAACAAATGCAATTTTTGTCTTATTGATATTTTTGTGATTTTCATTTCTTTCCATTATGCTACAGGAACAGAAGCATATGGTGGAAGGTATTATAGTAATAAGGTTATGCCTGGTATACACATGGCACTTAATAAATCCTTGATTAACTCTGTGGAAAAGAAGGAGTGAAGCAATTAAGAATAAGTTGTAGACATCTATCCCAATACCTAAAATATGTTTCAGGTTATGTCCTGAAAAACAAGAGAACTGGCAGGCTGTTCCCCTAGTCATCACACCTTCAGGTGGCCTCAAGAGTCAGCCTCAATGGTCTTTCCAGACCCCAAATCCCTGGGGACCAGGCTACAAAAACTTAACCCATCCCCATGCTTCTCAAGGAGACAATGTTGGCTCTCCAATCAAAGAACAAGCAAGCAAGCCAGCAACCTCACTTCTGCCTCTCCTACTTAACAGTTTGAGCATTTCTCATTAACTCTGGTGACACAGGTGCTGCAGGAGAGTCTCTGAGATTCCTAGCTAGGTCTCCCACTACACTAACTGCGTAAGGGATTATTCCCATCCTGCCTCATAGTGCAATTCCCATGTTATCTCAAAATATAGGAACGGGCCTTCTGTCTTCCACATAAATTTACATCTATTTTGCCTTTATTAAAAAATCACAGTGCCTTTAGAAACTCATCCCCAGGCAAAATTTACATGAACCATACAGATAAAATAGATATGCTAATCTTTTGAAGAATCATCTGAGGGATGAAATAAATTCGCTTCCAAGTCCCAGGGCTTAACATAGTGTCCTGACAGAGGAGGGAGCAGTCTCCTATCTCGCCTGATTAACAGGTAAGAGAGGACCTCACTCTTCTCTTTAACTGAGACTGAAACCACACACAAGCTGAACTATGTATTGTTCTCATGTGCAGCATTTCTTAAACCTGGGCCACCTAAATCAGCTGATAACGCTCGTTTAAAATGTGGCCTGCCCCTAGACTTACAGTATCAGGATCTCTGAGGGCGTGGGATATAATTTGCCTTGTAGCAAGCTTTCTAAATTTTGAAGATCACCATTCTAGGGCATTAACAATCAGTTATCCCCACACACGCAGGCTGTGGTATCTGTGGGTCACCTTACTCAACCTCTCAGCTGTATTTGATCCATTTACTACACCCTTTCTTGAAACCCATCCTTTATTTGCCTTCTGGAACATTGAATTGTCCAGATTTTTCTCCTATCCCACAGGCTATTTCTTCTCCATCCATCTTGCTGGATCCTTCTCCTTTTTCTGATCTCCAAATGTTGGAGGGGCCAAGGCTTGCTTGTGAAACCTCTTCTTCCCACGATCATGTCCCATGGCTTTACTACCAGTTATAAGCTAAGAAATCCCAAATGTGTGTTCTCCAGCCTCAACCTCTCCAGATCAGAGCATTCAACTACCAATTCAATATGGCCACGGCTGTATGTCAAAGAAGTATCTTAAACTTAGCATGGCCAAAAGTGAACTCATGATCCCCATCCGCCTCTAGCTCTTCTATCCAAAAGGCAACCACATCCATTTATTTGCTTGGGCTGAAAACCAAGAAGTCATCACTGACTTCTCTCTTCTTCTATTATTTCACACACAGTCCATCAGCAAATGCTGTCAGCGCACTCAAATACATCTTGACTGGGGCCTCTCCTCATAACCACAACCATCACCACCCTGGTCCAATTTGCCACCACCCTTCTCTTGGACTATTGCAGTGTCCTCCTCGCCAGTCTCCAATTTCCCCTCATGTCCCTCCCTATATGGCCAGAAAAACCACTCAAAGTTATAAGTCCCTCTAAAAAGTTTCCATTACACTTAAAATAAAAACCCTTATTGTGGTCTACGGGTCTCACGTGGTCTGGTCCCTACCTGTCACTGTGCAGTCATTTCTCATCCCTTCTCCCTTGCCCACACTGCTTCCTTGCACGCCAGCCTTCCTGAGGTGCTGTGATGGTTACAGGGTCTCTACACTTGCTCTTCCATCTGCCTGGACCACTCTTCCCACAGATATTCACACAGCCTACCCTGCTTTCACTCCAGTTTCTGCACAAATGTCATCTCCACAGAGGGCTTCTCTGACCATCTTCTCTAAAATAAAGACTTCTGCTTTACTTTTCTTTGTAGCATTTATTATCACCCAGTATTCATGTATGTGTTACAGTCTCCTATAACTGAATAAGACTAGGAAGGCAGAGAATTTGTCTTGTTCCTCAGTTCTTGGAATAAGGCCTGGCACATAGTAGGTATCAATAATTATTTGTTGAGGTTCTGTATAATTATTATGGTGGAGCAAAGGAGAAAGAATAAGTTAGGAGATTAGAAGAGAAAACAACATTTGACCAATGGCCAAAATAAAAATGCTCATAGCACAAGGAACTAAAATTATGACTTTTTCAAATTGAACGTTATTTACTACAACAAGTCAAATTTCCAGATATCAAAGCATAAATGTGGGGAAAACATAATAAAATTGGATCATGCTAGTATTTTTAAAAATATAGATTATACCATCAATAAGAATCCACATGTTCTAACTTCGGGTAAATAAGAGTTTTTTGAATATGAAATTATTTAAACACAGTTTAAAAAAAAAACACTGCCATTCCAAGGATTGTTTATTTCAGATAGGTCATGAGTTATAAAGCATTCTTCAGTGAGAGAAATATGTAAACTAAATGGCCATGACTTACTTTGGTCTTCAAAAATTGTGACGCTAAATCCCTTTGCTGTTCTACCTCACTGCGCACATGGTTGCAGAAAGCCACAGAAAACTGGCGAAGGTAGTAGGGACTGAAGTTTTTGATAGCAGCCTCAGTTTTCCCTGGAAAAACATGAAAGTTAGAATTTAGAAATGTAGTATTTCTTACAGAATCGATACCTATCTACATAATTCTATACACACCCCTGCAGTCTCCCAAACACCAGTTTCCCAGAAACGTATTAGTCCGCATGCCCTGAAAACTTTGATACATGCTGCACACACCTTCACCTCTCCCTCCCACTTCTGACGGCATCTGGAAAAACTCTGTGGTCCCTAAGGACCATCCACTCAGTAACCAATAGAATTTTTCTTCATGTTACATCAATAAACCATTGCCATGGCCATAATCTCAACCATGCTTCTAATCCTTCTACAATCACCATTCTACCTCACCCTGTTCCCCACTTGAACTTGTGCTTCATTCTCCTTTACTTCCAGCCATGCAATAATCCCAAGGTCCACCATTTCAGCTCTGTACACACATCGCTCCATGTGTCCACGAACCCCTGAGATGCCACCTCTTGTCTTGCTGATACACAGCCCCGGATACAAAAAATCAACACACTATTTCTTTCAGTTCTACCTTTAAGTTTTGGGTTTAAAATGTGTTGTCATTCAGAGCATTATGTAATTGCCAGGAGGCAGAGGAAAAGCTTTGTCTTAAGGGTCTAAAGACCTGAATTCTGGTCTCAGTTCTAGTGGGACAAAAACCAGCTGTACTGCCTCAGCCAAGCCCTTCAATTTCTCCAGGCTCCAGCATCCCTAACTGTAAGAGAAGGTGCTTGCCTCTCCCTACTTTCCTTGGAATCTCCATGACACTGATATATAACCATGGATGTATGGCTGCCTCACAATTGCAACCAACTGCAGTATGCTCTCTTGACACCAAAAGAGAATGAAGTTGACAGTCAACCATGCGGGGGAAGCTGGGGGACTCGAAATGAAAGGAGAGGGGGCATCAGGCCCTAGGAATAGTCTTGAGCTCTTGTGACTTGTGCTTGGCTTTAGAGAGTACAGTAGTATTCTGAAGTGGATTAGAAATCTTTGTAACCTTCCAAGGACTTGCTACAGAGTACAGAGATAATAAATATAGGCCCCATTGACTGTGCTTACAAGGGCTTGGTCCTTGGAATGAGACATTAGCTTGAGACAAAAATGAACCTGATTTAACATTCCAAAACATGTTTAAATACCTTCATGTGGACTGGGCATAGTTTTTGTTTTCAAATTTGATATTACAGTCAACAGAGACATATTAAAATATAGCATACTGGCAAGATTTGTTTAGAACTATTATGCATGTAAAATTTCAAACATAAGTGGAGTTCTAACCACACAGATTGAGGTATTCAATATAAGAGCCTTGAATCCATGTCTGCCAACTTCTAACCTATAAAATCACAGCCCAAAACACCCAGAGTGTGTGAATATTCTCTTTATGGAGAAGCCGACTTTAGCTCAGGCATTGAGGTCTCATGATATGAATGAGGTAAAGGAGAATTCTTGCTTATTCCCTTAATAAAATGACATTTTCTATGGGCCTTAATAATTATTACTTGTAAGGGTCTTTGAGATCCACTAATAATAGGCTTTGTGAGAATGCAAATGAAAGCTCCTATAATTTGAATCAGGCATGCTTCTGCTTGCTCTATGAGTTTATGGTATTACTATTAATCAGCATTTGCATAACACTTTAATACACTCAGGCTTTATAACTATCTAATTAGTTATTATTTTTATTAGCATTTATATAGTACATAAGAAATAAAATTCTAGATTCTTGTCTATAATCTCCTTACATAAAAGTGGGACATCTTTGAGAATCCCCATAATGAGAATGAGTCTCACCTTACCGAAACATATAAACGATTAATGAAATCTGCCCTTTAGGTCCAACTCACCACTATTTTGTCTAGCAGAAGAGCAGCCTGTTAATTTTCGATGCTAATTGTGGTATTCTTGCAAGAACTTTGATTTAAATAAAAGGAAGTGGATGTCATTTTATGATGAGCTCTACAAAGCCTTGAAACCTGGTTTCCTGCCACATCACTAAGCTCCCCTCAAGGACACCCAGATTCTACGGTGATGCTATGATGCCACCACTCCCTCCCAATGCATGAGAAGAATCCTGTAATTTAAATACTGCATACGGTGTCACCAACACACCATCCACCAGACAACACTTATAAAAAAGGGATTACAACTTCCTTAGGTAATTAAACTAATGCCCAGTTCAAAATGTGAATAAAACAACTAACAATGTCAGAAATACTAGGAGAAAGAGAATCTAAAGCGATTCTCAAAATTTATCTAAATTTAGATTAAGCCTGTCTAAACCCAAATAAAGGACAGTCCAACGTCAAGATCTTGATACTTAAGAAGAGCCTGGTACGGGGTCAAAATACTACTGTGGTTAGGAAGATGGACTCTGGAGTGACACAGATGTGGGTTGGAGTCTCATCTCTGCCACTTACCAACGATGGAACCTCATGCCAGTTGCTTCCTCTAGTACAAATTAAAGACAAGAGGAACTATCTCCTAGTGTTATTGTAATTACGTGAAATAATGCAGTGAAATGCTCAGCACTATAGCCGGCACACAGAAAGTGTTCAATAATCCATAGTAATTAAATCAATGACAATAATTGTGATGATGGAGCACCCAAGCCAGCTACCGAGGCAGTGTCCTTAAGCTGAACTAAAAAATCAAGGAGAAGCCAAAAGCAGGCTGTCTACAGTGACTCTGTAACCAAGGCCATCTTGTCCATACAGAAGAGAGATCCTGCTCATCGCAGGCTTGAAACACATATAACCCACATTTTCACAGATCTTTCAGGAACATTTATCAGTACGTAAGAGGCCCTCAGTGCATCCCTGAATTAAAACCAACTAAATAAAACTTTGGCATTGATGAGCCAAGCAAACACCTGAATTAACAGCTGTGTTTACACTGAGCCTCTCTCTCTGAGATTCAATTTTCTTGCCTGGAACATGGAACATGAGGATAATAAGACACCCATTTTCACAGGGTTTTCTCTGGATTAAATGAGATGGTCTGCAGGTAAAGAAAGTGCTCAGATCAGTGATCGACACTTTAATAAAGTGTGACTATTATGTGACTAAAATGTGGCTATTATTTAATATTCCGCATGAAAACATTCAAATAAAGTAGATCAGCCCACAGGCACCACATAAAATAATTTCAGTTGAAACTAGCTTGCTTCTACAGTTTTCAAGATTCTTGAGTATTGAACTGCCTTCATTCCCCACCCCATCCCTCAAATTAGTATCCTATTCTCTTTCCTAAATTGTTTGTAAAACACAGTGCCAGGTAGGTCTTTCACTAAAAACAAGTTACTCGATAATACAAAAACTAGAATTAGTAGAAGGACTTCTCACACATTTTGCTATACCAGCATTTTTGGCACACATTTCTTCTAATCCTATTCAATTATTGCAGTCTGGGCTGGGCATTGCGTTGGTACAATTTTCTTGACCAGCCTGTGCTTGTAACACCCTTCAGGGTAATCATCACTAAAGGTTAAGAAAAAAAAAAAAGCCTTCTCCAACAGCTCTATCTATATCACTTAGCTTCAGTTAACAATGTAGAAATAAGAAAACGATCTTCTGCCTCTTTTAAAATCTGTGGAATTCACACACGTTCAAAAACTCAGCACTGCCATTTGATTCCTTCTCCCTCATGCCCATATTCAATGATCAGATCTTGTCACTTCTATTTGTGCAATATTTCTTGAATCCACCCCGTTTTGCACCATCTCAACCACCGTCTTGATCATCTCTTTAAGAACAATGTAAAAGTCTCTTCATCTGCTCTATCTCAGCATCACAGTAGAGCAAAAAATCTTACAAGTGCTCAGTTCAACAATGGGAACAGAAAAGTGAAAACCAGGTGGGAGTGGGGAGTGCCCATCACAGATCCTGGAGGATTGTGGGAAATCAGGCAGAGCTTGGTCTGTGTGGCAGAGGCCGATTCTGGGAGTAGACAGAGCGAGTCCAGGACTGATGGAGCAGAACAAGAGAGGCTGAATCCAAGGTCCCACTCAAGAGAAAGCTAGCACAAGTTATCAAGTCCCAGATGTTAGAATGGGGAACGGTCCTTCAAAACCAAGCATGGCTACTGTTGCTCCCAGGGACCTCTTTCAAAAGCCATAACAGGCATGCTTCAAGCTGTAGAGGCATTATCCTCTGTGTCCTCGCCTGACAAGTTTCACCTGACACACTGCTGCGAGACCATGTCACCAACTTCCTAAAAATCTTCAACAGCTCCCCATCGTCCCACAGAGTAACTTAGCCTGGCACCCAAGGCCTGGGATCTGACCTTCCTGTCCCATTTCTTACCTCTCCTATTCAAACTATACCTCCCGTTCCCTGCACATGCCCACACCTTCACCTCCCCTTCTCTCCCTAAATGCCCTGCCAGCCACTTTCAGACACTTCAAGCCCAGATGGCAATCCCAACTCAAGAAGCCTTTTTGCCCACCCACCCCCAGCTAAATACACTTTCTTTTTGTATTCTCCCCAAACCATGTACCACTTTGGCTACAGCTGTTTAAACATAGTTTAGCTCTCCCCCAAGGGTAATACTGTATTTATGCACTCAACAAATATTTGTCGAATGAACAAAAGAATGGCTGCATAAATATTTAAGGGGAAAGCAAAGTGTAATGCATTATAATCTTGAAATCCATGTCAATACTCCAAGAAAGGAGAAATGCACAGTTCTCAGCTTGAATATTTATGATTAAATATATATGCTCTCAAAGCTCAACTCATTTTTTTTTAAGTCAGACTCTTACTAATTAATTCCTTTTAGGTTTTAAATGAATTTTGTGTATGAAATTATATGTGGGGAATTATATACAAACAAAGGCCTTTTTTTGTTTGTTTTTCTTGAGCAGTCTGCAAACATGGGAAGTATATAAGTATCTAGGTAAAACTTATATGAAGTCTGAGGAGCCCGAAAGGTTTGTATATTTTCTCATTCTAGAATGTTCTTCATCAATCTTCCAGTTCTGTGGTAGATGAACTCAAATCTAGTCTTCGTCATTCATTCTCTTTCTGGAGAAATACTGTTATAGTGGATTACTCCTATTTCCCCATCATTCCTGGTGTCAACTACGCCAGAGTCCTCTCTGAAATACACAGATTCTTTCCTGTTTCAATCACTTTTAGAAAAGCAGCTCATAAGTACTGAAAGATGTAAAAAAAAATCCAAACACTACTTTTGCTCTATTTCCTTCTACTTTACAATTATTTTTTTTAATGGTCGAGATGATTATATTTTATATACAATTTTATTTACTGAACAGTTCACCTTTGGTTTTTTCTATGACATTAACCTCCCCCCAAATCACAATTTTCAAATGTTACATTTTTAGTATTACTATAAAGGGGAAAATAACAAAAAAAAATTTTAAGTGAGTTTATTTTAACAAAATGGCTGTTTCCTGAGAATTAAGGCAAATCCCCATGGGAGGAGATAGTTAACTCGGCCTTTGGCACAGCTTCTTAAAACCTATATTGAGTTTTCAGGTGAAGATTAATTTGTGAGAACAAAATAAGTGACTCTAAAAAGGAAGTATTTTTAATATTTATACAATAGATTATAATATCCACTATAGTTTATTTTCCCTAGAGTTTTCTCAGATTATAAAAGTTTAAAAGTCTTGATGAATTATAACATCAGCTTTAGTCTCTGACTTTTAAGCACCATCACTTTGCACCTTCGGGTAGAAAAATCCGAAATCCCAATTTGCAATACAAAGGCGCAAAAATCTAATTACACAGAAAAATGCCCAAGGACTCTCACTTTCTTCTAGTATATGCCTTAGAGAATGGGGACAAATTGGATTTTCCATAATTGAACTGAACCTTGTGTTTTATTATTTTTTTTTAAGCGCACTTATTATTGGTGCTTGCGTGACGGCTGTTTTAACATCTTCTACTAGGAAAAGTCAAAAATGCTTCCTGGGCAGCCATGATGCCAGCAAACCCCTGCGTCCTATCTGATAAAAACTCCACTTTGAGTTAAAAATAAGAGACATATAACCAATTTACATTCTCTGTGATTTACTTCAGATGTTAATCCAAGATGAGAAACACAAACACACTCCCAAAACTTACATCAAAGTCATTCCTGTATACTGTCCAGATTCAGAAGTCATCTGGATAGAAAGCAGACAAGCTTAGGAGCAAACACTAGAACAGTTTCCTGGTTCCCAGAATTCACTTAGAGAGATCCAAAATTCTGAGTTAGGCTTGCGGTGTACTTCACCTTGGACCATTAGAGACTCTCAATTTTTCCCAGTCTCTGCTCTAAAAGCGGGCCAGTACCTTTAATGTGCCCACAAAGTTAAACCCTTTAAGGGCATTCAATGAATACACATGTACTTACGGGTGCTGCATAAGACAAGAGACCAGCCACCAGCTCCCGTGGGCTAGGCAGAAGCTAAAATGGTTTTCTACAAATGATCACAGCCACTGAAATAAAGTAAGATTCCCATCTGCACTAAATATTTAGAATAGTAATACCTTCACAGGTGAATATAAGAAATGGGATGAGACGTTAAGTGTGGAAAAACGTACTACCATTTTATAGGTTATAATTCCTGTTTTATTAAAAACCTACTGAAGTCAGCTATTTCAGAGAACAGCTTTCTAGAACTCTAAGATCTTAAGTCTGGGCTGCTCTTTTTTAGGGGAAGAAACCAATAGTATTGCCCGAAAAATATATATGATCGTACTTTTATGCACACATCTTTCTTTAGACGTAATTAGATGGAAGCTAACTTTAAATTTTCCCTCATTTCATTTGGAAAAAGTACTTGGAAATTTTCAAGATTATTTTGCCATTACCTCACAGCATGCCTCCAATTTCCTTATGACACATTTGATGAGAATAAATCTTATTTGTTTTGCCACTTCTCTGAGCTGTGTAATGTCCCCCAAGGAAGCTGCGGATTGGCTATTCTTTTCTTTACAAAAACAAGAGGGAAGAATGTGGAAAAAAAAGAAAATTAAACCAATCTGACACAACTACTTTTTCAAAAAGCGTCATATGAACAATAAATTCAGGAAGACTAATAACATTTTCGAGCATTAGATTAACTTTTTCGGTTTTGAGGGAACTATATAAATTCTGAAGCTGAAATAATGAGATTCCCTTTGATCTTTTTCAGTCTAATTATAGTTATTAAATTTTTTCTGCACATTTTGAATCAAAGGCTTATTCCGAAATCCTGCAGATATGCTTTGCTTTGAGAAAGTGACCATGTAAATGAACACAACAGACACATTAAAAGAAATCAGGCCAGACTTAAAACAAACCAGGCAACAAGTCTAGGAATTTTACTAAGTGCTTCTCCTTCCAGCACAATAAATCTGGTGGCTCCTGCAGGTCTCTCTTTTATTTTCCTAACTGCATCTTTTCTTTTTTCTTTATTCCATTTTTCCACGTTTCTTCTCTCCACACAGGAGTACATTTGTTTGAAATGCTTTTTATTACGATTTCTATTTCTCTCTCAAGAATTGATGCCACTAATGTAAAAAAAATGCATTTCTAGAGAAGGGTGTTTGGGGCCTGGAAATGCTTGCGTTGTGTCAGCCTGGGGGATGCCGGTAACAATAAGAAAAAGGGGACTTTGGCTCAGAAATTGAAAGGTGGCATTACTGGGCTTGGGAAGGTCCAGGAAAAACTTCGTAAACTATTCAACATTTCTACAGGTCAGCTGACTTTTTGAAATCACTTACAAGGCAGGTTAAGTACTCAGTGAACATTATCTTAGCATGCCCTAACTTATCCTCACAAGAATTTTAAAACTGCCAAAACTATTTTGACTCCTGTCCACTTGACTTAGTCAGGCACTGTGTCCTCTGAATACAGTTTTCTTGATAATAACCCAAACATCGCCAATAATAAAGTCTGACTTAGCTCAGTCCAAAACACGGCTAATCACATCGTCGGATTTTGCTTTTTTGATAATCTAATGATTGTCGGTCAGTGGATCAGTTAATCAGGACATTTCAAAATTCTTGAGTAATGTACATAAAGGAACATTTATCCAAAAGATATTATATGCAATTCTCTAAAAATGAGAGAGAAAGAGAGAGAGAGAGAGAGAGAGAGAGAGAGAGAAACACCAAAAACCTCAATGGTACTATTAAGATTGTCTCAAGTTCTTTAAAATCATATTCTTTTCTTTGCCATGGAACTCACTCTCCTATAAAGTGAGTTTATGTGGTCCTTAATAAGTGTGTGGGAACCTCACAAGGTGAGCTCAGCTGGAGTCTAAGCCTCACAAGTGAGATTCGTCGACACTAGTCATTATATGCGCCAAGGGGCTAAATAAGTAGAACTTAAATAGCTGAGACTACCTTCCACTATACACCTGCGAAAGCAGCTGGAATTCATCTGGATGGGAGCACAGACATGCCGACGTCAACCACTTTCCAATTTTGATGGCAAGACCAAAGATTACAGACTTCTCGAGCTGGATGGGATTATAGTGGTTCTTTCTAACCCCCTCCTATTTTCAGATCAAGAAATTAATTGGCCCCTGGTCACAGAAGTAGTTAGTAATGAGACTTTATTAAAATAAATAAATAAAGTCAATGTTTTCAAGTTTTTCTCTCTACTAAATACTACATTAATGTTTATGGAGGAAGCCAAGCACTTTTTTCTATTAATGGAGGAATGTGAGTACTCTTTGGTAATAAAAACCACTTTGTCAAGAAGAATTGTGAAATGGTCTTAAATCTGGATAAAAAGATATTATGATTAAGTGTATGTGTCAACTTTACTGAGCCACAGGGTGTCCAGACGTTTGGTTAAATGTTATTCTGGATGTGCCTGTGAGGGTGTTTCTGGCTGAGGTTAGTATCTGGTCAGGTAAACTGAGTAACAAAGATCACCCTTCCCCACATGGCGGGCCTGACCCAATCAGTTGAAGGCCTGACTAGAACAGAAAGGCTGGGTAAGGGGACATTTCCTCCTGTCTGCCTGCCTTGAGCTGGGACAATGGTCTTTTCTGGCCTTCTGACTTACACTAAAATATTGGTTCTGCCTGGGTGTCTAGCCCACCGACTTTCAGACCGGAACTACGCCATCAGCTCTTCTGGGTCTCCCGCTTATTAACCCTGAATCTTGGGATTCGTCAACCTCCATAATTGCGCCAACCTCCAATTTCTCATTTTAAAAATCAATCTGTCTGTCTGTCTGTCTGTGTCTCTGTCTCTATCTGTGTGTCTGTCTCTCTCTCTCTTTCTTTCTCTCCTATTAGTTTTGTTTCTCTGGAGAACCCTGAAAAATACAGATATAACCAGTTGAAATACATTATTGAGTCCCGACACAATTATCAACTTATTTAATGTGTATTAAACTATTGGATCCATAACCAGTTAAAAGCAATGTAAACGTCTAATGCTTCAATGTAATGAGTTCTCAATTTATCAGTAGAATCAGCATGACAATGTGTTTCCGAACACACTCTGAAATACATGGAGTCTGTTTTTAAAACATTCCTTTAAGTCATTTATGAAGGGCAGAGAGAGCATCTGGCTCGGGTTTGTCCCATCTGGCAGAAGTTGCCGGCAAGAAGGCAGAGACCCGGCAAAGCTCTGGGCGCAAGGAAAGCGAGTTGACCTTATCTGAGTACCCCTTAATCTCATTCATGTGTTCCAATTAAGTGGCATCACTGTCTCAATTAAAGCTGCAGTCTTTGCTGGCTAACGTAAGGCTCCCTGGGAAATGCACTAAATAGATTTTCTTATCTACAGATTATGAATCTATTTTGCACCAAATTAAGGTTAAAAGGTACTGCTATGGACCAATATCATCATCTACATGATATCTGCAAATTCTTTAACAAAGCTTCTCTAATCTCTTCTGGGTCCTATTTTATAGGAGCCAAGAGATATTTTGAATTACAGACCACTAATTACAAGGGTTTTATATATGTGGATTTTATTTTTATTAGGAACTATTTCAGGCACGTAGAACAGTAAAGTGAATAACATATAACTTTACTATCCAACTAAACAAAAGCTTAACATTATGCTGTGTTTGCCTGAAAAAATTTTAAACAAAACACTACAGCTACATTTGTAGCCCTCTCATCTGTGCCCCATATCACACTACTAGGCACCACTATACTCAAAGTGATATTTATTTCAGTAAGTCATTTTAGATTCTAACTACGTACATATGTGTCCATAAATAGTTAATAGCATTGTAGGCATATTTTCAAACTTGTCTCTACCTGTCAGTCTGCAGCTTGCTTTTTCTCAGCCGGATGATAGATGAGAGAGAGAGATAATTAAATAGATAGCTAGGTAAGTAGGTAGGTAGATAGATAGATAGATAGATAGATAGATAGATAGATAGATAGATAGATAGATAGCATCTATTATATATATGGGATATTTAAGTCTAGTTTATTCATTTTAACTATTTATACTTCTACCATATTTTCCAATCTCCTTGTCGATGGATCTCTCACTTGTTTCCTTTTTCTCTTATAATCAATGCTGATGTGAATATATCTGATACACATGTGCAGGAGTTTCTGTAGTGTGTATGTCTAGAATACTGGGTCAAAAAGTGGGCATCTTCAACCTGCACTCACTATTGCCAAATTTCCCTCCAAAGTAGCCGTGCAATCCACATGCCATCAGCAGAGTGGAAGAATTTCCTCCTCCCACATCCTTAGAGACTCAAAGTATTGTCCCGCTCACATATTTACGTCTATTTTGATGGGTGAAAAATGGCGCCTTCATTTACGTTTACCAGATTGCAAATGAGTTGGGTATCTTCTCATATATTTATTAGTCATTCAGTTTCCTTATTCTGTGAATGCATATCCTCTCACCATACGTCTTCTCCTCACTGACATGCCGGCGTGGTTTCTGGATTTTAGACATGAACCCTTCTCAGGCACAAACACCGCAGTTGCCTTTTCCCAACCTGTGGCTTGTTCTTCCTTTTGAATATAGTGTTGAACGTAAGTTTTAAAGTTCAGCGGAATCAAATATAACTATCGTACTCTCTCTGTTTTGCATCTTTTTGTACCTGACTTAGGAAATCCTTCCTTACTATTTTCTTCATAAGGCTGTTCTCCTAAATTTTCTTCTAAAAGTGCTTTTAGCGTTATGGCTTTTTTTACCACCTGGAATTAATTTTTGCATTGAGTATAATTTAGGAATCCATACTTTTCCATACAGATATCTATCATTCTGGTACTACTTATTGACTAGTTCACATTTCTCCACAAATGTATAACTACTTCTGATATACATCAAGTTTCCACCTTTGAATGAGGTTTTTTGTTTTGTTTTGTTTTTAGCTTTCCAGTCTGTTCCATTGGTCCATTTTCTATCCCTGCACCATTAGTACCAGGCTGTCTTAATTATTACAGTGCTGTACTAAAGGGAATCAGAATATGAAACCCACAAATTTATCACCCTTTATTAAGATGGCACGTAAGCCCCAAATTCTAACCTCTTTGAGATAGTCATCACTCACATGTATGTGTGTCGTATGCATAAATAAACGTTTTTTTTTCTTCTGTTATTCTGTCTTTTCTCAATTCAAATTGCAGGCCACAGCCACTAAATTTAAGAGGTTAGGGAAAGTTTTATACCTTTCCTTACAGTACCCAATTCAAAGCTCTCCGATGCATGTATCATAGGACAATCTAGCTTTGAAACTTCGGGGTGTGTGGAGGGAGGGGTGTTCCGGAGGCTGAGGGCACTTTACCAGTTTCCTTCATTCTTTTGTAATGGGAAGGAATAGAGCATTATAAGGTATGAAACTAACAATGGGTAGTTTGAAGGCTGAAAATCTAGTGAAGGACCTTGGAAATCTGGGCAGTAACAGAAAACTCTTAACATGTAACTATACAATTGAGAAACAGTAGAGAGAGAAAGAAATGGATAGACAGACAGACAGAGACAGAGAGCAAAAGGTTGAAAGAAAAATTATGCACAGCAAAGGCTTTGTTAAAGTCAAAGTTGGTAACTTTAAAAAAAACAAAAAAAAGGAATGATCTCAATAGAATTTAAAAATGGCTTTCTGGCAAACAGCATGCATGCTAGTCCATTCCTGAATTTGCCCCTCTTTTAAGAAGCATATTACGTAACCACCACAGGGAATTCTAAAATTTCCGTATAGTTCCAGAAGTCCATGAACATACTCATTTTACAGATGTGGAAGCCATCTGCTCATCTGCTCATCTTAGGCAGATATCATGAGATTCTTTCAGAGTACTTAAAGCTCTCCAAACAAAAGACACAAACATTACAAGGAAGATTGTTACTTGCAGAAGCAGAAACACCATGAGCTAAAAAAAATAAAAAAATAAAAAGCGTGTCTATAATGGCTCCTGCTGGCTCTTCACATAAGAAAACTGGTCTGGAATGATATGAATGATATAAGTGGACACCATCGGGTCTTTTTTGTAGTAGAGATATTAAAACTGGGGAATAAAAAAATGGTCATGGGGGGAAAGAAAGCAGCAACAAGGTAAATAAGTTGTATACCTGTAAAGCTAGAAGAAGCTTGAGTTTACATTTTAAATGTCACCTGTTCAATTGTAACATGTATATTGTAATGTTTGCTTTATTTCACTATTACAGCAGATGGGAGAGAACCTAGCTATGAGCAGAAATGCAAAATAATTTATTAATTCTTCTTTAATCCCCTTTGAATAACTGGTTTATGTTAAGAAAATAAAATAAAATATATAACTTGGCCAATGCTTTAAAATAAGAGTGCTTTTAAGTAAATATTTAATTTCTGAGATAAGATTGAAAGTTGCTTGTTCCATTTAATATAATGAAATATAAATATTTTATAATTAGACTAATAGAACAAAAATAAATATTTTATTGAATGTATGAAAACACCACTCCTTGCCCACAACACTCTCTCCTCTTCCTTTCTCATTCATACTCATATTCATATTCATATTTTCTCTCTCTCTCTCCCTTTCTCCCTCCCTTTTAAACCCATTATTCTACTATTCCCCTCCTTCAGCCCTCCTGATTCCCCCATCCCCTAGGGCCCTTCCAGGCTTAACTTCCTTCACTACCTATCCTAGATCTCTTTATCCTTTACTACTACAGTCAAGAATATCTCTGTATTCTTACCCCTAAGTAAGTGTCATCAAAATCTGCTCAGTCAGTTTCTAGTCCTGGATCAACTCATCTGCTCATTTTCCCAGCTGCTTCTTGCAGGCTTCCCAGCAACCGCAGAAGACATTGCAAAGCATCACGTGCATTTGGCTCCACTACAAACAAATGAGCTCCAGTCCCAGCTGAAGCCAACACTTCCCAGCAAACCTTTTTCTCATCCTTGGTTTCTGCCTCTTCCATTCTCCACAACAGCTATTGAATCTTCATCCGATTCCTCAAAGTCCCTTCTCCATTTTCCTTTTACTCTCAGAAGACTTCTTTTTTTTTTTTTTTAAGAAAATAAGGGTACTGAGTCTTGATTCTCTCCTATTCACTTTCAAACTCATCACATTATCAATTACACTTCCCTCCTTCCTGCCTGTCTCAAAAGGAAGACATTCCAATCTTCTTCTTTTGATTATCACCCCATCAATTATTTCCATTTTCTTGGATTGTCATTATCTTCCTTTCCACTGGTTTTTACCTCTAAGCCCACAAATATGCTCACATCCTGAAGCAAACACACAACACTCTACCTCCCAAGCAACTACCCTTTTTTTCCCTTTCATCATCAAACCTTTCGGAAAAGTATCCCAAATTTATGGTTCCCGGATCTATCACTTCCTATTTACTTCTTAATTAGCCACTCTCACCCTTAGAAACACAACCCCACTGTGCAGGCTATGCACCCCGATGATTCCCATATATGCATCTGCTGTCCCAACCTCTCCTGAACACTGTCCTATATTGTCAACCGTCTCCCACTAAGTAATTTTACATTGAAGTCCTTAGAGGCACTTTAAACATGACTCCCAACTCAGGTAATAGATTCACTATCACCTGGGCCTCCGCGGGAGAAACCTCAACGTCATCCTTTACTCTCTTCTTCCTTTTAGTTCCACAGACCCCAAATCCTGCTTTTCTGACCTCAGGAATCTTTCAAATGCAGCTCTGCTACCAACAATGGTTCAGACCCTCATCTCCTGCAAGAGCAATTACTGGAATGAACTCCTAACTTGTCTCCCACCTCTGACTTCTCCCTTTTCAAATCTCTTCTTCACTCCACCAGCAAAGGTAGTGTTGTGAAATAAACAACTGGCCAGGTCATTCTCCCAATTAAAAGAAAAAAACCATCTTGGGCTCCTTGGGTCCTTCTCAAGTTGTCCGCAGCCCATCTCTCCGGCCTGTCCTCTATCCACGGAGCATGGATTCCACTGGCTGCACCACCTTCCCCCACAGGTGCTGAGCACAGCACATCCCTGATCCTTTGCTTCTACCATTCACTCTTCCCGGGACCCACAGACCCCAACGCCTATTCATCTTCAAAGTCAAGTTGAAAATCTACCTTGAAGCGTCTCCTGACTTCCCTTCACCCACCACCTCAGTCAGAATTAATTGCTCTCTTTCGTACGTGTGCAGTCCTTTGCTGAAGCCCAGCTGGCCCCTACCACAGTGTGCTGTCGTGATTGGTTCACACGCCTTCTCTTGGCAGTACAGCAGCTCACTGGAAGCACATTTCTCATCACTGACACCTGAGAGCCTAGAGGAGTCAGTACCCGGCCTTGATAAATATCCGTTGAGTTGGTAGTGTAAATATTAGCTCGATATCACAGGCCTTCTCCCTGCACATCTTAACCTCCACCATCATAGCACAAAGGGGAGTGCAAATGGAAAATTAACTTGCCACACAAATGGAACATTTATGCCAACACTTCAACTTGGAAGTACCTCTATGATTCTTTAGAAAACTCCATTCCCAAACTGTTCTGTTTCTTATATACTGTGAGTTTATTTTCCCTTCATCACGAACCAGAAATGCTTCCAATAAATAGTAATGTGTCAGAAGGATTTCTCCCAAAGCAATATGTTTAGCGAGGCAGGGATTTAGTATGAGACATATTGAAAAAAAGAAAACAATGAGTAATCTTAAGTGTTTAGATAGTCAGGACAAACTGAACTCTCCTGATCTGTTCAGATCAATCAAGGTGACCAGCTCTCAGAAGGAGCATTTTGTTCCTTTCTCCAAATCTGATCGGAAGTTTCTGTTCCACTGAGAGAAAATCATCACAACTACACATTTACAAAGAAAGTTATGAGGTGGAAATTTAGATTAAGACCATACATGGCACAAAAATATGGGGTTGATTTAATCCAATTTAGCAAGAAGAGGAAAAGAATAGAGTTGAAACAGTCTGAATATGAGAAATTTGCTACTTATTAGAAAAACAAAACAGATCCAACTTTATGCTGAAAATAATTTTAAAAGAGACACCCTTAAGGAAATGAGCTGCTTTGTGTTTTGCTGTTTTCTACGCAGAGTTTCTGTGGTGCTTTGGACCTTCCTATGTTTGGGCAATGACAACAGGTGAGGCATAAAAAGCAGCTGCATGCTAACTCCCTGGGGGAGGGGGAAATTCCATAAACATCCTAGGTAAGGAGTGTAAAGCACATCTGAAGACACAATGCCTTCTGTGAGTCACAGGCTCTTCAATAATCTCCACGTCAACAAACAAATAAATAAAACAAGCATAAAACATAACCCAAAATAAATTTTTACCACGCATACTCAAAAATGTCACTAGATTGAAGGAACTTCCCTTAGAAGGGAAAGGGGTAAAAGCCTTGTCTCATTCAGTTATCCTAGGCTAGATAGAAAAAATATACACACACAAGCACAAGCACGCACGCGCGCACGCGCGCGCGCGCGCATACACACACACACATATGTATATCTTAGTTGTTATGGTTTTAAATAAGTAAGACCTGCCAACCAAAGGCAGGGAAATGAATGACAGGAAATGAGGCAAACTTTAAAGAGGAAGTGGTTTTGAGTCAGCAACAGGAGGGGATTAAGGAGTACCAAACACACAGATGTGTAAAAATGAAATATCAAGGGCCTCATCTTAAGAAAGAAACTTAGAGCCCACTATTAAATCTTCACAAAGATGCATAAACGACCACATAATCTTATACAGCTATTTGAAGAGACTATAAGAAGATAACCAAGAAGCATTTATCTCGGTCTGTTGAGATCCTGCTTTTTAATTTTTATTAAAGAAGATAGAAGGTGCATTACATATAAAACCTCCTAAATTTGCCATCAAAATGTACATAAACCATTAAATCATTAAAAATCTAAAGGAAACATTTTAAATGCAAAGTAAGAATACCCCTTTTTTATTATACACACATCTGGGATTATTTAAAATTCAGCAGTTTGATTATAGGTATCTTAATTGTTATAAAACATGGTAGTTTATCTGCCACTTTAAAGTTATAATATAAAAGCCAAAGCAAATAAAAATTTTCTTTTATGATAAAAGAATGTATTTTCTAATCTAATTGTGTATAATAAAGTATCAGAAAGTGGTAAGATCAGGGAAGTGAAGTATGGTACATTGTAAATTGAATGCAACCATTAAAAATATATTTGTGAAAAGTATATAACATGTAAAAATGCATGTCATAATTGTAAGCAACAACAACCAAAAAGTGAACATAGACTTTGACAGAGAGAGAGATCACAAAGAAGTAAAAGAACAAAATCAGCTGGGCAGAGAGAAAAAACTGGAAGGAACTAAACTAAAATAATAACAGTGGTTTTCACTGAGTAATGGGCTCATGGATAAACTTTTTCCTTCTGTTTTTATAAGGGCAATGCTTTATATTTTATTTTAAAATGGGTAAGAAAGAAAAAAAATAATAGAATAAAATGGGTAAGAAAGAAACTTTAGCCAGAGAAATAGTCCAGACAAAGTATCAACCTGCTTAGCTAAGGTCTAAAAAACCTGCTTAGTGAACACGCAATTGCCTAAATAAAACTATTATATATTATTAAATTAGTATTTAAAAATCAAGGTAAATGGGTGTCCTGTTAACTGCAAAGCATGTCAAAATCAATCCAATCATTTGACAAGTAGAGGGGGAAATAATCAATAATAATCTCTCAAACAGCATCAATTCTCCCATCATTTTCAAGAATATTTATACACTTGAAATAAGCCATAGGTTTAGCTAAACTATGATTCTGTGCTCTAGTTATTTCAAGCACGTAGTCTCAATTTTAAGCAACCAGTAATTATATAATAATAGCAATTTTGGCTTAACTGTTTCTTTTCTCATTTTTGCTTCTATATTACAATTTTCATACATGATTCTTTCACATTATATTACATGAACATAATTATAGCAAGTGAATTGATAGTAGAAGAAATAATTCTCCCCATTGTGCATCCTCGCAGCCTACCTTCTTTCTTTCACTTTAACGAGGCACATTCAGCCTCCCACCCCCTCACCCCAACCCAATCAACCTCTACACACAGAAATGATTAGCAAGTCACGGGAGAAAGAACTCAGATGCCCTGGGAAGTATAATAAGCATGTAAAATGCAATGGCCCTAAATCATTTTTCTTAATAGTTTCATTGCATTTGGCTTCTGAGTAAAATAATGTCCATTCCTATCTGTGACCTTGGTGTCATAGTTTGTTCACAGAAACTCCCTTCCTTGAAATCCCAGCCAGTCCTTTTCCAAATCTCAAAATATTTGTCAGCGTATTGAAGTATAATTTACAAAAACTAAATTCAACAATTTTAAGAGTACAATTCGATGAGTTTTGACAAATGTTTATAACCATACAACCACCACATGCTCATGATATAAAATATTTTATCACTCCCCAAAACCCAACATAAAAAAGCCATTTCAAGTCCCTAAAATCATAATATTTAAAATGCTACCAAATAGTGTTGTCCTTTGACAAAGTGAAGTGTAGTAAGTCTGGTTTCTAAAAGTTTGAAAGGTAGGGCTATGTCAGTTATTTTTGTGTATATAAATAGCATTTTCCTGGAAGATTCTTTTTTAACTCCAAAAAAAAAAAAGAAGAAATATAAGTTTTAAGGCACTTGTTTAGTGTTTAAGAAATAAAACTCACTTATAAAAGAATTTCCCTCCAAAAATATGTCTTTTTTTCCTCCACCAAATAGATGTACACTTAAAAAAAAAGTTCCCTTAATATAGCAATAAAACAAGTGCTGGCTTATTGTATCAGCTAGAATATGTTATTGTATTCAATATTCTCATTGTATGCAGTCAAATATGTTAAAGAGGGTACCTGATAGATCACCATGAAAAGCTAATAGGAAGAAGAAGATTTGTCAAACTTTTGCTGAACACAGTGGCTGGCGCTGTTTAAACGTGATCACGTTGCATCGTCCAACCGGCCACAAGACAGTACTGAGCAGATCAGAGCAGAAGTTACCCTCCAGAAGTAGGAATAGGAGTAAGATCAAAAACAGAAATCAAGAACCCGTTCATCCCAAGAGAATGCCCAAAGGATCAGTACATCTAGCTCCAAGCTGACCTTGTCCTTCTTGCTCCACTGACCTTGGCTGCCAAACACCAAAGTCACCATTGTCTCCCTTACATCTCCTCTCGTGCAGACTTTTCAGGACTATCCAGTTTGCTGTTTTTTTAAAAAAAAAATCCTCTTTCACAACTTCCTACTCAATGTTTCTTTTACCAATAAATGACAAGGGAAAAAAATCTATGCATCATTTAAATGATCGGCAATGAAATAAAAGTCTTCGGAGATTAAAATCTAGGTAGACGACTGAAAGTTTGAAATCTGCTCAATTCAGAGTGAAGTCTGCCAAAACAGGTGTATCTATCAACCTGCAGCCTGGGAGAGCAAGAGACTGACAGTTTGATTTCTTTTGGCAGGTTTCCCATCTCTCAATTTAGGAGGCAGACTCTGCGGGACCCGGGTGCCTGAAATGCGCATGCTCACTGCGATAAGACTGAAACTGACTCAAGGAGAGTTTAAGTGATCCAGTTTCAACCTAAGCTTCCTGTGTGGACACAAAAAGATATGCTTTTCTAAATGAGGACCGTCAAGAAGTAAATCAAACAAGAAATGAACAAACTCATCCACTAAATAAACTAATCAAAAATAAATAAATAAACTTGTGACGCATGCTATAGGTGGAATGGAGCGAGAGCATATACGTCTATGATGCCTTTACCCATAAACACACAAGCACCAACTTGGGAAGCAGAGTTTAGGAGTTTGGATGCTCCGTGTTTCAGCCTCCCTCCTGGCAGACCGCTCTGGTACAATGGCTGTAGTCACCACGTGCACGTTGTGGTTTTAGGAGACATGTTGATATTCATCAAGAAAACACAGAGGGATGTGGCTCCATCAATTTCGTGTTTGGTGACAAAGGCAACACTTCAGCAAGAGGTAGGCTGGTCCCTGGGCATGTTTTAAAGTGAATGCATTTCATGGCTCCTAAAATATACAGTTTCTTCACATTGTAACATCTCTAAATTGGGAGTGTGCCTTATAATCAATCCGGTCTTATACCTATCCTCCACAAAGTTGCTGTCATGCGGTGGTTGCATGTGCACAAAACTTGGTCACAGCTGTTCATCTGCTGTCACATTCGCCGGGCTCTGTTTACAGTTAGCGCTGAATCCAATTTCCATTTTAATATATCATTAAAAGATTATACTGATTCAATATCAAGATGGAAAATTATTGTGTAAATAAAAAGGCATGGAAATGGACCTGCGGGATACATTCGATATTAGTGGAATAAATATTTATCTTTGGGAAAATGACCACGACTCCTTATTTAATTGCAAAGCGACATTTGATTGTTTTATGAGGTCTAAACAAGAGAGAGAGAATTTTGAGCTGCATTTTGATACAGTAGAACATGAAAAGTACGGTCTACTTTGTGCCAAGCAATACAACCGAAAGCAGGCGAAAGCACCAAATATCACAGGAGAGATCCAAGAAATGACAAAGCCACTAAAGGCCAATTCATGCGTAGTACAGAATGGTCACTGAACACAACGGGAAGTCCTTTTTCTCTCACTGATACATAAAATAGGAGTGCGCTTATAACTGAGATCATATACAAGTCAGTGAAATGCTACAGTCAAGTTTGTCTTCAGCACCCTTTCCATGGTCCTCCTCTCAGGGATACTGATATTTGAGACACAACATCTAGTTATGAAATGAGTGACAGGCAAGGCTAGTTCAACCGTAAATTATTTTGCAGTATACTCCTTGAAACAATCTGGACTATATGGAAAAATCATAGGTTCAAATATATTTGACTCCTTGATTGGTGGTTACAGAGTGCCAGTTCATCCAAAAATCACAAACTCTTCCTTTTGTATATTAGGCTTCTTTGACTAGAATTTTATGACGTTAAAAAAAAAAAAAGCTTGAAAACTACTAATGTTTAGCATAGTATTAAAAAAAAACAATAACAACAAGGTTTGGGGATAATCAAGAAAAACATATCTGCCTCTCTTTTCCTTCTTCGTACCAGTCTCTTTATATCTGTTTTCTTTAACATACAGAAAAATTATCCCTTTTCCCTACTAAGGACCGCCTACGACCCTTCCAACAAAAAGTAGAAACGTAACAGATGAAGGTTTTAATGGCAAACTCTCAATAACCCAGAGAACATGACAAAAAAAGTCCCTCCCTCAAAATCTGGCTGGAGACAGAGAAATGAAAGAGTACCTATACTGAATGAAGTACAACCCCTCAGTTCTAACACTGGCAACTCTTTCAATACCCCCATAATGTTCCCAGAGTACATTGGCTCTTCTTTTTACTATTCCCTGCCTTCCTGTCACTCTAGACTATTGTCCCGCCAGCAGGACCAGCTGTGCTTTCTGCTTGGAATGCCCCTTTTCAAGTCCAGCCCGACCCTCCAGAATCCTTCCCAGCCTTCAAAGACCATTCATTCAATATATATTAAGCACCATCTCTGTGTAGAACACTAAGGCTAAAAAAAGTGGAAGGTTCTTTCCCCAAGGAGCCATCAGTCTGATCTATCTGAAATGCTACATCTTCTCCAAAGTCCTTTTAGATCCACTCATCTGTGATCTCTCCTTCCTTTGAATCCACTTCTCTTTTATTATTTCAGCTTAAGAATGTCTTAGTGATCTGCTCCTATGTGCCAAAGGTAACACTGGGCACTTTGACATATGTTTAATCTACACAACAGCTTCCCTAAGTAGACTCTCCACAGACCCACTGGGCACGTGAGAAGACAGATGCTCATAAATTCATATTCTTAGTGTCTTGTTAGGGTCCTACAACCTGGGTTTATTGACTTTTGTATCTGGGGTAATTTCCACCAACATTTCAGCAGCACTCACTTGATCTTCTTATCTATTCTCGATTCCAATAAGACTTTAAAACAAGAATCCAGCTCATTCTAATGTATAGTTTGAACACTAATGAGATGAAACGTCTGGCTTATAATGGCTGCTCAAAATGTGTTTACAAAGAAAGTTGCATCCAAGTATTCTGGTGAATGCCAGTGCTGCTTATAATGATGCAGAGATGACAGTCTGAGAACCAAGGGACCTCCCTGCCATTGTGAGAAGTCGGGACACATCGAACCTTACCGGAAGTGGGGATGAGAGTTATGAAGGATCTCAGAACCCATATGGTTCAGGAAAGAGGAAATGACCTGATTGAGACTGGAAGGTCTAAAGTAAACAGCATGCTAGAAATGAATTAAAATTTAAAAAATGAAAAAAGATAATAAAAGTGTGTGAGAATTCACAGAAGTGGAGAGAAAAGTAGATACCTGGGGCCGAAGACGGTCGAGCAGGGTAAATCCCAAGGTCTGAATCCAGGAACACCCACCGAGTCAAGAGTTAAGTATTTTTAAAGCTTTGACCAGAATCTGGAATCCAGAAAGAAAAACAATCCTTCACTAGGAACTTAGGCAGCAGAGAGAGCTCACTGTGGATCTAGTGGTAGAGGAAGAAGCTACACAGTGAGAAAAAGCTACAGGCTCATGATTGAAAGCACATGCAGACGAACGAGGCAGTGACAGAATTTCAGAGTTGGAAGGAACCATAGCTATTATCTAATCAAACCTGTTTTTGTAATACAAACAAAAACGGGAAAGTTGAGTCCATTGAAAGGTTTACACTTACGTTAAACTAATCAAGTACATAAACTTGCCCACTTATAAATGAAGTCCGCCGAATATAGCTGTGTTTCCAGAGTCCATCGCCAGGGAGTAAAAGCCATATATACGCAAAAGGAATGCATATGCATGCCCAGCCTGAGCGGTGATGGATACTGGGGTCAGAGGACCCTAACAGAGGGAAGAACTGCTACTGGAGAGGTGTCACTTTCCAGGGGCACAGACCTAGAGGCAGACACTCAGGTTTTGACCCCCCAGCAAGTGACAGTAGAACATGTGCCAGGGAAAGTGAGATGAGGGCCCTTCGAAGGAGCTCCTTGTGTGTGGGGCATCATCCTTATCATAGCCCCAGACTGCCGCCTCCCGCTACGGACTAGTTTCCTGCAGCTGCTGTAATAAATTATCACCAGCATAAAATAACAGAAACATATTCTCTCACAAGTCTAGAGGCCGGAAGTCTAAAACCAGTACCACTGGGATGAAATCGAGGCGAAAGCCGGCCCAGTTCATTGGCAGGGCCACGCCCCCTCCAGAGGCTCTAGGGGAGAATCAGTCCCTGACTCTTCCAGCTTCTGGCCCCCGCTGGCATCCCTTGGCTTGTAGCTGCATCACTCCTGTCTCTGCCTCAGTGCTCACATTGCCGTCTCGTGTGTGTGTGTGTGTGTGTGTGTGTGTGTGTGTGTGTGTGTAATCTCCCTCTGCCTCCTTTATAAGAATACATGTGATTGCACTTAATTACCTTGTCTCAAGATCCCTAACTTAATCACATCTGCAAAGTCCCTTTTCTAAATAAAGTCACATTTATAGGTTTGAGGGATTAGGACCTGATATCTTTGGGGATATTCTTTGGCCTACAATGCTATGTTAATAGAAGTCACTCCCACTTTATATCTTCATATAAAGAAACACAGGGTCTCGTATGAAGCCATACTGCCAGGCTCTCCTCTGTGTCTCTTTGTTCCCTGCATGGGCACACTTTTCAGAAGGATTAATTATAAGTCCATCTAAGGAAGCAATAATATTAAACAGTACCAATATATAAAAAAAAAACTAATAAAATTATCTAGGTATTCATCCCTGGCTTCTTTTAGCAGCTGATTTTAAAATCCTTCCTAAGATGGTTCTAGAGCTTACACAGCCTCCTACTGACCCCCTATAATCCTTCTACCCAGGAAGTGGCCCTCATTCGTTCTTTCCTTCTGCTTCTCCACACCACTGGCAAGAAAGGGCCAAGTTCTATGATTCCCTCATAAATGGCTGGAGTTTGCATGATGTTTGCATACTGTTTGGTTCATTAATGAACTCAATGAATGTTTCTTAACTCCCTATCATGAGCCAGACTGTGCTAATCCATGGAGAAGTAAAGATGGCACGTGGGCCGATGCCCTCGATGAGCATAGCAGAAATGGCAGGTTGCAGACTCTGTGAATAAAACGTAAAAGTGGGCATCAGGGGAAGCTCCTGGCAGGGGCAACATGTTGCAGAGAGAACTCAGGTTCTTGAGACAGAAAGAACTGGGTTCAAATACCAGTTTACTACTTACTACCTTACTTCAGGCAAATTACTTAAGCTCTCTTAGCCTCAGTTTTCTTACCTGTAAAAAGGGGACAAAGACAACCCACTTTAAACAGAAATTGTGAAAACTAAATAGTATAATATATGTAAAGCACTTGGCACATGGCAGGCGCAAGGAGCATCTAAGTGGCCTGAGAGAGTTAGGAAAGCTTGATGGAGAAGTTAGGCTTGAACTGAAACTTGGCAGGCATGTAGAGTTTAGCAGACAAGCTTAGGCAGAGGCCAAAGGCACAAGGTGTTTGGAAAGAAGGTCACGAGACGAGGCGGGAGAGATGAGCAGGCATCAGTCATGTGGGAGCCATGGAAGACCTTCTAATGCGGAAGTGACGTGCTCAGATTTACACAGATGTGCCAAGGACAGTCTAGGGAACACCCCTCCGAAAAAATGAGAGTGAGATGAGTCACAATTTGGTGTGATAATCCTGGCAAAAGTTCATAACGGCTTGAAGTTGACAGTGACATGCAAGTAAATAAGAGGAGAATATTAGAGACATTTTGGAGTTAGAATTTACTATTTAATGGGGCTTTGCCAGTGACAGGAAATGGACAGTAAGATAGAGATGGCTCCAAAGGCCACCCCCACCCCACTCCATTTTTTTTCTTTTTTAATAAAATTAACTAAAATCTTTCTTTTTGAATCAAAAAAGAAATTCAAACTGGAACATAAATGCAAAAGTATGTTGAACATATTTTCAGCTTTTAAGTGGGTGTTTTGACAGCATGAAGCCACTATGATTACATTTTTAAGTCCTTTTAAGTTTTTTCTTCAGAAAATTTAATAATTTTAATGGAGTTAATTTAAAGCATTCTTCTTACTAATAGGAATTATAGAGTGCTGAGAGACCCTAGATGCCAAATATCAATAAAATATAAAGGTAGAACTTTAAGGTTCACCACAGTAATCATGACCAATATCCCAGGGCCAGTGGATAAACTGTATCTTTAAAAGCTAGTTGCAGCAGCTGAATTAAGTTAAATAGAGTGGGTCACTTTATCAAATATCCATTTGCCAATTTATTCTTGAAGCAAATTGATTACCATTTTCATAGGACAAGGATTATGGATTATTCTGACTTCCGTTTCCAATAATTTTACTTTTCTTGCCCAGATTAACATTTCTTCAATTGCAAATAAATGTGTATTGAGTTGCTGTTCTAGGCAACTGTACAAGACCCCACAAAATTATAAAGAAGTTATAAAGAGTTACATGCTGGACAGAGGTGAGATACAGCATGTTCAGTATAAGGCAGGATACACTGGGTACCACATAAGTGCCACAAACAAAGCTCTCACAGTTCAGAAGGCAGTTAAACTCCAGAGGAAAAAACTGAAGACAGAGATGAAGGCAGAAAAAGTCCCAGGCAGAGAATACGACATAAACAAAAAGGCTGAATGTAGCCAGTCCAAGGCTTCTCTCTTATTCTCCAGTTCCCCAACAGAGCACGCTCTTTCTCACTTGTTCTATGTATTACCTACTATACCCTTACAATAACATAAGCTAGAGAAAAGAAAATGCTATTAAGAAAATCACTAGGAAGTGAAAATACATGTCTAGTCCTGTACTATATTTACTGAAACCATAAGTTTATTTTGTTTACAAGATGAAAAACAATCCACAAATAAGTGGACCCGAGCAGTTCAAATCCTTTTGTTCAAGGGTCAACGGTAGTAGTTTTAGCAGACGAGCGAAGGTGGAGATGGGAAGATAGGGTGGTAAGGGTTAAGAGTGAAAGAAAGTGATAAATATAACATCTAACTCTTGAAAAAAGGTTGGTGGTGAAGGAAAGGAGAGAGACTGGATGGCAGCTCAAGGAACAACAACTCAGAAGGCCAGAGGAAGGGATTTCTAGGTAGTGGGAATGGGAACGGTGACGATGGTGCCTGTGGGACAGTAAGGACTTTGGCATGTTTCCAAGATAAGGAGAAGCAGCCACTGAGGAAGTGGAGACTCCAGACAGAGAGTAAAGGGAAGGGGTGAGGTCAGGTCCTGGGCTGATTTGGGACTATGAGGAGACACCCCTCGCCTTGAAGGACAGAGTGGCCATTCCGATATCATTACGGCAAGAGAGGCCAGTGACCAAAGTCCCTGGCTGCTAGAACAGCTCTGCCTGATGCTGGACTCAACAGATCTGTGACTGGACCTCAGACGCTACGCAAGAACCTCCACATCCACTACAAGACCCTGGGTTATGAAGGAATCAGCGATTGCGAATGGTGGCAAGAAAGCATTATAGTGAATACGTTTCCCTAAATTACTTTTGCAGACCCGGCAGTGACTTGAAACTCTTAAAATTCTTCAAATCATGTAATACCACAGACTTCCCCCATACCACTCAGCAGCAAGCGCCTTAAAAATATATGAAGGAAAACAATTTATGATGTATTGCTTTTAAACACTTTTCTGATGAAAGCACTGTGATAGGTATATAATTATATACCTAATTATAAATTAATATACCCTATTTTAGTAGGGGGTTGGGGAAAGGACTATTATTGTCTTAAAACCTTGTGACAATAATATGATTCATATTAACTAACTATTAAAGCAGGCATTTGGCAAGAACGTTAAGCAAAACACTTGTTTTATAAATTTTTTAAAGACTTGTCCTCATTAGTTCCATGAGTAAAAATGCTTGGGCACATTCTGCATTCTTAGTTAATAGATGAAATAAATAATCTTTGTAAACATGTGAGAAGGCCTTTGCTATTTCTGAGCAGAAAAGAAACATAGCAAAATCATCACCATTTTGTCACTCACTCTGCTTGAGACGGGCTGGATGGGTGGACAGTACATCTCCTGGCTGGCTGAAGGCGCAACGCCCTACAAACGTCGATACAACAGAAAGGGCATCTGGACTCACTTTAGTCCACTCTGTCTTATGTCCCAATTATTTTCTGGTTCATATTATGGGAAAATGTGGTAGACATTTATTGACTCTGGTCATCACTTAGAACAATACCCAAACCACTTAGAGACTTGGCAAACAGAAGAAAAAGGAAAGGAGTTTTAAAAGAGAGATGAAAGAGAAGCAAACAAACTAAAATTAATCGAAGCTCCTTGGCAGCCCTGTCCCTCTCTACTCCAACAAGTCTCGTTCTAAATTGGGATAGTTAAACACGTAAATAAAAATGTCAACACTTTTAGCTGAAGAATCTGGGGGACACTCCTAGGACCCCCAAATTTAGGTTGTGGGAAGGGGACAGAACACATATACCCATGAAGGTCTGGTCTCCCCAGTTCTCAAGTTGTAGAAGGCGTTAGTGTCTCCATGAACTGTGTCTCCAGGGCCTGGAAAGAGGTGTAACAGTGCCAGGTGAGTCTGCAATTAGCTGTTTGAGGTTACAACTGGGTCGATGGGGTCCGTCACTCCAACAGGGAAGTGCAGAGAGCATATGAGTTTCCCACAAAAAGGATGTCCACAGTCCTCGGGAGAAGAGGGATGTTTTCAACCATAGGGAAGGATACAGAGACAGCTCAGACAGGTGATGTTAAAATAAGGACTGATCTTGACTCAACTTCCCACAGTTCACAGCCCAATGACAGAAGCTATATTAGGATAACACATAATTAGGTCTGCATTAAAAAAAAATTTAATGGTATAGCTTCAAGTTTCTTGTGGTCCCTGAGTTATCATTGACTCAAATACACAAAAATTATTGACCTGTGCAACAATTTCTTAGGGAGCCAATAGTTTGTAATGAAAGCTGTGCAGGCCAAGAAATATGATAATAAACTATCAGAAAGAGAACACAGCAATCACTCTATCTTTCCACTTCCTGTGTGCATGAAAGTTAAGCTTTTTTTAGTCTATTTAGTTGTTTTCCGATTAAAAGAGGAGATGTATTTTGCAGGTTACAAAATGCAAAACACTTAGCTTTGGAGCAAATTTATAGCACAGCAGGAAGAAAACAAATGAAAGAGAAGCTTGAATTTCATCCCCCATTTGAAGAAATCTTTACAAATATATTGAATGAGTAAACTTTAATCTTAGACATATGTGCAGTAAAAATATACTAAGAGCCACCATTTTTATCTTATTTTATTTTTAATAGGGGCGATGTTTAATTCCTTTGTTCAGAAATCCTATCTGGCTTATAGGAGAAGCTTTTTAATGATGATGATTGGCTTGCACTTCAGTGTTTGCTTCAACAGTATGTTTTCTGAGCCTGGCTTCTCCTTAAGAAAGATTCTTTCCTATTCCCCCCATATTCCGACGACAGAAGTAGATAGAAACCACAAGAAGAGAGGCAAACAAGCACTGCTCAGAGAAGCCAGGTGGCCAGATGCTCAGGGAAACCCTAGAGGAGAATGCTTTCTGAGCTTAAAATACATTTCTGTCCATCTACCAGGCAACGCAGAAAACCTTTCAATCAATAAAATCATTTCCCACTAGCTGGGCTGTGCTGTGTCTCAGGGCTGGGACTCTGACAGTGACATTACAGCCCTTTTTTGAAAGAAGACCACAGAGTTTCTAGAGCTGCTGTTGGTTCCTGGTCACTTTCGGAATCCAGGATAAAGTTCTAGGGCAACAGGCAGGCAAGGCATCCTGGGACAGGCCCTGCATACGAAATTAGGCTTTGACTTTCTTTCTAAAATAACCAAATTTCATTGGTTTTTATCCTCAAAAGATGCAGCGATACTCTCCCTTTCCCTTCTTTATAAGTCTCTGCATCCTCACTCTAGATTTGTTAGCGCTGCCATTTTTAAATCATGTCTCTCCTGGACTCTGTCAGTGTCATGCTCGACTAACTGCCCACGTTCAGCACCAAGGTAACAACCAGTGAGGGCGTCTCTCCCCCTCCAGCTCTAACTCTGCGTACCGACAGGAAAACCAGCCCCTGTGACGTGCCACATCAAACATGAGAAGGGTACGTCCAGGTGACTTGAAAATCAATGATGTTTCAGAAAAATCCTCAACCCAGAACAGAGAAAGGAAACACGCGAAGATAAGAACATCAGCGAGAATGTGAGCTAAGTGTTTTGTTTATGTTGGATCCTTTTTCTTGTAATCTGAGATGTCTAGGAATATGGTTCAGCTTTTTGGGTCATGGGCTCCTTTAATAATACGCTGAAAGTTCTAGATGCCAAAAAAACAGTATGACACAAAATTTTGCCACTTCCAATTCCCTGACCCCAAGTCAAGACATTTTGATGTAGATGTCTGTGAAGAAACCTCTGAAGCTAGCAAGACCAACACTCTCAGTTACAAAATTAGATCAGAACGAGGTCTGTGAAAAGCCAGCACTGGCCATTTGGTCCTGAGAGAGTAAAGAAAAAAAGGAGATTATGTCTACATTTTATTAATGTTTCAGTTCAGACTTAAATCCAATTTTTAAAACGGTGACTCTTTAATAGGTCCCCAATCACTGCGACTTTAATATACCCATGCATCAATGCCATTTCTTAAGAGAGAGATTTTCATTTTCTTAATAGAAGCAGAGAGGTTATATTTGGGGTTTATTAATGAAACTGGCAAATGTTAATGCTGAATGTCACACAAAAGAAACCATAATGTTTAGCAGTTGACCACATACTTTGCTGCTTGAACATTTGCAGCTTGCTAAGGTAATGCAGTGTAGCAAGTCAAAACCGATAACTCAGCAACTGCAAATTACTGTTTAAAAATGACTTTGAAATCTTTTGCTCATATAATTAATAGGATCTTATACGAATTCATCTTTAAAGTCTCTATTAAGTGCTAATTTTTCTAGTTCACTATAGTAGACACAGTGGGTGATACAAAGAGTATATATAGTTCTCTGTGGAAGAATATGCACCCAAAAGGAGAAAAAAAGCTCTGGATATGAAGCTCAGCACAAAAAAAGAGGCGGCAGGCATAGGATGATCATCTAAAAAGAAATATGAAAAAAAAGACAAACTATATTTTCCCTGCCACATTGTACTCAACGGCTGGCTATACAGTTACCCCTATGGACCTTGCTGATATCTGCCTGTGAATGTGGAGCATCAAGGAGTCATATCCATAAGATGCCCAGGTACCACTGGAATAAAACCTGCTCCTGGGAAGAAAAGGGTGGGGAATGGTCACCACTCCTTGTTGGGGGCATTAAGGGCTCTGTGCAGAGGAGATGTGGTCAGCCATGCTTGCTGTCCATCCATCTTTCTGATTTCTAGTTCTGGAATATAATAGTCTACCGAAACATACTACACCCCATGGATTCAGTCCTTGGATCTTCATGAGAATGCATCGCATTGCTAGAACACAAAAGGAGCATCATTAGCACCTAAGAAGTCACAGGATGGAGACTAAAAGACCCATGAGCATGAGTGGGGTTCTTAGGCCTCTTCCTCTTACTGGCTAGGGACTTTGAAAAGTGAGAGTATTGGGGAGGTGAACAGCTAAGTATGAAGAGATGATTGGCAGATAAGATGTCATTTTCTATTTGGTGTCTTTATTCACTAAAACAATGGACTTTGGGTAAGGTTGGAGTACATCTTATGAGGACAGAGAAGAAAGTCTTGGAGATGACTGGATGGTCTTTAAATTAAATATGGAATAAAAAAAGGAAGTAATGCTCATGTACAACCATGAACCCAGTTACCCAAAAGGTCTGCCGACATGGTGTGGGATAAGGAACAGTTTAGAAGGAGCCATCAGCCTCCTAGGAGAAAACAACTGGGAAGAGTTCCCAACACGATACTCTCAAAGGTCTCCCAGCCACATGAGACTAGTAGAGAGCATGGTAACTTGGGAATAAGACGGCGAATCCAATCTCATAATCATTACTGGGCGTTAGTAGTATTCCAAAGAAATGTCTCAAAGGAAGGGGGACAAGGAGATATCACGTGTCCTCTGTAGGAAAATCCATGAACCTAAGTGGTAAGGATAATGAAGAGGTGTTCGAATGAGGTTTAAATGAGAGGAAAAGACATCTTATGGTTGCTGGAACTGAAGTTAACAGACTCCCTGGCCCAGGGGAAGAAACGGACAACGTGTTCCTAATTGAGTTTGCAGTGCTGGCACAGAGGCACGAACCAGCTGCGACGAGAAACCTCAACTACCCACACATTTCATTGGTGATGCTAAACTAAAAGCAGAATGTCTGACACGGTACTGCCTGGACTGACTGCATAGCAACTTAGTTCTCTACCGAGAGAGGAAGTAACCAGGGGAACTGCTACGTGGCTCTAATTCCGAACAAAGATATCAGCTAGTGAAATGAAATAACGAACCTTGGGTGACAGCAATTATGCCATTATATCATATGACAGATGGTGAAAATGATAAATATTATGTCACGTATATTTTACCACATTAAAAAAAAAAAAACCAGAAGTCTGGCTTTAGCCAGACAGACCTGGGTTTGATCCCCCAGATTCTTATAGGTTGAGCCCCCTTGTTTTATATATAGGAGCCTGAGTGGTGGCGAAGATCTAGAGACCAAGGGGAATTGGCTGGGACTGGACAAGAGGGAGCAGCCTGGCCCGGGAACTGAGTAAGCAAAGAGGCAGGGGCGGAAATTAGGAACAATCCACTAACAAAATAACTATCCAAATATGGTTTGAGTAGCTTTAGAAGATAATGAGTTACCTGTTACCAAAGATATTGAAAACCAATCATGGGCTTATTAAGGGCATTCAAGCATAATATCACCTTTAAGTACCTTTAAATTATCTTCCAAAGGGGCAAGCAGGTGATATTTATTATTTACACATAATCTCCTTAAACTATGAGATATATATAGTAATGCCCCCAGATAGTGGTAAAGTGGAAGCATAAAAGAAATGGGGAAAAAATCTCAGATTATTTGTTTATGCAAATTAGTCCCAGATAAGTACAATCAAAATATTAAAGAATATGTAGCAAGAAGAAAATATCCTTAGGGAAACCATCAGTAAAATAAAAAGACAGCCTACTGAATGAGAGAAGATATTTGCCTATGAGACATCTGATAAGGAGTTAATAGCCAAAATTTATAAAGAATTCATATGACTCAACACCAAAGAGACAATACAATTAAAAAGTGGGCAGAGGACCTGAATAGGCATTTCTCCAAAGAGGACATGCAGATGGCTCATAGACATATGAAAAGATGCTCAACATCACTCATCGTCAGAGAAATGCAAATTAAAACCACAATGAGATGTCACCTCCCACCTGTCTGAATGGCC
This sequence comes from Macroglossus sobrinus, assembly GCA_004027375.1. Lineage (NCBI taxonomy): Eukaryota > Metazoa > Chordata > Mammalia > Chiroptera > Pteropodidae > Macroglossus > Macroglossus sobrinus. Next base: position 1,517,490 of record PVKZ01000098.1, on the reverse strand, counting down.
ATCATCAATAAATCAGAAAACAACACGTGTTGACAAGAAATGGAGAAAAGGGAACCCTCAAGTACTGCTGGTAGGATTGCAAATTGGTACAGCCGCAAATGAAAACAGCTTGGAGGTTCCTCAAAAAGTTAAAAATAGAACTGCCTTATGACCGAGCAATTTTACTTCTGGGTATTTTCCTGAAGAAAACCAAAACGCAAATTCAAAAAGATTTATGCACCCCCATGTTCAAGGCAGTGTGATATTTACAATAGCCGAGATATGGAAACAATCTAAGTGCCCATCAATGGATGACTGGATACAGAAGTGTACATATATACATTGGGAAATTACTCAGCCATAATAAAAATGAAATTGTACCATGTGCATGGACCTAGAGGGTATTATACTAAGAGAAATAAGTCAGACAAAGATAAATACCATATGATTTCACTTACATGTGAAATCTAAAGAACAAAATAAACAATAAAACAATGAAAACAGACTCATAGATACAGAGAACAAACTAGTGCTTGCCAGATGGGAAGGAGGTTGAGGGTTGGGTGGAAAAGGTGAAGGGATTAAGAAATATGAAATGGCAGTTACAAAATGGTCACAGGGATGAGAAGTACAGCATAGAGAATACAGTCAATAACGTTGCAATAACTAAGTATGATGTCACACAGGTACTAGACTTATGGGGGATCACTTCATAAGTTGTATAAATGTCTAATCACTATGCCGTATAACTGAAACTAATATAAAATAATATTGAATGTCAACTCTAACTGAAAAATAAAAATTAAAAAAAAGATTCTTGAGAATAAAAAATGGTCAAATTCAATCATCATTATTAAATACTTATGGAATTTTTAAAAAGAGATCCTTAGGGATACATGGTACTTAGAATTCAGATACATTTCTGTCTGAAAGAGATCTAGATTCAGTTAACTCCAGTTCAAAGCAAATATTTATTCATTTATTTATTCATTTATTCAATCATTCAGCAAACAAGTATTGAGGGCACATCATGGACTACAAAGAGAGTAAGAAAATAATATAAATTTTCTGCTACCGAGAGCTCAGATTAGTTTCTGTATTCCAGGAGGTTTGAAAATTCAGTGTGGATGATTCATTACACTTCTATTATGTTTTTTGTTTTCAAGCTATAATTTTTAAAATTGTTCACACTCTGACATCTAAGAAGTACTTCTAAGAAAATAATCAGATGCGCTTAAATATTTATACATTAGGATGCTCACTAAAATGTTATTTATAATAATGAAAACCTGAAAACGACCTTCATGTCCAACATTAGGAGAATGGTGAAATAAATTATAGGATATACAGAAGCTAGTGTCCTCCACAGCCAATAAAATTTATGCTTCAGAAAAATATATGGTGATAAGGGAATTGTGTGTGATATAATGTGGAATAGCAGTTTACAGGTTTGTATATAAAATATGATCCATGGAGATAGCACACTGCACTTCCCTCTCAAGACCAAGCAGTTATTTATCTTGTGATAAAGCTTTCCTCTAGAGTAACTATCAAAACTGAGCTATGGCCATGCTAAGGGGTATTCATTGTATATGTTCAAGCATAAAATCAAACTGGAATTTAAGTCTCAGCTCTTAATCTGGAAAGTGGGGATGATAATATTTATAGAAAATTATGTAGCACTGGGTTTGGGTCCCTGCCCTGCCATAGACCAGCCATAAATAAGGCTCTCCCACCACCAGGCAGACAGCAATCACCACCATCACGACTGCCATCAGTACTGAGTGGAGGCCAAGAAAGAAGCAATGAAGAGATAATTCAATGGAGTGTTCATTTAAAACAACTCAATTAAGATAATGATTTTTTTATCTGCTTTATCTCCAGAGTGTTGTGTTTTTTTTTTTTTAACATCGAGGGTTGTAAAGGTAAGGAGCCCACCTGCCCCTACCACCAGTGGCTGCATTTGCAGAAGAGTCTTTGTTAATTTCAAAGGGGATGGTCTCATGATTGACCATCTATTAGCTTGATGCTGAACAAGGAAGCTCTGAGCCTGTTGGTGAGAAAGTGCACGACTTTTTTTTTCCAGGCCATCCAAGATTGTTTAACCTAGTGAGGTGAAATTTGCTAAAGGTAATTGAATAGTGAGAAAGAGCTAATGTAATTGATTCTCCACAGTAATTTACTCCATCCTCGTAAGCAGAAAGCCCCTGAATACATTGCCCTTCCACTCCATCATTCTCCTGATATATAATAAGGGCCATTAAACAAGGTAAGAAGATAAATTGCTAGAGATGATTATGCATGCCTTTAGCAGCCCATGAAATGTACCCAAGAATAATAAAGCTATCTGATGACTTGCCAGCGAGATGCTTATGCAAATGAGAACATCATGATTACACTTCTGCTTGTTCATCTAAAGGCTACTATCATGATAGATAGAGGGAAAACTTTCACTTGCTCATAGCATCACAAACAAGAAGCTGGTTTCAGATCAGGATATGCCAGAAATAAAAATTCATGGCCAAATGCCTAATTTAGCTATAAAAGAGGACAACAATGGACACAGATCAGCATCCAAGCTTATTTCCTTTGAAAACAATAATTTCATCAGATGACAGTTCTGAATGCTCTCCTGAAATTATAGTATTTGGCACTAAAAATTATCTGTAATTCTCAGAAGTAAAATACGTTGTAAATATTTGTCATCAGCATCTTTCTGACCTTAAATAATAAATGATGTTTCTGATCCGAATTCGATGACCTTCAAAGTGCCCATGAGAATCAATACAAAAAGAGGTTGAGGCAATTGATACAGAGCCATCAGGTATTCAGAAGCCCAGCTTCCTCTTGTGGCTTCACAGTGACATGTACGTAAGAGCAGGACACTGGCTTCAGGGAAAACGCCATCCATTAAATACTACATGTGAGGCCTCAACCACAGACTTAATCTCCCTGCACCTCTCTTACCCTCTGAAAAACAGGCACGATAATATCTATCTTAGAGGATCACTGTGAGGGGTAAAATGAGGTAACATGTAATACGTGCTTAACATAGTGCCTAGCAAGTAATTAAAGGCCTCGCTCAACAAACAACAGTTTGTTGTTATTGTCGTTATTGTTGTTTGTTGCTGTTGTTGTTGTTGTTCCATCTGCCTAGCTGATCTCTCCACCTGGATATCCAATTCAGCATGTCCGAAAATGAACGCTTCATTTTCACCCCCAGTCTTCCTTGTTTCAATAAGTGACAACTCTATCCTTTCTGACCTTCCAAGGTCAGAAACCTTAGAATCATTCTCGAAGCCATGATATTCCCCCCGCATCCCACAGAACTCATTAGCAAATCCTATCAGCTCTACTTTCAAACTATATTTGCAACCCAAGCACTTCTCATACCTCAAGCTACCCGCTAGCCCAAGCCACCCTGACCTGGATTGGAGCTCTAGCTTCCTAACTGACTTCCTGCTTCCTCCCTTGTCCCTCTTACAGTCTGTTCTCTACATAACAGTCAGAGAAAGTAGATTATGTCATTGGTGTACCCAGAACTCCCATGGTTTCTCATCTCAGAGTAAAAGCCGAAGTCTTAACAATGGCCCATAAGTCCCTCTGTGATGTGGCCTCACCTTCCTCCCTGCCCTCCCGATGCACATGCCTCTCTAACCACACTGGAATTCTTGCTGTTCCTAAAGACAAGCGCTTTTCTAAATTCAGAGCCTTTGAACTTGCTATTTCCTCTGCTGAGGACGTACCTGGCCCAGATATTCCTGTATCCCACTCTGGCACTTCATTCGAATGTTAGAGAGGCCTTCCCTGCCCCCTGGTCTGAAGTGGTGGCCCTCATCACGCCCTTGCCTCTTCCCTGTTCTTATGTTTCTTCATAATTGTATGACCACATGCCATCTTATTTGTTTATTTACTTCTCCCCACTGCCACCACCTTCATGACGAAGTCCCTTGAGAGCACTTTAGTCTCTTTTGTTCCTCTCGATTCACAGAACAGGGCACATTCTATTTGATGACGCGAATAAAAGGTATGAAATGAATGCCTCCCCATAAGAAATAGATGTGATCTATGAATCTTTTTATAAGTTCATCCAAAGTAAGTTCTTTGGAGAGCCTTAAACAATTAAATGACTTTTTCAATAATAAGAAAACGAAAGCCTAAAGACAAGCCCAAAAGTCACGTGATAAGTGTTAGAACCAGGTCTCGAATAACCTCTTCTGTTCCAGGTTTCACATCCCTGTCCCTAAAGCCCATGCTTTCTACTGAGTCTGGAGTAGTCTCAACACCATAAATTATAGAAAAATACATATCAGTTTAGTTCTGGTTCGAGGCAGTCCTATGATCCTCATTTTACAGTGGAAAAAAACAAGGTCAGAAGAGATTAGATAACTTCAAAAGGTTGCACAGCTAGGGATGGGGTCAGTCCCTGAACTTGGCTGGTCTGCCCGCAGAGCCGATATTCTGTTGAATCAAGAAAGCTGCACAGTTAACATTTACAATGAATGTTTTATAAAGATTTATCTATTCTGTAAGTTCATTTTACTTCTTTACTTTTCTGAAAATGACAGATACGTATTATAAATATCACTTTGAAAGTTTTTAGTACAAATCAATGTCTTACACTCATTTCAAAAATACATTATATGTGTATATCTATCCTTTTAATTAACAAGGCAAAGTATAAAAAATACCCCAGAAGAAACGATGAGTTTGGCTAGCAACCAGTTTAGTTTGGCTGAAATACCATGGACTATGACAAGAGCTCTGTACCAGGGGTGGGGACCCGAGTTACAGTCCCAAGTCTGCCATTGCTAGCTACGTAGACAGGGGCAGCTCACTCTGTCTTAGATTACAAGAAAGGAGTTACATCAGATGCTCATCCCTCAGTCTCTTACAACATCATTAGTATAAAAGAAATAGAATATAAGCCAGAGATGTGAGCCTCGAATGCAATTTTAAGATTTCTAGTAGCACATTAACGTTTTTTAATAGATTAAATTTAATAAATTTTATTTAACCAGTCAAACCAAAATAGTATCACTTCAATACGTAATTGCTACTAAATAATATTGAGACCTTTTGCATTCTTTCTTTTGTACCAGTCCTCAACATCCAGTGTGTATTTTACACTTGCATCCTATTTTAATCTGGACTAGCCACACTTCAAGAGCTCAGCAGTCACAGGTACCCAAAGTCCATCATATCGGACAGCTCAAGTTTGGAGGGCTTAACCTGTTCTTCTCTAAAAATAAAGACACAGCCTCCCCTCAAAGTGAGAATACACTTAAAGTAGGAAAACTATGTATCACCATGTTCGGGTCGACTCGCTGAGGGAATGTAAGGGAAGAGGTGGTCATCAGAGGGAATTTTGATGGGAATTGCCAAACAGGAAGATACAGAAGGGAGCTGTGTCATGCAGAAACTTGACGCTTAGACGGTACTGATAGATGCCCCCTTCAGGCCTGGTCTATAAAACGGTCGCTACTAACCCACCACTACCCCTCCTATCTGTAGATATATGCAGATATCCAGTTAAAGTCTTTTCGGTCCTGGGAATAATGGAGCCACTAGATCAGGGGTTCCAAATCTGGGGTCAATGAACCCTTATGGGGGTCTGTAGAAAAAAAAAGTTGAAGAGGGAGAAATACTTTTTTTTTAACTTCTACCTCAAATTCAACATTTCCTTCAATTATGAATGGAGGCAACAACCCACAGTAGAATTTAACAGTACTTGTGACTCTGTCACCAACAGAGATCACAGCTGTTTTCATAGCATGTTTCACTTGCCGCATATCTTAGATAGCACTTCATCGTAATGACAGCAGTTATTACGCCCACACTGAGACCTTATCACTGAAAGCATTAATGAAGAAACACATACATTATTATGTTACGGATTTTAAAAAATATTTCGATAACTGCATTTTAATAAAATTGGTTTCTTTTGTGATCTTGTGTATTTTTTTTTTTAATTTAAAAATGTGATTCTGAGAAGGGGCCCATAAGTTTCACCAGACTGCCCATGGTGTCCGTGGCACAACGCACTAGATGAAAAGAGTCCAGGTCCCTGAATGACGCCCCCTCTCTATTCCCCAAGGAATCACATTGGATTGGGTAACGAGTGAGATACAAATCATCCTCAAGTCAAGCCACTGAGATGGGAGTGTGCGTTTCAGCAGTCAGCCCACTCTGACTACTATACAGCTGAAATCTGACTTCAGGCCGCTGGCAATTGGTTCTGACTGCACCCAGATGCCATCACTGACGAGAAGGACACTGGCAGTGACGTGCTGGTAAACTGAGTCTCGAAAAAAAAAAAGACTTATCATGGCTGATTTCAAGCTACCAGTATGATGTAATTTTAAGATTTCTAGTAACACATTAACATTTTGGTTAAAATACCAAACTCCAAGATTTGGCACCTGCCAGCCAGAGTGAGCTAAGGTCTGGCACACCACCGGAGCTGCTGTCTCCCATGACGGTTGCTAGAAAGGTGTCTTCCTACTGCCGCCCCTAATTTGAGGGGAGGGGATATATGAAGAATCTTGAGAATAACTGTTTGAAGGCTCTATTTAAACCATGGCACCTAACTATTTCATAATGAATAAACAAAGCAGACAGAATACCTTAGACGCAGTAATTTGTAAATTCAACAAGCTGTTGAAAAGAATCTAATTAGTACTAATTACAATCCTAAAGTGTCCCAACAAATTGTAATGCCATTGCTTCTGCAGAGGCATTGTGTTTAAACACTCTGAAACGTTAATTAGTCTACAGAACAAATGTGTGAAATAGGTATTATTCGACAGGATCTGAAAGCCAATTATTTACTCTGAGAATCCTTGATGTCACTACTGATAGTAAAAACAAATTGATTAGCATAATCATTGGGTTGAGAAATTGAATAATTATATTATCTTCATTCCTGAGCTCTTTTTATCTCACTGGGCATTTACTCTTCATCCCCATTTTTACATATGAGAAAATGAAGGCAGCCAGCTGACGGGTACAAAATCTACAGAGAATCCAGCTTTATATTCAGTGAGTCCTCAGATGATCATGCCTGTTTTTCAAACTTGAAAGCTCCAATGATGAGTCTTTTGTGCCTCACTTCTCAATTCTAAATATTTTCTTCGATAATAAAGGTGCCTAAAGTTACCATTTTACTTAAAGTTTTAAAGTGACCTACCACACCTGCTTTCACCTACTTGTCAATTCTATATTATGTTTTGCTAACATTTAGATGAATTTTAATCTCTGAATTAAGCTATTTATAATCTCATCCACTGATAATATTCACTTCAAAAAAATCGTCAAATCACTTACAATCAATATACGGAATCGAGAATTTAGTAAATGTTTCAGTTTATACCAAGGAATAAATTACCGGTTTAGTTCATTTAAAGTGGATATGTCACTGTTCAAATTGTATCCAGTTGATATTCCTTTCCATTAAAAAAAAAAGTTATGTGGTCAAGGCTTGGAATTTCTGGAAGGAAACTAGATAATCTGTTACCTTTTCTCTGAGACACTAACTTACCTGGCACATAGTAGGCATTCAATAAATATTAGTGTTTACTGTTTTTGTTATTATCATTCCTCAGACTGGGAGCAATCCTTTTTCATTAAGATGTGACATCCCAGTTGATAGTCATGCTCTTATGTCTTGGTCATGTTCTAAAATTCTTATTTACTTTAAGTTTCAACAGCACATTTCAATTAATGTTACTAACTTAATCCTCCTCTCCAATAGAACAATTTAAAATATTTACACTCCAGATGTTACACATTTTCCATTGTTGCTAATAAAATGTATCTTAATCTAACTCAGAGCCTGTGTCTGTTTTGTTTAGGCAATTATTCAGACATATCTCTCTAAATCATTCATTATGACTTATGTAGGAAATAATTTTTCAAAAAAGTGCATTCAGTCTAAATTGGGAAAAACCTCTGAATTCTTCTGAACTAATCATAGAAATTGTCCCTTGTCCTGTATGAGCATGAGCTCCAACGATAATGGCACAGGACCACTACCAACGATGTCCTTTTTTAAAGAACATCTAGTTTCCCTCCATTTCTGAGTTGATCCTGCTCGCCTGTCCTGGTCCCAGACCAGCACATGCCAGCGGTTCCACGCGCAGATCTGCTCTGCTTCTCCCCCAGATCCACTGAGAATGCTGGTAGCAAGTAGTACAGCTCCATTCCCCAATAGATGTTCTACCAGGCCTCAGAAACACAGTAGATACATTGCTCTTCCCTAAAGACTGCAGAGAAGAATTATTTTTTACATCTTCCATTTCTCTCTTTACCGTGTTCATGTTTTCTGATACTTTAGATTATGAAAACTGTCCTAGCATCCTTGTCTCATTTCGCTGTTTGTAATTCCCAAATCTCTTACTATTGATGAATTTGTCCCCAGAGTTACATTTTCCTGCTTCTTCATTCGTCTGGTAATTTTTTATTGGATGCTGGATAGTGAATGTGTATTTTGTTGTATTTCTATAAAGAATGTTGCACTTTGTTCAGGCATGCAGTTAGGTTACTTAGGATCATTTTGATCCTTTCAAGATTTGCTTTTACATGTTTTATTAGAGCAGGTCCAGAACAGTCTTGAATTCTGGGGCTAATTTCTGCTGCCTGCTACTGAGAAATCTATATAATGTCCTACGTGTTACAAGGTCTTTCTATTTTGGAAGATGGGAACATGAACTATTCCCAGCTTTGGATGAGCACCAGAATTATTTGGCTCTATAAATCCAGAAACAAATTATCTGTTCTAAAAAAGATTTTGCATTATTTCTTGATAATTTTCTCCCTTTCATTTTGTTTATTCTCTGTCTTCTGGGATCCTTGTTAAGTCAGATATTGAAATTTTTGGTACTGACCCTTTAATTTTTTCATATTGCCTCTTCTATTTTCCATCTTTTGATATTTTTGTCCTATTTTCTGCAAGATTTCTTCAACTTAATTTTACAAAGCAATAGTTTGGTTTTTGAACTCTTCAGTCATTAGACTTTTAATTTCTAAAAGCTATCCTTTATTTTATTATTGTCATTTCTTTATTGCATCCTGAACTTCTTTCATAAACTCAATACTTGTCTTATTTTTTAGGATATTCATAATAGTTTTTCTTGTTTCTCCTTTTATTTATTTATTGATAACAGGCCATATACCAGATAGTAATCTATTTGCTGAGAATATAGCAATGAATGAGGATCCTGCTTTCATAGAGCCTATATTCTAGTGGTGGTAGGCAGGCAATAAAGAATTAACAAACAAACATATCGTGTCTGTAGGCTCTCAGTGCTATGAGAGATCCCCTCCCATCAAACCCCTCGCCCTCTTGCTCACTCCACTCCAACTGTACCACCCTTTCTTCAGTTCCTTCAAGTTCCATCTCCTCCTTCCCCTTCCATATGCTGTTCTCTCTACTCAAAATGCTCTCCCTGGTTCTTCGCATGAACAGCAACTGAACACCATATCGTAAGTATATCTCATCTCCTTGCCCTATCCCTATCATCACTTTTCTGTCTCAGTGCATTTTTTATTTCCTTCATGACCTTTATCAAAACTTGTAACATTGGTTACCTACCTAAAAGACATTCATGTTTCTTCTTTGCTAACTGAACCTGATTTGGTTTAGGTATCAATGATTTATCTTCCCTACAGCCGTGTGCTGCAGAGAAGGCTGCCCCTAACCCCAGTCCAGAACTAAATCTGTAATCGTCTAACCTAATTGTGATAATTCCAGGCTTTTGCAGTGATGGCTTAGGAAAGAACCTGTGACCTAATTCTGATCAGTGGGATGTAAGGGAGAGTAAGGCATCTTGGAAAGGTTTGCTCTTATAGAGACTCAAAGAAGACACAACCCTCTTTTCAGCCTCTGAGACATCGTTTTACCCAAGAATGTGAAACCTATTGCTGCTCTAGGCATCTTTCAACCATAAGGAGAGCTAGCCCACAGACAGTAGAAAGATCAGAATAAGCCGACCCTTGGTGGTATCACGGACACACTAAAGTTACTCTGTCTTCATACTTCTTCATGTTCCTGTGGACTCTTCTTGAGAAATCCACTAGATAATGAGCTTTGAACACTAGAGAGATATCAACGTAAGGTCAAATGCATTAAATAATATTTATTTCTAAAAAAAAAAGAGTAAATGAGAAAAGAGAATATAATATAATGGTTATAGTCTGACACAGTAGAACCATAAAATAAAATTGGAGAAGAATGGGGATAGCTTATACAAAGAACTGTATTACTGATTCTTAAGTTTGTTCATTAGTTTTCCACAATCATAATTAATGGTGGTAGGATTCATATTGTTGTCTGAGATTGTTGTAGATATAAGGTGGGAGAAAGTAAATGAGAATTTGGGGATATTTAATTCTATTTTCCTGTGTGTCGAGAACCAAGAAAAAAAGTGATATAAATATACTGTAGTAAATACACATTTTTTCCCAGTTCTGTCCACAAAAATGGTCCAGAAACAATAGTCATCTGAGTCCTAGCAACGAGCCTCCCCAGGCCCAAACAATCATCTTGAACTACCATTTCCCACTACAATAAATCAGGGCTTCTTATAGATATTGCTTGTTCCAAGTACAGGATAGGAAGTAAACAATATGAGCCTGACCTACCTGATGTCAAGGAAGCTATCAAATACTATTAGGGTAATTTCAAAAGGACTCAGAAGCCAACCTGAAGAGACTTTTATTGCCAATTATGGGGCGTTTAAACTTCAATAAGGATAATCATTAGAATGGAACTCGTGAGCTCATAATGATGCATTTTAAGCTCACTGATCACCTCGGGGGGATGACAGGAAACCAATAAATTATCTTGAAAACTAGTAAATAAAAGGAAAAGATAAAGGTTAATACAAAGTAACCGAATAATAGATAAGGAAAGTAGCATTCTATAAAATTATTCCAGTTAATAAAGGAAAACAAGTGACTTAATTAGAACATCACCATATTTTGAACCCCCAGCGAGTTAATGGGTCTTGGCAATGAGCATCAATGGCTGCTAGCATCACAAAGAGACAACCACATGGTATGTGCCTCCAGATGAAGAACACAGCACCACCTATAGTCTTGACAAAAGTATTAATCTTGAGTCTGATCAAGTCTTACGATCACTGTCAATTTGTACAAAACACAGGAGAAATGTGTGGAACTTGCACCATCAGCAAATGCCAGACTGTGGAAAACTGTACATGTCAAATGGCCCAGATCCTTTGACAGATAATTTGCAAGCAAAAGACAGAGATGTAGGGGAAAACTGTGGATTAAAAGAAAACTTAAAACAGATATTTTTTAAGTGGGCAAGACTGAACAATAGTATTTGAAAATGCACTGCAAGGTGACAAAACCATAAGGAAATATAAGGAAGTTATCACTAGACAATCTAGAATTAGTGGGTGATATGGTAGGCTGTTACAGTGCTAACTTCCAACGAACCACAGCTCAGGGTATTCATGATGTCATGGAGTCCCCTACTCTTGAGTCATGGTTGACCTTAGACTTGATTTAACCAATAGAAGGTAGCAAGTAATGCTATGCTATTCCAGGCCTAAGACATGAGAAGCCCTGGCAGCTTCTAGAAGCTTTTGCACTCTTGCAAACCCTGACCCACCATTTTAAAAGTCCAGTGCCCTATTGGGAAGACAAGGTAAAAGACCACCTAGAGAGACAGAAAGCCTTCCAAGGTGAGGCCAGCCACCAGCCAATCTGTCGGTGGGATGCAGCCACAGGAAAGACCACCAGGAAATACAAGGTGTAGAACTACCCAGCTGAACCCAGGCAAAAGCAGAATTGTGAGCAAATAAATTGCTGTTTTAAGGGGAGTTTGTTGGGCAGCAATGGAGAACTGAAAACAGTTTTATTGGGGAGAGACAAAAAGGTCTGGGATTGGATGGAGTACACGGAGGCTTCTGGGATGGCTACTGAAGTTCTTCTCAGTTCTCATCCTGGCTGATGGCTATAAGGATATTTGCCTTATAATGATTTACTAAGCTCTGCATTTCTGTTGTGTGGTTTTCTGAACTTATGTTTTGGTTTAAAATAAAAATGATTTTTAAAAAAGAAAAGAAGTCCATGTGGTTTGGCATAGACACATTTACTCTTCTTCCAAAATTCCTTCAGACAATGGACTTTTAAAAAATCACTTTGGGGCTCCTAGTAAAAAGTATTCATTTATTCTAATCCCACAGACATCAATGTCCAAACACGAAAAGCATAAAAATATAAACTACTTTGGGTCCTAGACCTTGCAATTTGCAAAACTGAATTAAATGCTTACATCTCTCTCAATTTTTCCTTCTCAAAGTGAGGAAAAAAATGTAGTATAAAAAAACAGTCATTTTTATTAAGCCAGTATGCATTTTTTTATTGGCAGAAACTTGCTAGTTTCTCTTTTAAATGAATTTTCCAGTTTCAAAGGAGAAAATCTGTATTGCATTTGGGGTTTTGTTTGGTATTGTCTCTGTGTGTGTGTGTGTGTGTGTGTGTATGTGTGTGTGGTTGTATTTTAATTTGGAACTGTTAAAATTTTAGTTCTCATGTCCTATGTTTCACTAAAGTGCTTTAAATGGACTGTAACAGATGAACTGTGCTCTTTTATTCTTTTGTCTTCCTTTCCATTATTCTTTTATCTTCACTTCTAAATTGATTTTCCATTTCACAATGCAAATTGTTGTATGAACCTTTTTTCTTAAAATAGTATTACTAAGCTTCACTGACAAAATAAAATATTAAAATTTCTGATAAGGAGGTTAAAAGTCACCGCCATAATGCACACTGATTATTCTGTAAAACTTTCATAGTACATTTTTAACTTATGTATAGCAGAAAACACTGTTACAAATTGAGGTCCTATTTTCTTTTATAATTGCTATTTGCTTTTACCAGGCCTAGAAGTGTCCACCAACCCCTATCCAGGACCCATGTATTGCACTTTCTACCTGGGAATCCAGTTCAAACCTTCTTGAAGATTACAATGGAGTAAAACTCAATCAATTTAGTAGTCCATGGCAAAATAAATTAAAAAATAAAAACGTTAACATCACTACCGTCATTGTAATAGTTATGATTACGCGAAAGCACCTTGATGGTGTGGTCCTCTTGCTGACAATGCTTATAGAAAAAAGAAGTGTTTATCAGACAAGATCTTGATTTAGCATCTGACTCTATGAGTTCATCAAAGCATGACTTGGGACCCAAGAAGGAAGGTCACTGTTTCTTCTATAAGTACAGGAGAAATGTTCCTTTGTCTCAAGTTAGTGTCTTTATTTTTGATGAACCTAAGAAATTCTCAATTCATACTAAATTCCCAACCTCCTGATTTCCATTCACAAAATCTGAAGGTGGTAAAAAGTAATTATTGCCACTAGAAAGCTCCAATCTGCAATGGCTTTCCTAATTTAAAACTCCTCCTAGCTTCATCAGTAGTTTAGTATGCTCGAAGGCATTTTTAATCAAAATGTAATGTAATCGATACACGTTCATATGTTATTCATACTGGGCCCTCTCCTTCTTTCTCCCATCCCCTCTATTTCCATCTGGGGAGCTGCGATTTCTCATTTTTAGGAGAATCCACTCATTTCTACAAATTAGGAAGTGAGACAAATACTAATGGTACAACCTTTATCTACTTCCTACTGTCATTACTAGCCAGACAAATTGGCCTCTAAGATAACATTGTCATAGTTACCCAGATAAATCAGACCAGTTCTTATGCCCATCTCCTACCAGCAAATAATGACTGAAGAATAAGCAAATGTGTGGACTAGTACAACACTTCTAGGTTAAGTAGACTGCAACCACGTACAGCTCTCCTACGTTTGATCCACCTTGTCCATGGGGACTTTAGTCACTGCTATCAGCATAGATTTCATATACAGCCACCCACGTTAACTCTTACAGTACAACTATGAGAAAATTCCCTTAGAAAATACATGTTGTCTTTAAGCTGAACCTTATTTCCTACTTTAAAGCATCAGATCACTGATGAGCATTTCAGAGGAAGCCAGTAGGCCCTTCACGGCTTGAGTGTGACTTACTGTGCAACAGTAAATCTAGGAAAAGAACAGTTATTTTCTTTTATAATTGCTATTTACTTTTACCAGGCCTAGAAGTGTCCACCAACCCCCATCCAGGACCCATGTATTCCAGAGTTCCTAGCTATAGCACCGATTTTCCATAAAAAGAGAAAAGTGCCACTTATACCTAAATTATATGAGCTTTATTTTTTATTAAAGGAAGACTCTTTTAGGTCAGTGCTAAAATCATCACTAAAAGCTAACAGATGACACTGCCCATGTGATTAAAATTTGGTCTCAGTATTATTTATTAACATAAACATCTTATTAAGGAAAGTTACTGAAAGTCTTAGAGAAACAATCCTAAAAATTTATTCTGTTGTAAGAAACATGAGTGCGGTAATAATGTTCAAACTAACACCTTTGGAAATGAAGTAACACCTTAATGCTCCTGATACCCCTTCACTTACCGGTTTATCAAAGCCTAAGAAATAATGTAATCTCAAAACACCCATGTGCCAAAGATCAAGTTTTGAGGCACACAAAACAAATGACAGCTGTTAAATGATTTGTCTAAAAATAAATGCCGACTCAGACAGCTGCTGCTAACACACAAGTTAAGGAAATTCACTCGAAATACACTAGTTATTCTCCATATGGTAGCAAAGTTTATCAAGCTTGAAAGAAATTTATTGTCTCAGCTACAAGAGCTTTCAAATCTATAATATTTCACTGGCAGCTACTTTATGAGAAACGGGTCATAAAAGTGTATTTAAACTTTACAGTCATACTTTCAATCATTCTGCTTACAATTAAATCAAAGCTTGAGAATATTTATGGGCTAAAGGATGGTCAAAGTGGTGAAGATAGGGTTATAGTTTTTTTCAGGGGCTTCAAAACCGTCAGGAAACGAAAGCCCATGCCCTTCACTTGCTCGTGCACTAACAATCCACAACACCCATGCGTTTTTCCAATGCTCTTTTCTCCTTTGGCAAGACTTGTCTTCTCAAATGAGGCAACGTCTCATTTTCTCTGGAGATAGTCTAACTTTAACTCTTCTCTTCCCTCGGTCCCTATATACATTGAGAGTGCCCTCCCACTAAGGAGATGAAACTGAACAAGACTAGAGGATGTGGTGACTGTCCCACAATCTGCTACAGCTGTATTCATTCAGAATGCATTATTACAAGTCCTTTCTGTGCACTGGCTATGTCATACTTTTGTAGGTTTAATACTTTAATTTCAGAATAAGAATGTTACATATTTTCTTATCACATGAATATAATGCAGGCATCAGCAGCAACTGTCACGACCACGAAGTCGTCTTTGGGCAAGTTAACCTCTCACGTTGCTGGACTTCCAGAGATTGCTGTAGATGACCATGCTTCCCCTTCAGGTGTTTCTAAGCTTTTCAGTGAGATGACGTCTTATAAAATAAATGTCATAAACTCAGCGCAAGCCCCTTCTCACTATGTTCTCTCACATGGTCCTTTTAGTCCCCCTCATACACACTGGTGAAAACAACGAGCATATAGGCAAATGTGCAAGACTAAGGCAGGCTTAGTTTAGCTCTTACTAATATAAATAAGTCTTCCATATTTTTCCCACTTTAAATGACAGCGAAGGGATACCTGACAAACTTTTATCCCATGAAGGTACGGATCGTTCGTGACCTTCTAGCTCCAAAAACACCAGAGCAGGAATCTGGAAAGTCAGTTACACTATGCTCAAGAGCCCTCACTTGACATCCCTTTGAAATGGGTTTAAACATGTTGGTGACTGAAAGAAAGCAAATATGCATAAGGACACTAAATAAATGCTTTCTTATTAGGAAAAGGTTCAGAGGCCAGAAGGGGGTATCGGGTAGAACTTAACCATTTCTTTACCGATTTAGGGGGAAACCTAGAGTTTTACACCTAATTTAGAAAGTATTTCTAAAGCCAGAAAAAAAAAAAAAAAAGACACTACACACTGGGCCAGGGAGGCCAAATGGACCCAGGAGACAGTCACTAATTCTTGCAGTTTCAGTTCAGTTGGGTTTTTTGTTTTGTTTTGTTTTGTTTTTGCCTCACGCTCTTTTCTGAGTCACCTTATAGCTGTCTGTCTCCCCAGACGAGCCTCTCTCCATCTATAACTTTAGCACTAGTTACAAAATATGTTAGTGTTCCTCTTTTGCTTTCTCCCTTCTCGCGGAAGGGAAGGGAACCTCACAACCTGGGAGCAAAATGACATTGTCCTCTCTGCCTCTGATGAAATCATCCCCCAAGTTACACTCTCTGAAGTTCAAGTGAAACCGTAGCCCACGCTGCGTTTCACAAAACCAAACCAGGCCAGCACGACCAGGAGGGAAATTCTGCTTACAGGCCGGGAATCCCCAGGGAAATCTCTGGAGACGGGGGATATCCCCTCGGTTCTCTGCGGCGAGTTCACAAAGAGCTCGGATCGAAGTCCAGGGCCAGGGGCCGGGGGGCGAGGTGTTTCTGCGTGCGGGACCCGGGGAGGGGCGGGAAGGGGGACAGGCGAGACCCCGAGGCGGGCGCGGCGGAGGAGAGGAGGTGGTGCCCCACCCGACAGCCTGCACCTGCCTCTCCCAAGCATCCCGCGGCGCTCCCCGAAGCATCCCGAGCCCCACCCCGGCCGCAGCGCGCGGGCCGGCTGCACCGCGCTGGGTGGCACCTGGGGACCCCGGCCCCAGCAGGTAGAGAGAGGAGGCGTGGGGACCTGGGCGCACTACGAGCACCGGCTCGGGACGCCCCCCCTAGGCGGGCATGGCCCTAGGGTCCCCCCGGCGGGCGTACCTCGGATGTAGGCGCACTTGCCCTCGTCCAGCTGGCTGGAGGCCGAGGAGCCCATGGTTGCGGGGCTCGCGGGTGCTGATCGGTGGCGACGGCGCGGCCCGCACCCGGGGCGGCACTGACGGCTGCGGTGCGCGCCCGCTCCTCGCTCCCGGAGGCTGATGCGCTAGGCACCAGGGCTCCGCAGTTAAAGGGCCAACTTCCTCCGAGAGGCGCCGCCTTCTGGGCGCCTCCTCCAGGTCCGCGCCCTCTGGGCGCTGTGGGCCGGCCCGGGCCGTCTCCCCGCCCGCGCCCTGCCGCGGAGCCCCGCCGGGATGCCGCGTCTGGAAGGACCCTCCACGCCTCCTCCCGCCAGCTCTGCTTCTTAATGTCCTCGGTTTAGGGCAACTGAGAAACACCTTGGGGTAAGTGGACCACTTCCCTGGTGTCTGGAAGCACCTGTGAGCTGGCACCTTCCCCAATCACGCTCTAGAAGGCGGAGTTCTAGGTCTCATTGCTTTGCACGCCTTCTGGTGCGAGAAGCAAGAGTTCTCCTCAAGCATCCCCACAAACTTGTTACAAATGCAAAATTTCAGCTCTTGCCATCTCTGCCCCTCTACATCCAAACGCGCGCGCGCACACGTGCACACGTGCACACACACACACACACACACACACACACACACACACACACGGCCACGACTAGAAACTCTGGGAGCGGGGCCCACCAATCTGTGTTTTCACAAGCACTCCAAGTGATTCTGACGCCTGCTGAAGTTTGACAAACAACGGTAAACTGTACCTTCCCACGGCCAAGAAGTTGGGCCAAGGAGCGGGTAGAGAATGAAGGGGGGGAAAAAAGAGAAAAAACCCTGAAAAACAGGGAAAACGTTTAAGGCTGGGTCCTACAGTATGCTGCCAGCCCTGCAACTTCTTCAGACTTTCACCAAAGTCTGTCCTTACACCTTTAAGTTCAGTTTCTCCTCTTGGCAAACTGGAAAGAGTTCATTAGAAAGGGCATCTGTTCTTTTCCCACAACCACTGTTTAGCTTGGCAGCCTCTCCCAAACAAAAACCCGCTTGGGCAGGACGGTCACCACTCATGTCTCCCTATTCTTAGCAGTCAGATTTTTTTGAAGTTTACTTAACCCCCAAGGTCCAATGGGCTCTACATAGGAGGACCAGACCTGAGGAAGACTTTGAAGGGTTTTCCCTCCAAAGGTATCTCGCTAGCATTATAACACATTAGCATTACAAATTTCTCACACCTCACACCCCATCTCACAGTTTACATTCCAAGCCATCTGGAAATCCTCTCCATTCTACAGTTGACTCTTGAACAACATGGGTTTGAACTTCACGGATCCACTGATAGGCAGACTTGTTTTCAATAAATATGCAGTCAGACCTCGGTATCCCTGAGTTTCGAATTCATGGATTTTAGTTATTTGTGGGGATTCTGGAACCAATTCCCCACTGATACCAAAAGATGATGCCTGAGTTTGGGGGGAGTCAAAAGTCATACGTGAATTTTTACCTGGGAGCGTCAGTATCCCCGCATTGTTCAAGAGTCAACTGTACTTTCAAAATATATCCAATATCCAACCATTTCTCATCCCCTCCACTACTATCACCTGCATCATTTCTTACCTGGATAATTACAATAGCCTCCTAACTGTTCTCCCTTCTTCAGAGAAAAAGCCACAGTCTATCATTGACACTAGGCCCAAATTTCTCTCTTCCCTCCTCTGTGACCACTCCCCACTTCCTCTCTCTGTCTCAGCCCCACTGGCCCTTTTGCTCTGCCAGGATGACACCAAGCTCAGGGCCTTTGCACATGCTTTTTCCTTTGCTTTGGATGCTCTTTCTTCTCTAAGCCCCTCGCTTCATTCAAATCTCCACTGAAATGCTAACACCTCAGAGAGGCTTTTTTAGACTCTCTAGTTAACCATTAGCCCTCATCTCTTTCTGCCCCTTACCTTTCATTACTTCTATTTGTACCATTTAGCATCATCTGACATATATTTCTCTGTCTGTCTCCCCACACTGAGAATGGAACTCCATAAGGTCAGGGATTTCCTATGACGATGCTGTGTTTTGTTTGTTTTTTAATTATTTGTTCTCTTTTTTATTATTTTTCTTTAAGGGTAGGGATTTTTATCCCTTATGTACTCTGATGTATCTCAAATGCTTAGAACAGCACATAGTAGGTATTCAATAGATAACTATTAAATAAATAAACAAACAAACAAACATAAAATGGAAGAATCTGGATTCAATAAAAGCTGTATTCCTAATGCATAAAGAGCATTTCTAGATAACTACATATACCATGATTTAAACTACCCGACATTCAGTTCTTTTCTCAATATTGGCTCTTATAATGAAGCACATCTTCTCAGAGTAGTAATTCCTTTCATTATATAAATTGCTATAATTGTGCCTCAGAATACTGTTAAGGTTATTAAAGAAAACTAATTTGGATCTGCCAGAATATAGTTTTAGCTTGTCACCTTTTGTTTGGGAACACTGAGAAAAGATTGATTATTCTGAGCGATCCTTCTTTGCTCATTTGCTGCATTCACAGATGGAACAAGGTTCAAGGAAGGATTTTTACGGTGTCAACAAGCTTCGTGACCCAACAGTTCTGGCTTTGAATTCTAACCTGATAACTAAATGGCCATTGGACTTGGTCAAGTTGCTTAAATTACCTGTCTCAGTCTCCTTAACTGTTAAATGGAGCCAATAACACTTGCCTCATGGGGTGTTGACAAAATTAAATTTAATCAAGTCTGTGAGGCACTTAACATAGTCCCAGGAATGTAGTAGATGTTCAGTAAATAGAAACTGGGATTATTATTATGAATAAGGACAAGCATGGTCAAGGAAATAGTTTTCTAGAGAAAGTGGAATTTTAATTGGATCTTGAAAATCATTGAGGTTATATTAAGAAAGAACTTCTGTTCCATTTTTTTCCCAAACAAATAAAGCACTTTTTCCCCAATCGGTTTATAGGAAAAATTAAGGAACTCATTATTTTAGTCATAGTATTTAATATTTGAAAATCCTATGTGGGCATCATTTTATTAATCACACACTAAAAATGAGTCTCCAAGCAATTCAATAACTTTATGAACCAGATTCAATTCCATATGATTCAAATCAGCTAGTTTAGAAATTGTCCTGTGCAATGTTGAGTTTTGTACTGTGTCAGTGTATTTAGTATTAAAATATTCTTAAGACCATTTCTTCCAAGTAAATATTTACCTTTTTAAACATCTTAATTGAGATATAATTCACATATCATAAAATCTACCAATTTAGATTAACTTTTTTTAAAGGAGCAAATTGGTCAAGTAGACATTCAGTGCCATTAAAATGTGCGTGTGTTTTGAGATTCCCTCTCATGTCATAGAACTAGGAACTGCTTGGTTGCCATGTTCTCCTTTGAGTTAATGACATTGTCTATTTGGACAGGTAGTGACATTGTCTACTCAGCTGCTTGCAGAGGAGGGACAATCTCACATTTCTTTGTACTTCCCCAAATACCTCTACTTCCCTGTAATGTAGGAATAGGACATTTGTAATTCTTTGATTGATTGATATGTACACATAGTAGGTTACATACTAATCTCATTTAATATTCACAAAAAAACATTGAAGTAGGCACTATTATCATCATCATTTTACCAAGGTTAAAAAAAATTCAAAGTTTATCTAAGATCACCTGTCACCTGGCTCCAGAGTTCATCCTGATAACCACCATACTGCTTCTTTTATCTTAAATCTTGCTTTTCGGTATTTACATAAGCAATCTAGGTTTTACTATGGAAAATTAGAAACTATTGATAAACAAAAAGAAAATGGGGAATCACTCAAGTCTCAGCATCAATATCTTTAGATAACCCAAATTGCCAATTTACTGTAGATTCCTACAGATTTACATGTGCAATTATAATTTATAATTATTTGTAAATTTAGAATTACTTATTTAGCAAGACAAAATAATGCTCTCTGTATATTCTATAATTTGTGACATAATTTTTCATTTGAAATGTTTTTATTTAAATAAATATTTAGATACAGGTCAATGAAATTCATTGAGTAAATGTAATTTAATTCACTTACCCAGAAGCAACATATAGATGCCTCTTTCCCTATTCCTCAGTCACATTGGACATTTTTATGTGTTTTATTATTTCTTTACCATTATTTTCATTATTCTTTTTAATATTTGGCAATTTGGGAATTGAAATAGGTATTACATTCTATTGTTTAATTTTGAAATTATTTAATGAGAAAGATTAATTATTTTACCCACGGGCTTTCTAGTCATACATATTTCTTTGTGTATTTGGCTGTTATACTTTTTCATTCTTCTACTGATTTTTTTATTCTTATTGATTTGGGTAGTTTTATATATAAATATAAAAGACATTAACTCATATGCTGTGACACACATTGCAAATTAAACACATTTTGCTTATTAAAATGTATTTCCCTATGTTCTTTATCGAATCGCCTTCTTTAAAGATTGTGCTAATGGTCAACAAAGTGTAAAATCAATTTAATTTGTCTCTGGCACCCTCCCATCTTTCCTTAACATTCACTTCCCCTCTTCTTTTTGTATAATTTCTAAAGAATGGCTAACCTTATCAACAATATCTTTTATACATTGTTGTACAAAGGCGGCTGTTAAAAGTCATTGTATGGACTTTTTTTAATGACGCTCCTTCACCTATTAGCAAGATGGTTGTAATAATCTTATATTACAAGGATTATAATCTTATAAATCTTCTCAAGGATATAAGCTTTAGAAGTTCCAGTCTTCATTCTGATACTAACGTGCCTCATGATTTTGGAAAATAAACTTCCTAAGTTTTATATTTCTTATCTTCAAAATGAGTATCTGTGAAAATTAAATGAGATTATATATGTAATGCACTATATACATATTACTATGCCTAGCACATTCTTAGCATTCTTTAAATGAAGAGCATGAGAAGAAGTAATAAATGAAAAGGTGTTTTGTTAGCTGTTTAACTGTTTATGAACTGTTTATTAGCATATCAATGCTTGTTCTTTCTATTCTTATGCTAATTATAGTACCTTTGTTTTGTGACCAGCAAATCACACTTTCCAGGAAGGCCAATTATGAAAGGGAAAAAAAATATACCTATTATATTTTAATGGTCTATTCGAAAGACATTTTAAAAAGCTGCTTCATAATACAAACTATAGAAAACTAAGCTGGAAAAAAGTCTTTTCGAGGGAGAATATGTAGAAGATGGAATCCCACTTCTGCTCATCAATGATTTTTGATGGGAAGTTTGAGGAGCTCCAGGGTAAGTGGAATTTTTATTAGAAAAAGATAGATTTTTTAAATTGAGAAACATTGCTTTTGCTCAACATGCTTATCAGACATGAATCATCACAATTTTAATATAGATCTCTAGTATTTCATAAGACCCTAGACATTGAGTCCAAGAATTTTAACCCAAACCAGCCAAAGCTTAGAACTGAGAATGAGAAACTCTAGAACCAAAGGGGCGTTTGGATGTGTAGATACCAATCTTCAAGCGTGACAAAGACCAGATCAGCATAGTCACCACTGTAAAAGTTATAACTGTATTTATTGCTATAGATAAACAGGTTCTAAGGATCTTCTGAAGGCAATGCTGAATACTACCTTGTATTGGACAAGTCGTAAGCTTAGTACTAGTGCACAGAGGAAAGAGTGCCACCTGCTGGACCAGCAATGATACTCCATATGGGGGCAGGATTTATGGCAATGAGAGAAAAGACAGAACCTCTGGTCCAAATCAGATTCATATGCTTGCACTTAAATTAGTTTAACAGTCATTTAGCGTTATTCAGCTATTTGTTACAAGCTTCTTTTGTGCCTCCGACAAGTGAATTACTCTTCCAGAACAGACTTTTTTCTGTCAAATTTATTTTGGGAGCTAATTCTATTATTTTATAATACAAGCTTATACATACTGCTTATAACACACATTTTGACATTAATTATAATCTATTTGATTATTTCCTCTTGGAGTCACAGTTCACTCTTTTCTTTATAGTGCAAGTCACCAACACATTAATTCTCCTACTCAAGTATCAATAGTTGTGAAAAATCATTTTCCAGGGTTCTCACTCCTGTTGTGGTGTGCTTGAATGGGCAGATAGGAGGAAGTATTGGCAGGAAACTCCAAGGGGATGCAGGAACTGTGAGATTGGTGCATCTGGATAGAAGGAATATTATATCACTGTTATTGTTTAGAATTGTGTACGAGATGATAAAAAAGGCAAGCTGACTTTATCATTGCTTTTCTGTTCTCTACAGACAGTGCACCCCTTATTGCCTTAACCAAGGGTAGACCACTCCAACAGCATCCCCCCAATACACTTCCAACTATTTCCACTCACAAATGTTGTGGGTAGTAGGGCAAAGATGTCCAGAGTTACCTGTCTTGTATATGGAAAGAATATACCCTCTTCTGCATTGGTTTGACTTATTGTATCTGCTTAAAACTCTCTCATCCATACTACCTTACACTCCTCTTCTTATTTTGACATTGTACCAATTATCAGTTCATTTAGGTTACAGATGATAAAGCTATCATATTAAATATCTTAAGATGAATCCATTACATCAGATTACAGTCTCCCAAAATTTAGCTAAGATCAGCTCACTGTGGGAACAACAGTTTTGAAGGGGAGCAGCATAATCTAGGAGCATGAGACTTTCAAATATGTTTTATTAGTCTATTTCCAAACTAGGCCAATCGGGATCTTCTGTTGTAAATTGGGATTTCTGTAGGATTTCCCTGTTGTAGCTATTGGAAAAGACTTTCTGGGTTTGATAAGATGGTAGGATATGAATGTTGAGCTGCTTAACGGACATATGTCAACCAGAGAGAAAGCCCCTGATTGAAAAAAAATAATGCCCTGATGACATCACATTAGTTGAGTCCTGGCTTGCCCAGTTACATGGAACAATAAATCCCCCACCATTTCTGATTGTTAAATGAATTTGAATTGGATTTCTGTCTTCCTTCCCAAACAAAAGCTTTTTGACCAATATAAGGCTATAAATACAGGACTTATGTTCAAGATTAAAACATTCTATAGCTATATTATATCCCTTTACATACTTGATTAAAGCAAATGTAAGTAAACATTGCTTTCTATGAGTGATTTGCAGCATATGCTAACAAATGGCAGTTAGCACAATATATAGCAATTCACTTTTCTTAGTCATTTTTTAATTCCCAATAGTCAGTTTTTCACTCTAGACATTTGATTAATTATTGGCTCTGCATATCCACTAATTCCAATTCAGATTTAAAATCATTTGGCTCACATTTTGGCAAGAGAATTAGCAGTCCCTCTGTATATCATGACCTATATATATATATATAAACAGAGTCCCTTATTGCTCTCCTTTTATTTATTTTTTAAAAATTAGATTTATAAAATTAAATTTTTTAGGTCTAGTCATGCTGCAATTACATTAGGAAGCATGGCAGAGTTTGGATTAGAATGAAATCAGATTGGCAGAAATTCTGCAGCCTTAATGTCTATGTTTGACATTGTGCTATTAAAGTTATAGCCACATCAATTATATCACTTAATCCTGGAATTCTTGGAAATTAACTCCTGAAAGAGCAGTAAGTTTAACTTAGAGAGAGCCCTGTGTAGATACATGAAGGTCAAGAATCAGTAAAAAAAAAAAAAAAAAAAAAAAAAAAAAAAAAAAAAAAAAAAAAAAAAAAAAAAAAAAAAAAAAAAAAAAAAAAAAAAAAAAAACAAGCAGGAGAAGAAAGGTAGCATTGACCTTCTGGGTTTTCTATGTCTCTTTGCTTGTTGACGCACGAGAGTCTTGATGGCTATGACTTGGCCTCTAAAGCCTAGAACAGGTTTAAGGTCAGCACTCAAGAAAGGCTTATTGATTGAATGAATGAATGAATGTTCTACTATAGACACAAATCCAGGTGCAAGAAGATTTCTCCTGCAATTTCTAAAGGTTATGAGACATAGTCATTGCAGACAGAGCCAAGAGGAATTTTTTAAGCTTCCTCATCTTAATAGTGAAGAAAATGAGATTAGAAGAGCTAAAGTGACTCTGCAAAACAATGATAGAGTAATAAGTCAGTGAACAAACCTTTATGGGGTACCTGCTACTGGATAAACGTTTAGCACAGTTTCAAATAATGGGGGTACGAAAGAGCATAAGACAGCCAAAGTCTCTACCTTCAAAACAGCTTATATTCTAGTGAGGGGAGATGATTAACATGTCAGTGAATTAATAAGATAACTTCAGGTCCTGATAGATGACGCTAGGAAAAGGCTACTATAGAATATTATGGTGGAGAATGATGAAGTGGGAGAGAGACACAACCAAATTATTAGACTACTCAGCATGGGACTCTCTAAGAACTCTCACATGAGCTGAGCCCTGAGCAGTGAGGACACACCCATGCAAATGTATAGCGGAGTGTTCCAAGTACAAGTGCAAAGGTCCTAAGATTGGAACAAGCTTCGTGTGCTTGATGGAAGGAAAAGTAATGCTTCACCTGGAGTGAAGAGGGGAGAAGACGGACAGAAAGGAGTTTAGGTAGGCAGATACCACGCACTGTAGAGCCCTGTGTATTTAGGAAAAGGAGCAGGGTTTTATTATGGAGGAAGATTGGATGCCATTTAAAGGATTTCGAGGAGAAGGGTCACATAACCAAATTTTCATTCTAGAAAAATCGCTCAAACTGCCGTGTGGAGAATAGATTAGGTGAGGAAGAGAGGAGGTGGCGAGACTGATTGGAAGCCTGTCCTGATCCAGGCTGCATGGTGGCCAGTTGGACTAGGGCACAACAGTGGAGAAAGGCAGCAGTAACTGGACTCAAGATGTATTTTATAAGTGCCTGTAGAACCTTCTGGTAAATGCATGTGGGCATTTGGGCAAATGAAGATGCCATTTACAGTGATGGGGAGGACTTTGGGGAGAAGGAATTGGGAGGATAGGAGAAATGATTAGTTCTGCTTTGGACATGTTCAGCTTGACACTCAAGTGGAAGTGCCAAAAGGTAGTTGGATAAATAAGCCTAGACCTCAGGATAGAGGTCAGGTGAGGTGGTGTGGATTTGGAAGTCATCGATAAATTAATAATATTTAAAACCATGGTGCTAGGAGAAGGTGCAGGTAGAAGAGAGGGGTGAACTGAGGCCAGAGCCTGGAGCACTGCAAGAGGTTGGCCAGTGGAGGAGGGGCCAGACAGGGGGCTGAGAATGAGCTGCCAGGCGAGTCCGAGGGAAATCAGAAGATTCTGACATCGTGGGTGACTACGACAACCTTAATAAGGGCTGTTTCTTATCAGTGTGCAGATGGGAGCATACAGGAATGAAAGCCTGGCTGATATTGAAGGAGGTGAAAATGGGAAGTGAGGACAAAAAGTAGCAAGTTAAACATAGCATTTGGGGATTTTCCCGTGGTGTGAGGAAGAGAAGTGGAGTGGTGGTTGGGGTGGAACAGAGGGCCGAGAGAGATATGTTAGACTGCTAACGGAGACGGTCCATTGGATGATAAATGAGGGGAAGGGAATAATGAAGCTGCACAGCCAAGTGAAAGGATTGGCCTTTGGCCTTGGATGGAGCACAGATGCTTTTTCCACTGTAACTCAATGGAAAGACAGGCCAGGTTCCGATACAGGTGGGCTGCAGCATTTGGCAGGAACTGAGAAGGTTCATGGACAATTCCATGAGAATGGGATCCAATTTTACCCCAGAGTGTAACCACACAGCCTCCATTAGAATAATAAAGTTGTATTTGTTGTATTAGACACAGAAGCTAAATCTTTAAAAAGGTGTGATTTGATTGATTTGCAGTGTGAAAATGTTCTACAAAGCTGATCATCTAAGTTTAATGGTACAAAAATCCCATCATCAATTTAAACAGGAGTCTTACAGCACTAAGCATATTTTGAGTACATTGTAAAGAGACACAGCTCTCAGGTTTCAGTTTGAATAAAGGAATAAAGTCAACACAATGAATTCAAAGCAGAAAGAATCTTGGTCTCTGAAGTCATTGTTGAACCACTTAATTAACTTGGGAGCAACCCCACCCCAGATTTTTTGTTATGTGAGTTAATAAATGTGTTGAATGATTAAGCTGTTTTTTGTTGGATTTTGTCACAGCTGAAAGTATTTTAACCAGCATAGTATTTCATTGGGACAACTGGTAGCCATCTGGAAAAAATAAAGCCCAAACTTTAAACAAGAATAGATTCCAGAGAGATCAAAATATGATTTAAAAAGTACTGAACAAAGCTATGGGAAAATTTTTCTGTAATCTTGGATTAGTGAAAGTCTTTACAAGTATGACACAAAACCTAGAGGCCCCATATGGATGAACTATTGAATAATACCATGATACTTCATGATATAGTGTGCTGTTTGTATGGAGAAAAAAATGAGAATATATATGTACACATTGCGTATTCCTTTTATAAAAATATGGCTCTATGTTCATTGGGTTCTCTTTAATTTTACTATAAGTTTTCTTATCTGATTTGTTTTAAAGATGTTGATTTAATTATTAAAAGAATGTAATATTTAAAAAAAACCTAGAGGCCATATAAGGAAAGATTGATAAATGGTAAAAATTCTTCATTAAAAAAACATTATGAGTCAAAAGACAAGTGAAAAGTTAAGGAAATTTGCATGGGTGTGCAATTGCACTTTAGAAATATGTCCTGTAAAATTATTTGCCTACGTGTAAAATGACCTTGTACAAGGTTATTCTTTGTAGCATTATTTGTGAAAATAAAAGATTTGTTTCACTATTCTCAAAATGATTACAGTTGCTTTTCTCAACTGTCACCCGAGAAATAAGAGGATCTTGTCAATAATAGATGATGAAGAGCCTTCTGAATACGGACATAAGTCCTATGTTCTTTCTGTTGGATGTGACTTACTGGCAGGTTTCTCAGGAGATGAAAGCAACAGCTTGCTTAGAACCATAGACTCATGGTTTGGCTTTGGCACTGCTCAGTTAATGATAATGATGTGATATCTAACCGGAACTATGAATAGAATAGCCTGCTTAGCTACTACAGCCATAAAGGCTCAGCAAAAATCCTTAGGTTCTCTAGTCTGGGTAGTCCTCCACCACACAATTGCCTTAGATTATTTGCTTGCGGCCCAAGGAAGAAAGCAAATCCATGGTCTCTGCTTTATCAGGGAAGCAAAACCATCAACAGACAGGGGAGAGAGTTTACTAAATTAAGGGCACTTACTAGTGGCAATTAATAAGTACATTACTTCACACATCAAAAAAGCACTTAAATAGCTATTTATTTTGCTGCATAAAATACATAAAAATAAAAATCACTTAGCTATTTGACAGATTGTAAGGCTGTTAAATACACAAAAGTGCTAAACCGTGTCCACTTAAAACACAAAATTCACTGCACGTAGCTTAATGCTATTTCTCATTTTCAAATAAATGTCAGCCTTTAAGCAATCCATTTTCTCAAAATTGTCCACGAGTTAGTTCTTATTCTAGTGCTCTTGAACCTTTTGTCTCCATTTTCTGTTTTTCATCTTTTGGAGCCCAGCTCAAATTACTGTTTGCTGAAAATAGCAAACTACAGATTGTTTATTTCACATCTAACAGCACCCTCAGTGAGAATGACAACTTGTTATAACTAAACAAATTAAATTACCATAAAGTCCAATTACGATGAGTCCAGGTAATTACAGATCAGTTTCACTAGTCTATCTACCAAGAACATGCTGAGTAATGAACTAGGTAACACTCATCAGCCAACTATCATGTCTAGCCATTTCAGATACGTGTTCGCCTTTAAGCCTCATGATCTGGTTGCAGGTGAGTATACACGTCCCTATTTTAGCATTTAGGAAATGAGTTTGAAGGAGATTGAGCAACTGCCTCTTGCCCCCAAATTAAACAATGATGAAGTCACAGAACTTGATATAAACTCAATTATTTTTCCGACCCCAAAGCCTAGGCTTTTAATACACTGAGATTTTGTCATGCACTACTGCTTTTCACTTTAATATACGCATTTGCACTCCGGGTGCTTTTATCTGAAATTAGGAATTAAAGCAGCTTTCTTAACACTGTGACTCAGTCAGCTGAACAGACACAATTAAGGTAACATTAGATTACAAAAATCATGCTACTCATTTTAAATTATTTTTCAAATAACAACCTTATTTATGCTTTGGTTGATGAGCTATACAAATTTTCCAGACATTATTTATTGAATCTTGGCAGGTTTTCCAAAACATAAAGAAATATACAAGATAATTTTAAAAATGTATTTCTTAACAATTATTATTAAGAAAAATATAAGTTTTCATTATCACTCCTTCGTTTTCCTAAAATCCATTCATGCTATACTGTAGTGTTCCTGTCTCTTGCTTCTGCCTATACACATATAAACACATACCCAGGACTATAAATGCAAGAGTCCCTGATTATTTCATGTCTACAAAGAAGTTAAAAGATAATGCTTTTTTCTCCCCCTCTCCATTAGAGGAGGAATCTCAAATACAGATTAGTCAAAAGTTTCCTGACCTATGGAGTAACTCTTTGGCAGAGCAATGCTGCTGACCTAAATTAAATAAATTTCCATGACTTAACATGAAATCTTTAATGTAAATTTGTTTTTATAGTTTAAGAGAGGCTATGCTAAATATGCAATGAATTATAATTAATTAATGTAACATTTATTATTGTATTAAAGACTAATATCAGGTCTTATATTTAGGTCTTTGATCCATTTTGAGTTAATTGTTGTGTATGGTGACAAATAGCAGTCTAGTTTCATCCTTTTGCATGTGGCTTTCTAATTTTCCCAGCACCATTTATTGAAAAGGCTTTCTTTTCTCCATTGAATGTTTTTGGCTTTTTTGTTAAAAAGATTTGCCCATATTTATGTGGGCTTATTTCTGGGCCCTAAATTCTGTTTCAGAAGTCTGCATGTCTGTTTTTCTGCCAATATTATGTTGATTTGTTTATTATTGCTTTGTAGCATAATTTGAAGTCAGGAATGTGATATCTCCAGCTTTGTCCATTTTTCTCAGAATTGCTTTGACTAGTCAGAGTCTTTTGCAGTTCCATACAAATTTGATGATTTTTTTTTGTTCTTTTATTTTAAAAATGCCACTGGGGTTTTCATAGAAATTGCATTAAATCTGTATATTGCTCAAATGTAAGACCTGAAACAATAAAATACATAGAAGAATTTATAGGTAGTAAACTTGTGGACCTTGGTCTTAGGGAGAATTTTATGAATTTGACCTCAAAAACACAGGAAGTAAAAGCAAAAATAAATGAATGAGATTATATCAAACTAAAAAGCTTCTGCAAAGCAAAAGACACCATCAAAAAATAAAAAAGTAAAAAGGCAACCAAGTAAATGGGAGAAAATATTTGTGAACAACATCTCTGATAAGGAGTTAGTATCCAAAATATATAAAGAATTCATAAAACTCAACAATAACAAAAACAAACAATCCAATTAAAAAATGGGCAGGGGGCCTGAACAGACACTTCTCCCAAGAAGACATACAAACAGTCAGCAGATATATGAAAAGATGCTCAACTTCACTATATTAGAGAAATGCAAATCAAAACCACAATGAGATACCACCACACCTGTTAGAGTGGCTATCATCAACAAGACAAGTAATAACAAGTGTTGGAGAGGTTGTGGAGAAAAAGGAACACTTTTACCCTGCTTGTGGAATTGTGAATTAGTACAGCCACTATAGGAAACAGTATGGAGGTTTCTCAAAAACTTAAGAATAGAATTACCATATATATGATCCAGCTATCCCTCTTCTGGGTATCTACCTGAAAAATTTGAAAACATTTATTCATAAAGATATATGTACCCCTATGTTCATTGCAACATTAGTCACGGTGGCCAAGACATGGAAACAACTGAAGTGTCCTTCAGTAGATGATTGGATAAAGAAGACATGATACGTATATACAATGAAATACTACTCAGCCATAAGAAGAGATGAAACACTGCCCTTTGTAACCTCATGGATAGATCTTGAGAATATTATGCTAAGTAAAATAAGTCCGATGAAAAAAGTCAAGAACCACATGATTTCACTCATATATGGGATAGCAACAAATGAACAAGCAAGACAAACAAACAAAAACTCAGAGACACAGACAACAGTTTAGTGGCTACTAGAGGAGGAGGTAGGAAAAGGTAAAGGGAATCAAAGACATGGTGACAGAAGGAGATTTGACTTTGGGTGGTGAACGCACAATGCAATATACAGATGATGTATTATAGACTTGTACACTTGAAACCTATATAATTTTATTAACCAATGCCACCCCCATAAATTTAATAAAATTAAAGAACTTTTCTTCAATACTAAATGAGAACCACCAAAGACTGCTAGATCACAGGTTTATATGGGGGGACTCTGAGCTTCTGAGATCCTGCTGTGAGGTTGACAAAAATTTTAAAGTTATAGTATCCATTATGGCAGAGGTTTCAAGGAAGAGTCACTATTATACACTGTAGGTGAACATATGGTTGGTGTAACTTTTCAGTTGAAGAATTTGATGGTATCAAAAACATTAAAATGGTTAAACTTTTCGATGACCAATATTTTCTCCTAAGGAATTCGTCCTACAGAAATATTCACTGTGAAAGAGATTCACATGTAAGGATGTGTGTAAAGCTTCTATCTATCAAGAGTTTTATGCAAGGATGTTTACCATAGATTATTGATACTAAACGAAAAAACAAAGTTAAAAGACTTAGATATTCAACAATAGGGGATCTGTTTATTAATTGGTGGCACATTGACATGATAGCATGCAATAGGCAGAGTAATATACTAGTTAGAGGAATAGGTTCTTAAATCAGACAAAGATTTAGTCCAAATTCAATCAGATACTTGTGTAAGCCTCAAAAGCCTCAGATTTTTCATCTGTAAAGTAGTGATAATAGTGCCTACTTTTTATAGCTATTATAATTAGTGTATGTTTCTAAACACACATTATCTAACACTTGAGAAATATTATTTTCTTTCCATTACAAATTATGTTTTAAGTATTTCAGAGTATCGGAAAATGCTTACAACATACTATTAAGATTTAAACTGTATACTGATAACGATTGCAATCGCAGCATCATTCAAATAGTCCTGTAACATGTTGGTATGAATATATTAATGCTCAACTTTTCTTTCTCATTAGCCCCTCACTGGGTAACTGCATGACCTCAGTTCTATATCCCTAGTCTCCCCCAGGCATTTCTGGGACACCCCAGGGTATATCTTAGATGCATTCCATTCCCACAGCATCCAGGCTACTCCTAGTGTCACTTTGTCCAGAGCAAGTTTCTTAATGTGATCTGAAATTCTCTGTATTTCTTGGCTTTATTGTCTGAATCTAAACTGAAATATTCTGTAACTGTCTAGAGAATTAGTCCTGCCCAGCATCTACTGACTCTCGTAGGACTTATTCTCTCCTCCTTAGCAGAGAGGCCAGGTTTTCTTTTTCTTTAGCATCCTCCTTTTACCATAGACGTAAAGTATGAACATAGGAAATTCTTATTGATGCAGTCTCAAAGATGCAGTAAGGAATCTGACTCAGTAAGAAATTACTTTGTGCTAAGAGGGTAGATACTTCTGTGTGGACTCCTCTCCATCGTTCCCTACACTACCACTATCCAGCCTGGCCTAAAACAGTGGAAAGGCAGCAAATCACTGTGCTGGGCTCCTCTGAACTGGCAAATTCCTCCTCCCCACCTTGGGTTGCTGAGCCTGCTACACATGAAACATGCTTTCTTAAGGGACGAGGCAGGTGTAGGCCCTGGGTGCTGCATTCAACAGTGCTGCCCTGTATCCTTGGTCAGTTTCACATGTATCCTTCCTTTTTCTTTTTTCTTTTTTTTTTTTTTGCTGATTTTAAGTAAAAATGAAACAAACCTCAATGAGCTCCTCATTCACGTTCAAGTTGTAAACCTGGATCAGCCTGTGTGGTCTGTCCTAGTTCATCCGATACAATTAAAAATCCTTTAATACAATATGTCATCCAGTCCTCTCAAAACAGTGATTTAGCAAAGATGGTTAGTGCTCACCAATGACTCTATAACCTCTACATTTCACAGCCTCCCTGGCAGATAGATTTAGGCCATGTGACTAGTTCTGGCTGATGGACCGAGTAGAAATAACATATGTCTCTTTCGGGCCAAGGAAATGAAAAGCTGGCATGCCTTCTCCATCTTCCTCCCTCTCCTGCTGTGACAACCTTGGAGTGGAAGCTATTAGTCACAAGAGGGAGGACAGTTGCCAGATCCATGTTGGAATCTATGAGAGTAAAAAATGTGATTTAATTGTGTTAAACCACTGAGATTTCACAACTGTTACTACAGCACCTCCTATCCAGAATATTAATAACTAGGACAGAATGGGCATGATATATCAGAATGCACTGATCTATCAGAATGTAATGACCAATAATAGCCAGAACAGACAATGGCTGTAAACAATTGGTATGGTCATATGAGTCCATACCAGGTGAATAGCTCAGAAAACAATCCTACAAATTTATCTCAATTTTATTGTTGATGAAATTGAAGTTCAAAGAAGGTCACGTGGCCTGCCTAAAATCAGTGTCTGGTAAGTGATATTCGATCCAGCTCTGTTTGATACACAGCCCACTCTCTTTCTATCTCAACACTCTGCTTCCTATTTGTTGAATGATGCCTGAATTACCTCAACAACTCATCAAAAGTTAGGCTGCAACAGAACTATACAAATAACTTAATTGTTTATCTAAACCATGATAGTATGGCCCAGGAGTATATGCTAAACCATGGTAGTATGGCCCAGTAGTATATGCTTATTATTATTGAGTATTCTTTAACTTGAATCCATTCTTGCCTCTGTAGAGAATGTTTAAAATTTTGATGCATTCATTTTACCTATTTTTTCTTTTGAAATTGCCTTTTCTTTTAAAATTTCCTTTTGTCATTATTCATCATTAGCCCTGAAACTATATTAATTAAGTCAATACATCCAAGTTTATGATAGAGCATATATTAAAAATGCAGGAGAAAATGAAATTAAATTAGATGCTTGGCCTTTGTCGTAGCTCTTTTGCTCCTGCTGCTCATTCTTCATTCAAATTCATAAGTCTCTCTTCTCCATGACAGGATAATCATCTCCGCAGCAACTAACTATTATATCACAACATACGGTGCCTGTGAGTGAGAACCGATCAGCAGGAGCTGAGCAACGCTTAAGCAACAGAGATTCTATTTTCATACAAATACCTCTAATTATAAAAAGCTAAGGAAGAAATACATCACTTCCCCTTTTACAGCCCCCCCCATATAAGCAGAGCTATTTCTACAGAGTTTCTCATAAAAATAGAGTACCTTCAACCACAGATGGCTTTAATAAGAGCATATTCCTGTGCAGAGATGATATCACCTGTTATTGCAAGGCAAACATGTGTCGAACTGGAAAGCAGGCACAAGTTAAATTGAAATTACAGATTACTGCAGGGTTTAAGAGTAGAAATCAAAGCAGGATCTGTGTTTTACAGATTGCTAATAACATTCAAACAAACAAACCGAGACCTCTTCAAAAGTGAAAGGGAGAGTACAGAAATGTTTACTTGGCCGAGAGATGAGTATCATCAGAGCTTCTCCTTCCAAAGGAAATTTGCAGTGAGAGCAGTGTGGTCAGGAGCTCATACAAGTGCTCATCGTGGTAATGATAACACACTTTAAATCTGAAGTCGGTTTGAACACTATAAAACACTCTTAAGGTAACATTTTCACTGGCAGGCAGAATTCTCTAGAGAAGCTGAAACTATAGTCCATGATGGCGATGAATTCCAGGAGAACAAACAGTAGGTGATTACCATACACTGCCAACTACTCACTGTTTTTACATTGGTTTCATAGAGTTTAAAGTCAGATCATATTTATAATCTATAATGGACAATCTTATGAGTGACATGTGTTGTTTGAGGAATACCAATCTTGCCTCTCCCCCTAGGGGACAAGTATCTCTGGGGCAGATACCGTGTTTTATATGACTACGCTCTTTTCTATAATGCTCAAGGCAATCCATGATAAAGAGGTACTGTATTTAATATTGAAATGACAAGGTCCTCAAATCTATATTACAGCAGGAAAAAAAATCATCGAAGCTGATACCATCTCTCTGCCCTTTTAGCCCCAGAGTTCAAATGAGTCAGGTGGCAGGGTGACTACCATTCTGGGTTCTCTCATCACTGGATCCCTCCCCAGTTGTCTAACCCTTTAGTCTCCTAATGCATTTAATTCTTAACCTGGATTCCGCTATCAACCATCCCACAGATGCTCCCTTCTGGTACCTTAACTTTCTAGTCCCTGTGCTCTTGTGACAGTATCTGTTCTTTCTGGATCATCTCTTTTGTCTCTTTGTGTGTGCTGGTTCCCAGGCTTATAATTGTCACTAGAGGAAGTCATGGAACTTTGTTGACATGCTTTTCTCTAAATTCAGACTTTTCACCTCAACTGGGCCCATACTGTTGCCCAGGAGTCCTTTTAATCTTCTCTAACTGATTCCTTAACATTATCTATATTGGGGATAATATTAAAAAATTTTAACTAGTTTACCAGAGACAACAGTCTTAAGCTGATCCAGCAGGATCTGAGAGAGGTCCAATCAGTATTTACCCTTTAATTGCTGACTGACAAATAAGTCCTGGGAAGGAAGCCGGGGTTGCCTGGGCAGCAGATACAAGAGTATGCCAATATTTTAAACAACTGATACAGTCGTATGGTTTGAACCAATTGAATATCAGTCCTGACTTCAACTCTGACTTTTCCAAACACTGTCTCTCCTTTTTCCTCGCGCCTCTTCACCATTAACCTTTCTATGTTATTCATTTAACAATTATTTATTGTGCACTAGGCATCATTCTCAGCAAACAAAAGAGACACACATCCCTCCCCTCGTGGCCTTGTGTTCTTGTGGGAGGCAACAGATAGTAATAACAAATACAGGACGTAAATTGTATAGCATATTTGAAGGTGATAAGAACTATGGGAAAAAAAAGAAAAGGAGTGGATAGGGGAATTCAGGACTGCAGGGAACAGGGGAAGATTTTAGATGTGGCGTGAGGGTTGGGGTTATTAAGAAAGTGACTTTAAAGATGAGGGATGAGCCACATGATGGAACAAAAATTCAGGACAGAGGAAACAGATCACATAAAAGCTAATGCTCTAGGATTTCCTCATTATCCAGTTCGTTACAGAGTTATAGGAGTTCTTTATATAGTGTGGATATTCTCTGATCGGATATATGTTGCAAATATTTTCTCCCATTTTGCATATTGTCTTTTTACTCTCTTGATAATATTCTCTGATACAAAAAAGTTTAAAATTTTGATGCGTTCATTTCACCTATTTTTTCTTTTGTTGCCTATGCTTTTAGTGTCGCATCTAAGAAATCATTAACAAATTCAGTTCTAAGAGCAAAACCTCACTCTTAAATTCTA
Organism: Macroglossus sobrinus; assembly: GCA_004027375.1. Lineage (NCBI taxonomy): Eukaryota > Metazoa > Chordata > Mammalia > Chiroptera > Pteropodidae > Macroglossus > Macroglossus sobrinus. The sequence goes on along the minus strand of PVKZ01000098.1, from coordinate 1,481,136 downwards.
CCTAGTTTATTTAGAAATCTAATAATTTAAAATATAAGAGATCACTTTTACTTATTATTAGGTTAATATTTAGTTAAAGTTTAAAACATTGAATTCTCCTGAAATATTTTAAGCTATGTATTTAAATTTTATATAATTTTCACATGCTTCAAATATCTGACAGAATAGACTTCAACCCTAAAAAAATAATTTATCTAAAAATTTAAATAACCGACATATACAGATTGTTGCAATTGCAAAACATATCCAGAAATGAATACAAAAATGAGAATTCTGTACATTTGAGCTATATCATCATTTTCTATACATGCCGACAGTTGCAGAATCACTTATCCAACCAAAGGTAGCAGATGTTACATCCTACTCAGCCTAAAATTTGGGACTACAAAAGTGCCACAGATTTGAGTTCATGGAAATTCTGCACCTGGGGCCAATTCCTGAGCCCTTTCTTACTCTAATGGGCATTCTCCTGCTTACTCATTTTCTTTGACCTAATAAGTAAATAGAAAACACAGATTCAAGCTCAGGGAGGAAATTAGAAATAGAGATACAGATTGGAAAGTCCTTGTCTGAACACAGAGTTGAAGTTGCTGAAGATTTCAGTAGAGAAAGGATATGTGTTCAGACCCTTATTTTTCTTTTTAAACAAGCAACCTATTTTACAACTTTAATCGCCAGTTGTGACTAACCTCTTTTCTGCCTGATTGAATTCTATATTATTTTCTTGTATTTCTTTTGCCTCCCCTTTTTGGGCCAGACCCCTTGAATTTAGAAAGCTTTAACCAGGATTGGCTACCCTCCTCTTTTCTGGAAACTGTTTCCTTGTTTTATGAGGCTAGCCTCCTGGATTTTTTTTTTTTTTTGATCTGTCTTCACTGACTTTTTTGTTCTCTGATTCTTTAGCTCTTTCTTCCCCCCAGCACTGCATAAAGGTAACCAATCTCCGAATTTCAGAGCAGAGCTTTCTATTTCTCTCTCTGTTTTCTCTCCATCAGAATCCTCAGGACCTTGAACTCTCTCAGCTTTTGACCTGGACTTTCCAATCTGTATCTCTGTCTCCAATTTCCTTTTGAGCTCAGATCCATTCTCTATCTACTGCTGGAAATTTGCCTTTAATTCACATTCAGCTGATCTAAAAAAAAAATGTTTTTATCCTTTTCACAAACTAATACCCGCTCTGAAGTTCCCTTACTAGTACTAGCATTCTTCTAGGCCCAAGACTTGAAAAGTGGTGACCTTATAAAAAGAGAAAATTGGGGATTTTAGGGACTAGAGTAGTAGGAATGATGGAACAAGATTAACATATCTGGGATAGAATCTTCAGAGAGAATAAACCAACAAACCACAGCTTCTGTGTTCCAGATTTGTGCCTCTGTGTCCTGCCAGGTTTGGTTGCTATGGAACAGTTACCTCAGGCCAAGTTAAAGCTCGGAACTCCCTTTGTTGGGAGGGGATGGATGAGCTTCCGGGTGGGCTTGAGCTTTTCCCACTAGTTAAAAAAGAAAAAAAAAAAAAGAGTCTATTTTAATAAAACAGAGCTCAAGGGTTTTTCTTTACAGAAGCATCCAAGCTAAATCACTGACTTCAGTGTCACCACTCCGTGAACTTTAACCCTGAATGTTCATTTGTCATTAAGCGCCCTGAAGATTTCTTTGACTCTTTTCCTCGCTTCTTATATTCAGTCTGACACCAACTCAGGTTTTCTTTCTCTAATATATTTCTCAAGTGTATGTATTCTTGTCTACTCCCTCAACCATCACCAGGTCCAGGTTCTTATTACCTTATTCCTAAAGTACGTTGGCTAATATTTGCTAATTGTTTTTTATGGGGTTTTTTTTGTTTGTATTTTTTTTTTTTGCCAGTGGTCTTTCTCTTCCAATGATCAAGTCTTGTGGTCAAGAAAGGAACTCTAAGTAAGACAGTCCAAAGTCCATCTAACTCTTGTATCACTTCCCCAGTACCTCTTACTGCTCCTGTAACTGGGGATGATTAATCCATCTCAAGCACAGTGATGAAGTTGGGTACCATTTTACTCTTTTTCTTCAAAAATCTCCTCTGGATTTGCCACAGTAAACTTTGAACACCTGACCTATCTCATCACAGCCTCTCCTCCACCCACCGTAGCCCACTTATAGTCCTCAAATATCACCTGCAATTTCACTTTGCTTAGCTGCCCACTTGATTTGCTCTACCCTAAAATGTTCCATTCTCTTCTTACAAAATCCTCTTTATTCTTCAAGATCTAAGGTTCGACTGCTCCTTGTTTGAAATTGTCTCCTCTTTTCTGCTCCCTTAGCATTTTACTTATATTATTCAGGAAATTAGCTTTACTAATAGCTGTGCATATATTTATCTCCTTCAGAAAACGATGACCTCCTGGAGGGCATATGTTATGTGGAACTTTTGTTTTCTTGAGAAATTTTTGAGATATTGCAAATTTCTTATTCTCCTGACTTTCTGCTTTGCAGACATTTTGATTGGTCTTAGATGTGGCAAAGAGTTTTCATATGATTATTAATCAAGCATTCAGTCTCTCACTCTGCACTAGCAGCACATGGGCTGCAAGACTGAATTCTTGTCACAAATAGTACATCAGGACTGATGACAATAGTTATAACAGGACAATTGCTTTCCTGGCACGGAACTGTAATGGAGCAAATTAACTTCTAGCACGTGGCGGTGGCCACATTTTTCTCGTTAGATCTACCTATGGGCCATGGGGAGTCTTTCTAAGAGTTTAGCTTTGAGCCTTATGTTTTGACCATCCCAAACTTCTGTGAACTACTCATACCCTTTAATATAACTTCTTTTCTACTCTGTCAGTTCCTGTTGATTACAACCAAGAACCCTGACTGATATATTTTTCATAGACCAACTAAGTCAGGATCATAATTTTTAACAAGATCTTGCTGAAGGCTCAGGGATAATACAATGAAAATGCAACACAAATATTAATCTAACACAGGCTACTAGATAATTGTCACTCTTGGGACCTACTAGCTCCTAGGGATTATATCATAGGCCTCTGTGCCTAGTTTCTGATGTGGCTACATGGGCAAAAGCTAGTATTTCAGATCTTTTTCATTCTCTTTCCCCCTTATGCCTAGAAGAGTGTTCAGAACACAATGAGTGCTCCATACATGTTAGAGGGAAGTTAAACAAATGAACAGATTGTTTTGGCAGCTTATAAACATACAATGAGACATTCAGGTAGCTTCTTTTAGACATATGTTTCATTTCCTACTGATAACTCCTTACATAGAGAGGAGCCTTCCTTCTGTGCTTTTCTTAGACAGTCAATGATTACTCCAGCTTTGAGCAATTGACTCTATTTGGCAGTTTATCTATATGTATGTGTACACATGTGAGTGTCACCACAGTATAATCAATTGTCTCGGGCTGTTCTCTTGTGATAAAAACTGTCTAAATGAACTATTTTAAAATTTTTCAACTTATTACATAAATGTATAATAAAAGTAAACTGAAAACTAAATCATAAGTACTTTTGAGAAACACATCTTTGCTCAATTAATGTTTTTCAAGACAATTTCCCCTCAAAAATAGAGGAATGCCTGCAAAATTATTCCATATTGTGTATTTCTTGTTCCAAGATGGTTTCCAAACTAAAACATTTATTATGAGAAATGTTTTCTCCATTAATAATTTTAAGGTTTTGAAAAATAAAAAGATTATATAACTAGTGGTTGATAATTCATGTTAGGCTAATGTGGCAAAAAAAATTTCTTCTTAGATGTATATCCTTAAAATAAAATTACATTCAATACTTAAATGTGACTTGAAAAAATAGATTTTTTTTTTAAAGCTTCAGTTAAAAAAAAAGCAGATGGCAGACAAAGATGTGTTACTGAATTCTAGCTATTATAATGTGGTATCTAAATTCCAGATGAGAATGAGCAAAATGGGGATGTTTAAATGTTAATATTTACATACCAGATCTGTATTTTTCAATAATGTTTTGTTTTAGGTCAGTTAAAAGTTACCTGGGAAATCTTATAGCTTTATCAAAGTGAAAATAATTGCATTTCAAAAGCCAGAAGTTTCAACAACTTCCAGATTAAGAAATGAAGGCCCAGTTAATTTGAAAAGGTGATCAGAGAACTTTTACTCTATTACATAACTAACAGGAAAGGAAACTTCTGAACCACCTCTAAGTTCTCACTTTCTGCTTTCAAGTCGAGGTCACATCCCTGTCCCCTCTCTGCCCTGAGATGGCCTCCTCCATTAAGCATCCATCTGGTTTGAATTCCCGCCACATGTGATAAATCGGTGCATAACAGATAATAAATTTGGAAAACTGTCTTTTTACAGGGTGTGGCTTCTATTCTCTTAGCTTTTGCAAGTCTGATGATTTTTTCATCTAAGCTTATCTATGTGATAGTAATGAGAGAAGGCCCAAAACACAGAATAGACTTTAGAACTAAGAGCTTATCTCCAAAAGCAATCAGCAGGAAACTTGAAATACTATCCCTGATGCTGCTGTGCTGTCTTTATGAGCTTTGAAAACTGAACCTACCATTTCACAGCTAATTATGCTATGGTCCTCTTTATCCGATTATGTTTCATAACTAGAGATTATTACTTAATTATAATGGACAGTCACATTGGGATTATTCATACACTTATTCTTTTATTTTTGTACAAATATTAAGAAACAAAAATCTAGTACCCTTTTTATTAGTTAAAGCGGGGCCAGTAATGGTAAGAAGGCAGTTTAGAATAATGGTTAGGGATGTGGAATTGCTCACCATTATACTTGAATGACTTAGGCAAGTTCTGAAATGCTTTAAGCCTCTATTTTCTCATCACATAAAATGGTAATAAAGATGGTGACTTCTTCAGAGAGTTGTTGTAAAGATTAAATGAGGTGATGCTTATAAAGTACTTAGCACAGACCTGACACAGAGTTTGTAAGGTCATTGGCTATTAGCACAGTTGTGAATTTACCAACTCTTCTAATTTCCAGATTAAAGCTAATATTGCCAAGACTGGAGCCTTATGAGAGATGCTCTTCCACAGTGTGTAATTAGCAATGGGCCTCACGGGAGAGTTATTCCCATTGCCTTTCTCATATCCACCTCACCACACTGGTATGCCTCTGTCTCCCCCACTAGATTCTGGGTTCTTTGAGGACAGGGCCTACGCCTTATGTCTCTTTTAATTACCGGTTAAACTGTGGTTAATCATGGACTCTTGCTAAGGGGATATAGAAATGAGCATGTATGTAAATATACCTGAAACATTCATTTTAAATTTGAGTTATTGATGTGGTTTTAAGAAATTATCTAGAGAATAATTTCTTTTAACAGGTCTGGCAAAGCAGTATAGATAGTCTAGCTACAAATAAAATAAAAGTTCACAATCTTATATGTTCTGTGTTTACATTTCAAAGAGGAGTTCCGGTTTAGGCATTTCATGTTTGAGATACCTATTAAATGTCTGAGTGGAGGGGCTGCTTAGATAGTTGGACATAAGTTTACAAAAGTCCTTATGTTTCCAGAAATGTATAGAAGTCTGTAAGTTGGAGAAATTTGGGAGTTGTCAACATGTGGGTAGTACTTAGAACCATGTGGCTGGACAGGATCGCCCGGGGAGAGGATATAAATTAAAAGGAGAAGAGTTTGGGGTGATGATTAGAAGTCACAAAAAAGACCGAGCTGCAGTGGATCAGAGGGTCAGAGAAATTAAAAGAACCAAGAGAAAGCCAGTCATCACATGTTCAGCTCTCGCTGTCCCTGGCTCTTTGCTTCTCACTCTCTGATCCCTCCCTTGTCTCAGGAGTTTTTTCCAATTTTGGTGCTCTCTTTAAATCGACATCTCTAGCTTTCCGAACTGACCCTCTGCTTCTCATGACCCTCACTCAGTAATTCTCTGTTTTGCATGTGTCTTCAGACTTGGTCCACCTGAGACTTTAGGAATCAGAGTTAGGTGAGGGCTGTCCCTATGCCAGCCTCAGCTCACGTCAGCCATGCTGTACCATGCCTTTATTCCTCACCGCACTTGTCACCCTCTCAACCAAAGATGGAGGAGAGATAGCTATTCGTGATGTTCTTGGCTTCAGACCCCCTGATTCAGCTTTCACCCCCTTAAACTTATCTTGAGTCCTGTTTTTCTGGACCTCTTCCTTGCTTGTGTATTTTATTCTTGTTCCAGATCTGGGCATTTGGCCACTTTGGACAAACAACCTGTCCTTTTCAGCCAGTTCCTGAGTCCATTTATCTCTTCACAACCCCACACCCAGTCTATCCCATATTCAGTGGTTAATACTCTTGCTGTGACCCTTTAGGTCATTTGAGTCATATTTTGAGGGAGGTCAAGTCTCCTGAACTCAGCCTAATATATTGCCCAAACGTTTTACTATGTAGTGATCTCAAAGAGTCTAGAAAATAAAAATTCCCTGGAATAGAAGTGTATAAGATGGAACATGCAAATATTTGATTCTCAACCTACAATTGGTACTTGCTTCCAGCAATCACATGCTAAATCAGTAGGAATTTCTTGAGGGAGTACCAAGGAGTCTAATTAGCAAATAGCACCTGATATTTCCCCTAGAGACTATGGGATTTAAATTAGTAGGAGGAGATAGAATCTCAAGATAATTATGTAGGTCCTAGAACTCTTTTAAAGAGTTGCTGTTTGGGAGGTCTGTAATCATTGGTTGGTTCCTGTTTAGCCTGACTCCTTACTAAGTAGGGTTAGGAATGTTTAGGGGAATGGCAAAAGAGGTCTGGGAATAAGCCATTTGAATCCCTGATTTTTAAGGCCACTATAGAACTAGATCTCTAGAAACAAAGGATTTCCAAGTTCTAGTGTCTATTTGTTTTGCCTGATGATGCCTGATATGGAACAGCTGTTTTCTTTGCTTCAGTCGTTCAGTTAACAATAGGTAGATAATGTGCTGAAATTGTCACTCATTTTTATAAGATGTTTACTTTTTATATGTAATTGTATTTTTACTGCTTTTATGATAAAACACATTTTATCCCATTGTGAAACATTCAAACAATACAGAAATTAAGAAATAATTTAGGAACTAAAACTCTGAAAAAGTATTCCTTTCTTTGAATATAATCTCTCAGTAGTTTGGTGTATGTTCTTTTTAATGTTTTTGTACTACAAAAATGGGATATATGGTACGTATTTCTAAGAAACTTGATTTTTTTCTTAGTATATTTCTATGTAGAGTCAGTGCTTGTAGCTCTCATATTTAACAGCTCTGAGATATAGTACTGTATGAATATACCAAAATTTATTTAGCTAAAAATGTGTAATTTTCAATGTCTCACAAACAAAAGCAATGCAAAAATGAACGTCCACGTATATATTTCTTTGCACACTTGTGTGAGTACTTCTGTAGGATACATTCCCAGAATTTAATTTCTTAAGCTAAAAGCTATACACATTGGAATTTTGAGAGATAACTACCAAATTGCCCTGTTAAGAGGTTGTCATTTTTCATGCACATCAATAATGTCCGTGATATCAGTGTTCAAAAACATTAACCAACAGTGAGTATTATGGTTGTGTGAACATGGTAGGTAGAAAATTCTATCTATTCAAATTTGCATTTTCTAAATGTGATTGTATGAGTAAACCAGGCACTATTTTGTCAGATATATTAAGCAAGCATTTTTAGTGACTACTTTTTAAAATTTGCAATTATTATCATTACTTAAAAGCAGACCAAATGTATCTCCTGAGCAAGACATATAGTGTAGATACATAAGTGTATAACGTGTATATATTATGCTGTGTCAAGTGCTGGGACCTATATAAAGATGAATGGTGACATAGTGCCCTCATACTACTTTCACTCTGGTGGGATGGAGGCGTGTACTTGCACACTTCTCATTGCAACAGATAAATGGGAGTGAAAGAGGCTAAACATGGTTTGAGAACTAGTCAACTTTCAATTTCCAGTTAGCATATTAAGATTAATGTATATCACTTAAACTTTTACTCTTGGTATGAAATGTTAGTGTGTTTTTGGCAGCATTCTTTAAAATCAGCATCCAAGTACAGTTTTTCTTGAAAGTCCACCAATAATAAACTCTCCTGTTGGTCATTATATTTCTTTGAGTAGCTCTAAAAATATCATATGACATTACTAACATGTGGATTCTCCTGACTCAAGATCATTCCTGGAATATTCAATACCAAAGGTAGCAAGCGACCTCATTGCTTCTCTGTTCTTTTCCACTAAATAACTCTGTATTTTCTGTGTTTGTTGATAGACCTGGCTCTTTTTCTGTACCATGAATGGCACAGTGCCTACAAATTATGTTCGTGACATCTTCTTGTAATGCAGTTTGTTTTAACTATGTGTCAAGCCCCAAGCTAAGGGCTGGTGTAAAAATATAGCCAAGCCTAGTTAAAGAACTGAGTCAAGAAATGAATAGGGACAAATAATTAAGAACTGGGTCACATGGAAGAAAGGACAGCTGTGTTGAGGTCAGGCCCATAGTAGTCTTTCAAATTTTAGGAAAGGGTCAAACCAGGGCAGCTAATGTGATGAAGTCTCAGAGTAAAGACTGGAGGCTAAGGATGTATAAACATCAAGAAGTCAAGGACTTGGAAATCCACTAACTATGGACATTAATACTGTTCTAGAACAAGAACTAATTAAATTAGGATGAGTTTTGGAGAGGGTGAGTTAGGTCACTAATTTTTTCCTAACAGGATACAAGGACAAGAAGGTTCATTTGCAGCTACTTTATCCCATCTAACTCCATATGTGGCAGACATCATAATTTTTAAGGAAGGAAGAAGAGTCCATTCTGATCTTATAAGCATGATTTATGAAATGTGTTTAAAACATGATAAAACAAAAATTGTCTATAGACTGAAACCCTAGGAAAATCTCTCTTCTTGCTGTAACACGTGAAACTTCAGTTTTCTAGGTTGACCAGAATGGTTTTTAGATTTACCTAAATTATAACCTACTTTAATATGTTATTCAATGTATATTTAAATGGTCTGCTTTTGTGGAGTACAAAATGCTAATGAGTCAGCAGATGGATACTGCAGTGGTTTCCAGATCTTGCCGTAGTCGAAAATAAAAACTTTCTTTGTGTGGGTGGGATTTGGCAGTTCTTTTAAATTCTTTATTAAAAAAAATTTCTGAGAAATGTGATCGATAAGTGATGTCTTTACCCTTCACTTCTCACCCCACAAAAACCTTTCTAGCACTGTGCTTCCTAAGTGGGAAAAATTAAAATGCCCACAAAGGCAGTTTGAGTGAGCTGTAACTCACTTTAAATATTTTGTACTCTTCACCTACTCTTTCACACTAAGATCATCCAGTCTTCTTTTCCAGAGAAGTTTCCATGTTAGTTCCGAGTTCTGATCTTACTTGTCTATTCTTTGTTGGTTTCCAGAATGATTTTTGGTGTTCTTAAATCAATGCCAAGGCTCAAATCTCATCTGTTGCAGTAAATATTGTGAAAGGAAAATACCCACAAAGTTTGTATGAATGGCATAACCTTTCTTTATATTAGAAAAGTAAAACCAGTAATGATTAAATAACACTTTATTTTATATTTGAAGTTTGATATCACAATAGTATCTCCCATTTATGTACTCCATTATTAATTGCAAAGAAACAATTGGCAATTGGTGCTGCATCAGAATGAAAATTTTTATTCATTCTTTTGACTTTTCAGACATATGGCAGTTCATTATTTTAATAAAATGCACTAACAGATGTTAGGCAGAATGTGGCCACATCTGGGACATATAAAATACTATTCCAAGTCGCCGTAGGAGGGAAATAGCAATATTGTTTAGTTCTCCCCCAAAATCTAACAAGCCTATCTCATTTAATCCGTTTAACTCTTTTAAGACGAATAGTTAAAAGCAGTATGAATTATTTTGGTTGTCTTAGAAATGCAAAAAAAGAACAATGAACTAAAACACAAAGGTAAGTGTCACAAAAAGAAACACACTAGGCTGAAATACAAAGGAAAGGTTCACTAAAGCTTGTGGCTAGAGCTATATATATATTTTCACTGGAGAGGTTATAAATCTTGAGTTGCCTGCTTCCTGAAGCCACCTTGAGTTGTAAGTCTCTTTAGGCCTTTCTAAGCTTTCCTATTTAACTTGACCCTTTCAAAGAAAGTACAACACACCTAAAATATGCTAAATAAAGATTCTGGTAGAAGATATATTTTGACTATATATGTACATACATACATACATACATACATACATACATACATACATAATGATTAAATCCTAAGCTATTCCATTCTTCTAACCTACCTTTTACTTTTAATTTTGTTTTCATAAAGCAAGATTTCTATGAACACAAAAACAAAACTTGCTAGTTTTCTATCAATGGATCAGATTCATATACTGTTATATTTAGCATCATCTCTAGCTTCTTGAAAATAGACCACACTAAGAATTGGAATAAATACTAGTATTGAGAGGAAGCTCTGGAGATATTGTTTACCAATATATTGTTTACCATTAGAAAGAAAAAAAAAGGCCAGAATTGTGTAAGTAGCACAAAGCAGGAAGGCACATGTAGCTTAATGAAAAGTATCCTGAACCTGGAGTCAGATGACCTACCAGTGTGAGCCTCAGCTCTGCCACTCTGAGCTCAATGTGACAGAAGTCACATTTCTCTTGTCTATAAAGTAGGAATAATACTTTCAAAGATGTAGTGAAACAATGGATGTAAATGTACTCTATACTGGGATCCATACCTATCTTATCTATTGGTGGCCTGCAATCTTCATCTCAGATGAGCAGATAACAATTAGATATTTGGAGGACAGCTGAAAATCAATCCATGCGGTAGATGTAAACTAGGCAGATGTGAATTTCATTTAAGACACACTGCCTAACTAGAGAAAGCCTCTGGAAGGACTCAATGAAATTTTGATAGAAATTTCTGCTCTCCAGATTAAAGCTCATATGTACATTCTATTTCATATACACACTGGGATCGAAGATTCCCAGTCTTTCATTCTCTTTACACCTATTTCTTGAGTATCTACTTATATGTGCCAACCATTGTGCTAGTCTCTAGGTATACACTGATAGACAAGATTTCTGCTTTCAAGGAACTTACATCCTAATAATATACTAATATCTTTATTCCAAGAATTTGGTAAAGTGTAGGCACATAATAGATAGTCAATAAAAGTTGGTTGAACTGAACTAATCTCTAATTTTGTAGCATTATTATAGCAGAAAGCCAGGAGAGGTGATTTTGTCATCAGAGATGCCTCCGCAAGTCACTGTGTGATTAACAAGGCACCACTTCTGATTTTTTGAGGGAAAAGAATCTTTTTAACTAGAGAGTTCATCTAGTCATCTACCTATAACATGATGCTTGTATTATGTGGTATTAATGTAATGTTTTCCTACTTAAACTACAATTATCACTTCTAATTAGTACATTTAACACGGGGGCAGAGTCTTAGAAATTGTTGAGGGTGGCATCCCTACGTCAGATCCAAAAATGAGCAAAAAGAAAGTAAGCTGGATATGTTGTATCAGTATTGATAGACTGACCATGGACTTTGATTTAATATACAAGTAAAACAAAGAGTAAGGAGATGGAAAGTCCATTCTATTATCACTATAGTCAACTCTTAAGTACAGAGAGTTTATTTTTCAAAGCGTAACTTTCTTGAAGTCACTCAAGAGAGCCAGTGTTATGGAATGAAACTTCCTGGAGTTTTGTCACAACATCTATGAGATGACTGGTGGCGTCTGTGTGGTTGACAGTATTGGTCACCAGTATCCCCACTTCTCCTAACTTGGTTCAGGGACTGGGATTCAAAGACTCATTCCCCTCGCAGATGAGGGAGGCTATGTAACCAGTTTTAAACACTGAAATGTAATCAGAGATCTGTTCCCTTCTCAAGCAAGCTAAGGCTATGAAAAGTTTATGGAGATGTTTAGTCACTTTGTTGCTTTGCCACAGACTCAGTTGCTGCGTTCTAGGTGATATGGTTCCAAGAGGGGTGGACCTTCTGTCAACCTGGTTCCCAGAGTAACTGGAACAGAGTGAGTCTGATCCACATGAAGCATGAAGCACAAGCAAGCAATAAACTTTTGCTGTGTTAAGGCATGGAGATTTTGGAGATGTTTGTAACTACACCATTACATAACATTTCCTGATTAATATAGTCAGTGACGGCCCATTGTACTCTCAGTGCTAAGTTTTGAATAAGCAATAAAATAGACAATATGAGTTGTAATCATTTGTCAGTAGTGTCTTTCATATTAAGGATGCAAGCCTGAGGTCTAGCTTTTTAATCATATTTAATCCAGATATCCCTTGTTTTCCATTTTCCCACTAATTCTCCTATGAATCTTTTTTAAGTACTATATTTAACTTTCATCTATAAAGTTCCTTTGCTTTCTGCAAATGATCACTTTTCTCAACATCAAATGAATTTCTTAATCTAACCACACATCATTATTTTCGCAAGCATTTTAACTAAAGCAAATGTTCTGAATTATGAATATCCTTAATTGAACTACACATGCAGTCATCAGAAATAAAGAAAGGAGGTGCTTCTCCAACTGCACTATCTCTAGAACATGGATGGACCTTTCCAGGAAGAGAAAATTAGAAATAATATTGATTACTTTTTTTAACATTGTAAGAAGAGCTTAACCTTGAAGGGCTTGTAGAATCTGAGAATTATAATTTCTTATTTAAAGCTATAGATAGCAAGTTTGAGTTTTCAAGTCACCGAAAAAGAATGCTTTGCTCTTCATTACTGACTATAATGGATTGTTGGGTGGGATGCATAATGTATTGTCTTTAATAGTTTAATTCCTGTTCTCTGTCTTTCCACCTAGCCAAAGCTATCCACAAATTCCTACTCAAATCCAGCTCCTTAGGAATCATCCCTGAACATGCCAGCTGGAATTGATCCTTTTCTTTTCCAAAATCCTAAGTAAATTCATACCGCTTATTTGGCATTGCTTGTAGAGAGCTTTAGAGAGTTCAAAAGCTGAAAAGGACCTAAAAATCATTCTATATAATCCTCTCATTTTGCAAATAAGGAGAATAAATTCAGAGAGTTATACAATTTTCTTAAGTAACATGGACACACATCAGAGGCTACTTTGCCCAGTTCCCAGTGCAATCCATTCCTTTATGCCACAAACGCCTTCACACTTACTGCCTGGTATTATCTGTTATTTTTTCAAGACTTGACATCTCACCAACGGCACATCGAGAGGTCGGTGAACTCTTTAACTTCTTTGTTATTTCTTCACTTTATAGCTTAATCCATACGCATTTTTTATATAATTTTTTTGTAGACTAATTGGTTGTGTTTTAGGTAATGTTTACATGGATTTTAACCTATTCTTATCTTTTCAAATTCAGAAGGTAATAATACTGGAAGGGTCCGAGGAGGTAGGCATAAAACAGCAGCCAGGTAAACAGTAAGAGCTGATGAGAACAATCAGAACGCTTACGGAAATCCAAGACACTTCTAGAATTGAAGGTCATTTTCCCTGGAATAATTACAGCTCGTAGGTTCACTCTGCAAGGATGGAAAGTGTTTGTTGAACCAGGATGGCAGGATGCGCAACTGCAGGTGAAGTTGTCGAGGTGAGCGAGTAAGGAGGGCTTCTGCCGGGAGGGACGGGGGTCAGAAGAGTCGCGGGATTGCTGAAGTCCCAGCCCGAGCCCCAGCAGGCGGCCCGGAACTCCACGGGTGGCGGGTCCCGGGACGAGGGGACGAGGGGACGAGGGGACGAGGGGACGAGGGGACGAGGGGACGAGGGGCCGGACGAGGGACCCGCGGCGGGCGCGGGGCGGGGCGGGGCCGGACGGGCGGGCCGGCCGCGCAGGGGCGGGGGGCGGCGGCGCGGGGCCTCCAGGCCAGCACGCGGCGGCGCTCCCGCGCCGAGCACGTCCCCGGCCTCCGCCTCCGCCCCCCTCGCTCGCTCGCTCGCTCCTTCCCGCCCTCCCCGCCGCGCCGGCCAAGCCGGCTTCCCCTCGGTCTCTCATGAATATTGAGCGGCCCCTGTTGTATTTCCCGAGCTCCATTGCGGAAGCCGAGGCTCGCCATATTGTGCGGCGGCGCCGGCGGCCGCGGCGGCTTGGACCCGAGTCTCGTGCAGCCGCGGCCAGCGGAGTCCCGGGCCGGGGCCGGGGCAGGCGCCGGGGCCGGTGAGCGGCGCGGGCACGGGGGCGAAGGGCGCGGGCGCGGCGGGCCGGGCCTGGCCGCGCGGCGTGCGGCGCGGGCGGCTGACGGCGGCCGCGGGGCGGGGGGGTGTGTGTGTCCGCGGGGGTGTGCGGGGACATGGCGTCGCCGCCCCCGGCCGCTCCCCGGGCGGGGATGGCGGGGGACGCGGCTGCTCATTGTTCCCGTCCCTTCGAGGGTCTGGGCGGGGGTCGCGCGTCCTGCTCGGGGAGCACCCGGTGGGCGAGCTCGCGGCTTCCTGCCTGGGCTGCGGCCCCCTCGCCTCCCGGGCCGGGGCCCCCTCCTCCCGGCGGCGCCCTCCCCGGCGGCGAGCGGCGTGGAATGCGGGTCCCTTCCCTCCGGGCTTCCCCCTCGCAGCCGAGGGTGTGTGTGTCTGCGCCGTGGGGGTGGGGTGGGGCGCTTTGTGCAAATCGCCCCCTTCCCCCAGGGTGCTGGAGTCGGGGTTCTCCTCGCAGGCGGGGGTGGGGAGACCCCTCTGGGTTAAAACATTCCTGGAGTGCCGCCCGCTTGCTCGGGGGTATCTGTTGCTTTCGGAAACCGCGAGGTTGCCCCGAGGGGTCGTGGGGGGAGGGAGTCTCGGTTTGTTTCTGCTGGAAGCTGTCTTTTACGCCGAGATCTTTGGTACCCCCGCTATCGCTGGGGAGCCCTCGGTTTGGTTGTCAGGATCGTTTCCCTGCCATCGAAGTAGCCTCCCTACTCCCGGAGATACTGTTAGTAAAAATTGGTCATAAACTTTGAGGTTCATTCCGACGATGTGCCCGCTGAGGCCGTCATGGCTCATCTCCTTGAAGGCTTTTTGGGTCTCTCTCTGCGTGGCTGTCAGAAGTTGTGGGAGAATGGTTGGAAATTGTCTGGTTTCCATGAGAGGTGTGAAGAATTTTCTGTGAAGGGGATAGGTTTTGTATTCGTTATGTTAGTAGTATGCTTTATTTTAAAAATTAAAACTGAGACAAGGTTTCCGTTCAGACGGAGAATTATGCTGAAAACCAGTGTATGCGTGATCTGCATCATATAATCTACTTTGGGTAGTTCCAAGACGATCAACTGGAATCCTTAATGTAATCTGTAGATAATCTACTTCCCCCACTTACCTTGGGGTATAATTGTTGACTATTTTAACAACTTAGATTGATCTTGGTTCTTAAAATGCATATTTGATTCTTTGATTTATAAAGAATTTAAGTGGCAGCAGTATGGCTCTTGGTTATCACCCCCAACCCCCGAAATTTCTGCCTGTCACAATCAACAGGTACCTTTTAAAGTCTTCATTGTACATTGAACGTACTTTCTTCATAAAAAAATGAGTAATCATATGACTCCATTTTCCAGGGATAGCACAGCAAATATGGCCTCTCTTTCTAAGGATTTGAGTTATTTCTTTCAGGTACCCTTGCGGAGTCCACATTTGAGGTTAATTAGAGAAGGTGTGGGAGTGAAATGGCGAATTTATGAAGGAAAACGGCCTGAGTAGACTAGTTTCTTTGAGTATTTGAAAAATATGCTGTGGTCCTCAAATGTGCTGCATAGAAATTTCAGATTAGAACTACTAATGTAATGCATACAATGCAGACATTCAGCATACCGAAATTTTTGAGTTTTTTCTCTGCCTGCGTGGAGCACTCAGCTCCCAGATTTGTGTGGCTAGAAATGTAGAGCAGGTCAGCAAACATTTTTGGAATTTCCTATGGCTTTTACTGACCTTCAGTGTGTGGTGTCAGGTCTGTCTCTTTGATTTATTCATGATTTGTGTTTATATTATGCAATCGTTGGAGTAAAGGTGATATATGTGTAATGAATAATATAGAACCAGATGTTTCAGTGACAGTTTCATTTCTGTATGTTAGCAAAAAAACCATAATTCTTTCCAGCAAGAGAAGTGAGTTAACATTAAAAGGCACTTTATTAAAATTATGACAGCATTTCTAGTATGACTTAAAGCACCTCATAATTTTGTAGCGACTCATTTATTAAATCTGGGGAAACTAACCAATGCATCACAGTTTGCAGTTTTAAAAAAGGAAAAATACTGTGAGGTTATGTATATTCTGCACATATACAGATCTACACTTGATTCTTAATTAGTATTTATTACACATGCTGTGGGAGACATACATTGTCTTCAGACATCAGTTATTTCCTAAGTTTTTCTCCATTTCTCTGAATTTTGTTATAGTGACTTATTGAATATTTATTTGCAGTTAACTGCGTAGATCCCCATATAATTTGGGGTACAAAGAAACAACATTTACCCTGTCCATTCACTGAAGGTCCAGATAGCCTCTCTACCACCCATCCCCCCTCCGGTGACACCCGAGTTTCACCATTTCTACCTAATGTGTCAGATGGGTCCTCCGGTGTCTCGTTGTAAGGAGCAGTGTGGTTGATCTTACAAGGATGTACTTGACTGTGATAATGCAGCTTTTTGGCATAGAAGTAGAAGCTGGTATTAATTAGTATTCCATGGGCAGGAGCTGGATGATGAATCCCTGACTCGTAGGTGCTCGGGTTAGGTGAGCCATTGCCAGATTCTAAGTTATGTGGAAGAACTCCGGTGAAAGTCGCCACAGACTTTCAAGTTTAAAATTCTTTTCACTTTTTTTTTTATCTTACATATGTTAAACAGCTGAAGTACACTAGTATGTCTGGGCCTGCTGGTAACTTGTTGGATGCTCAGCACCTATATACATTGCTAAAAATTCAGAGAGAGAGTCCTATTGCATGAATTGCATTCTCCCATTTCATTTTGAAAATGGATTAACAACATGTTTACCACTTCTGCATAGCTGCTATTTTGTCATAATTTTCAAAAATCAGTTTAAATACAATGAATTGTCTAGTGAGGTTATCTTATTAAGTGAAGTAACCATGTGAAAAATAGGAAAGCATTTTTGTCATTTGTTTTCAACAAATGTGTCGTTATGGGCTCTCCTGCAAGAGAGATTTCTTTTTGTTTCTATGCTGTAGAGTGGAGTTGTATTTTCTGAAGAGGTTAGCTTCTAAAGTCAGTGTGTAAAATGAAAATCACATGTAGCCAAAAATTATACTTGAAAATCCTTAAGGGAGAACCACATACCAGTAAGTTCAGTTCAGATTTAGCGTTGGAACAGATTGCTGTTTCTGTTGCTGAACACTAGGTGTTCAGTTTGGGGCTTGCAGTTTGGGGCTATTTTGAATAACGGCAAAGAAAAGTCTGTCAGTGCAGGAATCACATTCAGCGTGGCGTAGTGCTCACACCAGGAGAGGCTTGTGGGAACTCATTCCACCGAGTAACAGCAGATCAGCTCCGAATTCTCGCATTTTCTCTCGGATGTGTGCTGTAGTAAAGGAGGTGGCTGCGTGCGCTTGGAATAGCTTGCACTATTTAAATGTTTCTCATTTCCTCTCATTTTTCAAATTAGATAGTTTAAAATCACAAAAGTTGTATGATTTTTATGCTGCAACTTAATAGACACAAATTTAAAGGGTTTTGAGTTATCCTTTATAAAATAGATTTCATCTCTAGGAATAACTCCAAACTTTCTTCCCCCTTCAGTGAAGCAGCAAGATACCTCAGAGGAGAGCAGCTAGAATCACTTGTTTATTAATGTGTTAGTGTCCAGTAGAGAAAACAAAAATTTCAATAGGAATCTCAATAGAGGGGATTTAATATAGGGAGCTGGTTAGATAGGTGTAAGGGCGAAAAGAGAACATTACAGTCATCCTAAGAGCTCTGAGGAGAAATTGCACTGGCGTGGGTCTGACCCTCTGAGGAGGTCAGGGGTGCACAGCTGCTGAGAGGGCTCGTTCTGGGAGCGCGGAAAGAAGCCTGAGGCTGGGACGGATTACTTCTGCCAGGGTCAGGGGCTACAGTTGCTGCTGCCAGGAATTGAAAGGAAGTCCCCTCGCCCTCTCTTCCTCTTTTATGACCTCCGTTTACTGCCCCCATTGACAAAGCCTAACGAGGAGCCTGCTGGCTGCAGAGTCAGTTAAATATAGTTGCATGGTCTCCATAGAGCAGTCTAGAATGGTGGTTTGGAATGGGGAGTCAGTGAAGGAATGAATGACCTGCACAGATAGTTTAGGTTAAAATACAATAATCTAAGTAGAGAATCCTCTTCTTGCCTGTTCAAAAAACATTTATTTCTTCTGTGTGCCAGACTCTCTGCTAGGGATTAGGGATGGAAAAGTGAATCGAACAAGATTTCTGTCTGAGGAATTTACAGTCTAAGTGGAGATGACAAATGAACTATTGTACAGTGTGTTAAATGCAGTAACAGATGAGTAATGTGCTTTGAAACCCAAAGGACATAGCAACCTACTTGCCTCTTCTCTGCCTAGCTAAACGTAATGACTGCTCTTTATTTCGTATCTTGGTCAAATCCAGCTGCATTTTCCCTGACTCCTGTGTTCAGCTCAACTCCCATGAAAGCTGTTTCTGAGATGCCTCAATTTTTTCATGTGGTCATAATCATTATTAAGCATCTCTCTGTGCTTTATTCATTTGGATTAAAAGACCATCACTTTCTCTGCACTTCTAGTCTGTCCCGGTACTGTGCATGTAGAAGATGTTTGAGAAATGTTTGTTTATTTTTGCACTGGATAAAGGGAATTAAAATATTGACCATTACCTTTGCAGACATTGTATACGCCTTCCAAGGTCATTAGAAAATAATTTAGGTAGAGTGTTACTTGATTTTATAGATGTGAGAATTGAAAGAGTGAAATAATTGGTTAATATAAACTGTATTGTACCAATAGCTGATCTAGAGATAGGACTTTGGATTTCTGATGTGCTGTATTCCAGAACCAGCAATTTTGGAAGATATTCTGTTTGATGGCTAACTCAAATCTTCTATGTCTTTTATTATAGCCTAATATACTAAAATCTCACAGTTATTTTGGGGGGTGGGGGAAGGAAACACAAGTCTCTCATTTTATTACCTAAAATTAGAAACATCGTGCAGTTTTTCTTTACATTATTATTTTTAGTTGTTTATTGTCTCCTTTTTTTCCTATTCTCTGTGTTACCACACTTGTATTAGCTGTTGTAAAAAGTGCAGATCTGCAGTACTTTTTAGAAGCGTTTTCTGCTTGTTTCCCCCACCATACACACACTGTGTTGATTTAACTTAAAACCAGCTGATTTTTCGCTTTTAAAAAGATGTATGCCTCCATGCCAGTAATTGCATTAAAGCCTCACTGTTGACACTACTCGCTATATAGAGTCTAATTCAGGCTATCTTGGAATCCAGCCACATGTTTTATAGAAGTCTTTACTATATTACAGAAGGGGTAGTGTTGGATACAGTAGAAGGAGCTTCAGAATTGAAGGCAGAAGACTTGGTTTCTAGGTCTGGTTCTGTCACTCCCAAGAATGTTGGCTTTGTGTTTGTTTTCTATTAAAAAAAAAAAAAAGAAAAAGGAAAAAAAACAAACCACCCTTGTTGACCTTACAGGTTATTTGTAAAGACATGAGAAGTAATGTAAGTGAAAGGGGTTTTGTAAACAGTGAAGCATATTGTAAATATAAGGGGTGTGTGAAGAAAGAGAGACAGAATGATTGATTGATGGCCTGGATCTGGGAGGTTGGTTTTGTGTCTACTTTCAAGTTTTTAAGTTTCCATATCTAAAAGAAAGTTGTTGGGGTGAAAATGGGTTGTGGGAGAAGTTGTGAATGTCCTATATAACCTTGCTTTTCCCAAGTCTTGTGATCGTGTATTAGTTTCCCCTAACAGGTGTGAGGTGGTATCTCATTGTGGTTTTGATTTGCATTTCTCTGATGATTAATGATTTGAGCATCTTTTCTTTTCTCTATTAGCTATCTATATGTCTTCTTTGGGAAAATGTCTATTCAGATCTTCTGTCCATTTTTTAATTGGATTGTTTGGGATTTTTTTGGATATTAAGTCTCATGTCATATATATGATTTGCAATTATTTTCTTCCATTCAGTAGTTTGCCTTTTCATTTTGTTGATGGTTTCTTGAATATTTTAATTGCCAGTAAGGAGCACTGCCTAACGGTCATTTAAAAAATTTATCACCTAAACATGCTCATTTTGTAAAGAGGTTTAGATCTGCATATTGACTCTTAAAATCATGTTGTTTTCCAGTATATATAACCTATGCCAAATTTTTGCTGCTTTCCTGAACCTAAATTTTATGCTAATCTTTGGATTCATCAGAGCTGACTTCTTTCTGTCCTTAAAGTATCTGGGGTTTTTTTTCTCATTCCTCTTCTAAGACTCTGGCCTTTGAAACTGCAGGAGCTGCCTTCCTAGTTTTAAACTTCTGATGTGAGTTGCAGAAACCAGAAGACAAGAAAGACCTGAAAAGAAGAAAGATTAAGTCATTTTACCTTTTGGAATTGTTTCAAGAATCCCAAATGAGAATTGAGGTTTCCTCAATCCCCGTCTGGCTGCTACTATTCCGCATAATAGTTTTTTTTTTTTCCGCAAGATAAAATCCACCTTATGTGACAAGGGGACACTAGAAACACTTTCTTCACTTCTTTATTCTTAGCTATTGTTGTGTTAAAACTGTTTGTTAAAATCTGTGCTTATTGTACTAACAATAACAATAATAGGGCTTGAAAAAACGGAGGGAACCCTACCCCTCACAAACTCCAAACAACTAACTGTTGCTTTCTAAAATACAACTCGTGCATAGCTGTAATTGTAGTACAGATGCAAATTAATGGATTTTCACATCACTTTACCTTCCTTACAAGTTTTGCTTGTCATTGCATGTGGTATTAATAATTACTTTTCATGATTGAAGAAATTTCCTTTTGTTGATGCTGCAGGGAATGTCTTGCTGCTGATGGCACTATTTGTAGTAGTAGTGATGGTATGTGTGGTGCATTGGTGGAGGGAATGGCCCTCTTAGTCAAACACACCTGGGTTTGAGGCTTGCCTCTCATCCTCCGTGCAAGACCATGATGCATATTGCTTGCTTATTTAATTACTTATATTATGGCTTGATTTCTTTATTTATTAAATGAGTACAATTGTAGTACTACTTTATAGAGTTGTTAGGAGTAAGCAGGATTTCATGTAAAGTGGCAAACACTCTAAATGTAATCTCTTATTATTATTATTAATAGCATTATTTTCTAGAACTGGGATCCCTGGGTGAAAGAATCTGAATGTTTTTGTATCTCTAAATATGAATTGCTAGCTGCTTGCTGAAGAAGTTATTCCAGTTGCTATTAGGAGAATGTGGAGGCATCAGCATTCAGCTTTCTTTTTTTTTTTTCCCCTTAACCTAATTATTTTTTTTCCTGTGTCACTGCCTCACCACAAATTTGATTTTTCAACAGCTTATGCTCTTACTAGTCTTGTAGATCCCGTTGGTATATGTATTTTCAGTGACATAGGGAATGTTGCTGTGACTTTCTGCGTTGCTGCTTGCTACAGCACGTCTGCTGCTTCTGTCAGGAATCTGCACTTGATGGGAAAAATAAAATAAAATCTCTGCTAGGAAAGGATAACAGCCTGAGTATACCACTTTTCAAAAGTTAACTTTTGTTCTGGCATGTGGAGCTTTGGACTAAAAGTCAGTGTAGTTAACTAGGTTTCTATTCTTAGCTTTGCCATGATAGGCTTATGTAAAACTTTAAGCTCTGCTTTATGCCTTAGTTGTATTTTACATCTTCCTCTCAAAGACAGAAATACCAGATCTGTCTGTGCCATTAAATCAGCAGATTTTTATTGGGAGCCAACTATGTGTGCCAATGACATAGAGTCTACAGCCAATAAATAAAACTGGTTACTGCTACCACGTCACTGTGCTCTCTTGTTTACAGCTTCCTGTAACCTGGGTAGGGGTGTGAAGTAAAGTTGGTAGCCTCCTTTGCTTTACTTAGAACTCAGATTTTTCTGTTCTGCTCAGAAGATTATCATTGTTCTTTGCATCTCTTGGTCTTAGGGCACTGGAAGAATGAAAAGTATTCCCTCTCTAAGAATGTGGTTAGTTTGTGGTATGGAGTTGGTGTGTGTTCAAGGCTGAGAGCCTAGATTATGCCAAAGTCTGAGATCTATCTAAACTACTAGTGAGTCAGTTTGGCAGTAGGTCACTAGATTCAAATAATTGGATGAAGCAGTTGAAAACCCCTTAGGCAAACAGAGGTTGAGGCATACTTAGAAGTTAAAAAACCTAGACTGGCAGGTGAGAACCAGAAGTAAAGCACCGGTATAAGGAATATCTTGTCAGACAGAGAATTTTAGAATTCAGGAAATCAACAGAAAAGGAAAGTTCCAACCAAATAGGGTAAAAAATATTTATAACACAAGAGTTTTATATATATATATATCCCTCCTCCCCCAGATGTACAGCCTCGAGTAGCAAGGATACTAGTTCAGGGGAAAACCTATAGCCAGCTGATTGTTTAAAATATATATGCTCATAAGCCAGGTGGACGTGGAGAAGTATGATATCTGCAATTTCCTTTAACACAAGGAGAAAAAATGAAGAAGGCCTTGCCTATGATTTGAAATGTTAGATTTGTGAACTTTAATACACACTATGCTTCTCTTTGACTTGCTTTGAGAAGATTGGAAGAATCGACTCGTGGTTGAAGTGTTCAGGTTGAAAGAAGTTGCCACAGGTAGAATACCTTCTTAGCTCAAGAGGAGAGGACCGTCTTTAGGTATAGTACTATTAAGGATGTTTAAGCAAGCTTTTAGTCCACAAAATATTAGAGCTAAGAGGGCTCTTGATGCTACTTGACATAAATTCTTATATTTACAAATAAGGAATTTGAATCTTCAGCTAAAGTGACTAGGCTTATCTCACTCAAGAATTTAGAAACAGCATTTTTACCATTTGAGTATATTTGTAGAAAATTTGTGACTACTCCTATTTCAGTAACCAGTGTTCCTGTCTCCACCTAGTGGCAACAAATATTTTGCAAGGCTGAGTACAAACGTAGGGGAACACTACTAGGGGGAACTTTATTAATCATCACATTTGAGGAAGAGTCAGCCTGGTGACAGTTGTGTTGCCTTTGCAGAGAGAAAGGAGGAGACGGTGTGCCTAATGCGTATTTTCATTTTTCATAACTTTATTAAGGAATTTGTGAACTCTGTACAGTTATATCTGAGTTAGGCGGCACATTCATTGTTAGTGTAAAAGTGTGTTAAGCTTGTGCTGTAGACTTTACATATATACACATACATATTATATACATATAGTTTTTTTTGTTATGAGTTAGAAGATAGCATGGTAACTTCATCAGTGGAGAAGAGATGAATTAATAAATGATGTTGGGACAATAGCCAGTTACAGATAATTTAGAACTCAGGAAATCAACCAAAATGGGTAATAGCCAGTTGGTGGTGGTGATAGGCGGCAGATCCTGACCTCTTAAGTGTAAAAAATGAAACTCTGAATGTATTAGAAGAAAGTATGGATGGATGGTGGATGTTTTTATAATTTTAGAGTGTGGATGAGCTTTCCAAAGAAGCCATAGAAGAAAAGATAATACATTAAAAACAAGTAAAAAATAAAATCTATGTCCTAAAGAAGTCAAGGACAGAGACAACAAATTGGGGAAGAATATTTAACACTCATGACAGGCAAAAAAAGGTTAATTTCCTTAAGAGAAAAAGTTCTTACAAGTTAACTCAAAATGTGTGTGTGTGTATGTGTGTGTGTATATATATATATATATATATATGTAATTAACAGACCAAAAAATGGCCAACAAAGTTTTGAAAAAGCTTCAACTTGTGATTGAAGCCTTGCAAATTAAAAGAACTATTATCATTTCCCATCTATAAGATTGGGTAGGCTTTTTTTTTAAAAAAAAAAATGCTGCTAATCCTTAATTGACAGATGGGTAAATTGGTGTAGCAATTTAGCAGTATTTGTCAGAATCAACTCTGACAAATGGTGGAAGATGATCTTTAACAGAGCAAGAATGCCAGTTAAAGCAGGGGTCCTCAACCCCCAGCCACGGACCTGTACAGGAACAGGGCTGCACAGGAGATGGTGACTTTGTCATTCTACTGTGGATATTTCCCCAACATCCTTGTGTGGCATATCAGGCCTTCCTAATATGTTCCACAATTTAAACTTCACTCTGTGCTACTCCCAACCTCCTTCTTTTCTATTAACCTAAAAATAAAACGCCAAAATTGAGAGGCAGCAAGCGTCTATTAGAGATCAAAAAGAATTGCAGTTAAAGAAACTGATTCAGACAGAGACCCACATGGTATCCTGATTACAGGATGCAGGCAAGGAGTTTTATGAGACAAGGAAGGGAATAATTATATGAATAGAAGAATGAAATTTCTGTTGGTGCTAAAAGCTGAGTTACTCTTTAGTTATACATAGCTAGTTACTGATTCTGTCTTCACAAAGAGTCCGTAATCATCAGTTTTCATGTCCAGGAGGTCTGCTTTCGTGTTAGCTATGCAAATGATTGTTTGTAAGACAGTGGTGTTTAGCCTAGTCCAAGGGTTATTTTGCCCAGTTCAGACATTCCAAAGGTTCAAAAAGCAAGAAATGCAAGGCTGTTCCTTTGGGATGGCTACTCTGGCTCCATTTTGAAATGGCTCCACCCAGTTATATAAACTTTTCACAGTTCACTGGACTTTTGACTGTTTGGAGTTTCCCAAACACACCATTCTGAGCTGTGCCTTTCTTATTTTGGTCCTTCTGGACTGCTTTCCTTTCCTCAGTTGGTTAACTTCCACTTTAAACTCTCTTCCAGTCTAAGGCCATGCCACACTGAACAAGCCCGATCCCGTCTGATCTCAGAAGCTAAGCAGGGTCGGGCCTGGTTAGTACTTGGATGAGAGACCACCTAGGAAGACCAGGTGCTGTAGGCGAAATAAATAAACAAACAAATAAATAAATAAATAAATAAAGGATTGTAAGCTGACAAGATCCTTGCAATCTGGAAGGTCAACCAAGGGTTGCTTCACCTGAAAATAAACAAATAAACTCTCTTTCAAGGAAGAGTCTCATTCTTCAGGAAATCTTTTCTGATTTCTGCACCTCCTTTTGACTGCTTCTTTGTGCTTTTGTAGCATTTACCAAATTCAGGGCCCAGTAGGCAGCAAACTCATGGAGAGTCTCATTTATTATCATGTACTAGCTCTCATTGTTTCCTAAACTGTTGAACTCAACTGGTTTTCATTACGGGTCAGTTAGATT
This sequence comes from Macroglossus sobrinus, assembly GCA_004027375.1. NCBI lineage: Eukaryota > Metazoa > Chordata > Mammalia > Chiroptera > Pteropodidae > Macroglossus > Macroglossus sobrinus. Next base: position 1,455,792 of record PVKZ01000098.1, on the reverse strand, counting down.
CTAATAGGGGTAGACCGAGGGACAGAAGGAAGATAAGGCTGCTGCCCATAAAATCAGTATTGACTAATATTAGACCTTGGTAAGTGCATCCTGAAGCCTTGGGGAAAGACTGGATTGCACCATTAAGAAAGTAAGTCTGTTGGAGGGGAGGGTGAAGGAGTAGTGCTAGAGGAGATGAAATAATGATGGGTGATGAGAACTAGATGGTAGGAGGGCACAGATCTACATCTATATTCTTTAGGTCTGCATTTTAAATATTACTTTAAAAAGCCTTACGACATTTATTTTCCTTATAACAATAACTTAATTATCTAGAGACTAGAAAACATTCTATTACCAATACTCAAAATCTTAATTAAGACTAGATAATTCGCCTTTGCAAAGTTTATGCTCTGTGTTCCATAGTATGGAAAAATATAATCCAATTAGGAATTGATTATATTATCATTTTAAATAAAGAAGCTATTAGGTTAGCAAAAGTAATTTAGACGAGTCTTCCATATGTTTAGTACAATGACAACTTTTTCAATATAGAGCACTTCTTTGTGTCTTCAGACACTTACAAAAATTAATGTCTGTCTTACAGCTGTAGTTTTAGATTAAACTGCTGCAAGTGGTTTTTATGAGGTGGTACTTACTGCAGGCAACGTTATGATGGCAGCTGGATTGCTTCCTTAGAATTTATTATTGCTCCCTGGTTTGCCTAGTCTTGAATAAATTTCTAAAAGCTAACACCTGTGTCCTGTAAGCAATTAGTGTTTTAATTAAGGAACAAATCATTTGCTCATTCACATATTGTATAAGATAATGCAAGAGGAAAAGAAAAATTCTAAAGATTGGAAGAGTTAATTTGATGTGACCTTTATTTATGTTCACAGGCAACAATAGCCATGGAAGAAAAAGATAAGATTTTTATTTTAAAAAAAGAGAGCTTCTTAGTTTTGTTTCATAGTGCCTAGGGAAGCAAATCTCAAATGAAGAAAAATGCTTCATAGGAAAATGGGATATAAAATAAGTAATTTAAAAGTGATTTTATTTTCTGATATATATTTCACAATTTTAAAAACAAATTAAGCACTTGTGGCCAAGAAGACACAGTGGGTAAATGCTGTACTCACCTCCTTTCACAACAGCCATCATTGGGAGTCGCCTGAGGTCTGGCTGAACAGAAGTCCTGCAGCTAGGGACATACATAAGAAGCCACCTTGAGGCTGTTAGGAAGGGTGGAGACGTGAAACGGCTGGTCCCATACCACATGTGGCAGTTGAGAATCAGAATGGATATCTTGGCTGCAGAGGTTCCCCTGTAAGAACGAGGGGTCCTGGCCCCACACCAGGCTCCCCAGCCCAGTGCCAGAAAGAGAAGTCCCCACCACCTCTGACTGTGAAAACCAGAGAAGATCATGGCTGAGTGAGAGGAGGGCTCTGGGTGTCAACAGACATTCTTCTTAAGGGGCACATGCTGACGGACTCTTCTAGCTCTGAGCTCCAGCAGTGGGGCAATTGCTTGCCAGGGACATACCATGAAGAAACTGAATTGTCTGACTTGAAGGCGAGAGCTGGAGGGGCAGCTTTCTCCCAGACATGTGCTGGCAGAATCCATGGTTTTTTAGTTGAGCACTTCCTGCTCCTGCATGCAGATAACAGGCAACTGCCATATCTGAGTATATCAGTCTGGCTAACAGGTCATCTCATCCTGGTGATTCCCTGAGACCCTGCCCTGCCCGACCTGTGGGTCCACCCAAGCCACCTCTAGAGGCTTTTCCATACAAATGGCCTTGTTGTCTCTTGCTTCAGACTTTCCCCAAATCTCACAAGGTTCACAAAACCCAGACAAGCATTTGGCCTCACTCTACTGTGTGCCTCTTGCTGAACAGCCCAAGCCTGGCGCTAGCAGCAGTTGGCCTCGTTTCTCTGGCTTGACCTTTCAAGGCATCTCTAAGCCCAGCAGGGGTGGCGGCTATCTGTGAATTAGGGGTGACTCTTGATAGGTGGCCCTGGGCATAGGACAGACTGTGGCTGAACTTGGCCTGCATTGAGGCCCTTTCCAGGAGGCCCAGAGGTCGGCATTCCTGGTGGCCTGTTTCAGTGGAGCTGGAGCACCACTCGGGCTGTATCTGAGGATGACACACCCAAAGGGCAGACTGGGCAGGCACCAGGGGCCTGCTGAAGTGAATCCAGCTTCGTAGGGTCAGCCCCTCACCAGCCAGTCCTCATAACCAATCCCCTAAGAGTCAGTCCCTCCCACTGATATGCACACAGCAACCAAGGCTCAGCTACAACAGGAGGGCACACACAACCTATACAAGGGACACACCTGGAGTACCTGGCCGAGGTGATCTAAGAAGGTTCTGCCACCGGGTCCCACAGGACACCTACATAAGACCACTCTGCCAAGACCAGGACTTAGGAGCCCTATGTGATACATAGAAACAAACAGGCACTCAAAATGGAGAGAGAGGTCTCACATGAAAGAACAGAACAGAGCTCCAGAGAAAAAACTAAACAAAATGGAGGCAAGCAATTTACCAGATGCAGAGTTTAAAACACTTGTTTATAAGGATGCTCAATAAACTTAGAAGAAAAGTAGATGAACACAGTGAGAACTTTAAAAGATAGAAAACATTAAAAAGTCAGAAATGAAGAATACATTAGAGGAAATCAACTGTAGATTAGATGAAGCAGAGGCTTGAATCAGCAATTTAGAAGATAAGGTAGCAGAAAACACCCAGTCAGAACAGCAGTAAGAAAAAATCCAAAAAGAATGAGGATAGTTTTAAGGGACCTCTGGGACGACATCAGGCATACCAACTTTGCATTGTAGTGGTACCAGAAGGAGAGGAAAAAGTACCAGAAATTTAAAAACCTTTTTAAAATGAATAATGACAGAAAACTTCCCTAACCTGGCAAAGATTGGAGTGATGTGACCACAAGCCAAGGAATGCCAGCAGTTATTCCAAACTGGAAGAGGCAAGAATAGAATCTCATAAAAGCTCTGGAGAAAGTGCAGTCCTGTCAGCACCTTGCTGGCTTTGGTTCAGTGTTACTGATTTAGGACTTCTGGCCTCAAGAACAGATAGAAATAACATTTGTTTTAGATCACCAAACTTGTGATTTGTTGCAGCAGTCTTAGGAAACTGATGCAGCAATCATTCTTCTAAGTGTAAATGGACATTTCTAAATAGCCCCATTGACCTGACGTCTCCATTTTGAGAGGGTATAATTTATAGCTCACTCATATTAGACTTTAGTTGTTTCAAACACTCTGAATAGACCAGGCCATTTCTATGATTAGAGCAACTGGTGAACATTTCTAGGCACAGAACTCTGAGGTTTTTTAGCTCCAAATAAGTTATATTTAATGCTTCTGCTGCCTTTTGGTGGGAGGAAATGGAGTGGCAGGGGGAATGTTTTATTCAGTCTGGAAGCTCCCTGTTGGCTTCTTTCCTAGAGCTGCTATACACTCTGTAGGAGGACAGTTTAGACTCCTAAAACCGTATGACGTGACATCAGACCTTTTGCTTGCACTTGTGCTATTGAATATCAATTCTTCTTTCACTTATACTTGTATAAGAACATGTATACTTGAGGTTCTTATTGAGAATTAAATTACTTACTATGCCCTAGTTTGTGCCAGGGTCTCGCTTGAGGCATTGGTCTGTTAGGGAGTCTAACCGAAGGATGAAGGCCCTACGGATGTTCTCTACACTGTAGTCCTTATATTCTTAATGATCAGACAGCAGTGTACCTGGTGCATATTGTCGTAATACCCTCGGAGATGGTATACTGTTGGAGGAGGGGGGGAAATCCAAGAAACCTTTGAATGTCTCTGAATGTTCTGCAAAGCTGTGGTTCATGTTGCCCTTCTTTATCTAGTGCCGTTCTTGTAAAGAATCCACACTTTTCTAATGGAATTTGAGACAAATGTTTCTGGCCAGTATTTTTCTTTTTTCCTCTTAAGAATCTAGGAACTACACATAGTGTTCAGCCAAGTAGACAATTGACAAAGAAATCTGCCTTTGTTGTTGTTGTTGTTGTTAGTGTCAGTATTTGTTATAGAAAAGGCCTTAGACAAGTAGTCTTGGATGAGCCTGACAGTTGATTTTTTTTATCACATGAGACACTTAACTGAATATTCTTAGATTCCTTTCTAAAATAACTAATTCTTTTTGAAAAGGGGTTGATATAAGATTTTTAATAAGTTAGGGAGTGGCTAAATAATTTTTTTCTGATCTTTTACCTGTGGGGGGTTGAGTGCTAAGAAATACGAATCCTTGTATGAAAGAAATTGTATCCTCTCAATTTTATAGCTTTCATTTATTGAATGTGCCAGGCACTTTATATGAACATCTCATTCAGCTTTGCCAATGACCCTGAGAATATTTGTCATTTTCCAGATTAAAAAAAAGCTTTGAGGGATTGAGAAATTTGCTTGTGGATTTATAGCTAGTAATTGCCAGTACTAGGATCCAGTTCCAAAAATGACTTAGTGTGCTTTCTTTCTAGTTGTCTCATTTGTTGTACCACAGTGTAAGTACATCCTTAAAATATGAAGTTCTCTGCCCTTATTCTTGAGGAATTTGTGGTTTAGTGAATCTATTTTTCCTTCTGAGATGATAGTGATGGTCTTGGGAGCAAATATATGGCCCAATCAAGAGATTCTGAGGGTGAATGGGAACCTGTATTAGTATTATCTTTAATTTTTTCTGCACAAAACCTTTCCTTGCCACACTAACCTCTGTAGACTTGATTATGGTATTTTAATACTCCCCTCAAACAGTTTAAGGATTGTAGATTGGGGGGGATAAAAGTGGCACTTCAGGAGGAGCCTCCTCTAGGTTACTTAGTCTGCTAGGGACTATTAAATGAATGCTTATGTAGAAACAAGATTATTAGGGTTCAGGTCCCCCTATACTAGTCTTCCAAAGACTAATCCATATATATATATATAGTGAACCTAGTATACAAATAAAAATTTCCTAGTATTTCAGATAGATTAATTTTGGTAAAAATGCTTCAGGAAAATTGATAACATAGAAATTCTCTTAAAATTAACCAAGTCTTGTGTATGGCCCCCGAGAAAGTTTTGAGTAGTTAAGGAGGGGAGAGCACATACACATTCCACTTGGACGATTCCTGCTTAAATCATGTAAGTGCAGCTTTGGTAAGCAGTCGTTTTCTTTAGGTACCATTTAAGGTTCATTTTTTCTTTTCTAAATGCCTTACCTTGCTCATTTAAGTTTTATTGAAAAGCAGGCTCATTATAAAGTGGACTCATTTCTGAGTGCAGGAGAATATTAGGACACATTAAGTTATTTAAGTCACTGGGGTAGACATGGAAGCAACTGTAACACAATACAAGTGAGTCCAAAGCGTGGGGTATTTTATACCTTTGCATCTGTTTTATTCTACGCAGGCATGTATAACCTTTTCTCTCTGGTTTCTTTCAGGATTTTTTTTCTTAATCTTTGAATTTGTAATTTGAAAATGATATGCTGAGGTGTAGTTTTGGGGGGCACTTTTTCTGCCTGGTGTTCTGAGTTTCTTGGACCTGTGGCTGGTAATCTGACATTAATATGGGGAAATTCTCAGTCATTATGGTTTAATTATTCTCTGTCTCCTTCTGTCTTTCTTCTCCTGTTGGCATTCCCATTATACATAAATTATATGTTTTGTCATTATTCTGCAGTCCTTGGATATATTATTTTGTTGTTTTTGTTTGTTTCGTTTTGTTTTTCCCAGTCTTGGTTCTTTTTGCTTTTTGATGTTCAAGGATTCTATTGGTATATCCTCTGCCTCAGTGTTTCTTTCCTTAGCTATATCCAGGCTACTACTAACAAGCCCATCAAAAGGCATTCTTCATATCCTTTACAGTGGTGTTAATCTCTAGCATTTCTTTTGTTTTTTTTCCCTTAGGATTTCCACTTTTCTGATTACATTGCCCATCTGTTCTTGCATGCTATCTACTTTATCCGTTAGCGCCCTTAACTTGTTAATCATAGTTGTTTTCAATTCCTGGTCGGAAGATTTCACCATTCTTGCCATGTCTAGTTCTGATGCTTGCTTTGTTTCTTCACATTGTGTTCTTTACCTTCTGGTATGCTTTGTCATTTTTTATAGATAGCAGGACATGATGTGCCAGGTTAAAAGACCTGCTGTGAACAGGCCTTTAGGGATGGTGAGGTGTAGGGGGAGGGGCAGGGCTCTGTAGTCCTATAGGTCTGTGTTTCAGTGAGCCTGTCCCTCTGTGCTGTGTGCACATCACAGGTGTTCTCAGTCTTCACCCCTTAGGCGTGACAGGATGGCTAGAATGAACTAGAGTTTGGTATTTCCTTTCACCAGGTCAGATGAGTTCCAGATAATACCTCAACAGATTAGGTTCTGGTTAACCAGTTTCTCTGACAGCAGGACTTTTTAAGACTTCAGGGACCTAATCAGTGGTTTAAAGAGCTATAAAGTAGATTTTGTGTCGTTGGCAAAAGTTAGACTAGATGGCCATGCTGAAGAATCAAATTTTCCTGATTTAGTTCGAAGTTGTATGACCATGAATTAATATATATATATATATATTGTTTTGGGTTAAAACTGCTTTCTGTACATTGGTAATAATTAAGTACTTTCTGTATATCAACTTTTTGGACACTTAGAGATCAGCGATAGTCTCTTGCTCTCAAGTAGCTCATATTTCTAAGTAGAGGGAGTCTTGAGCTTTCCCTCTTTTTAAGTTTTGAGAAGCCAATGTGTATTTCTATTTTTATTATTCTTAGGCTTTATAATTTTTAAAAATGAGTTTTGAGATTTACTTCCCTTTCAGATACTAAAATTGTTTTTCTCTTCTTTTTATTCCTAGCAATGTCTCAGGCTGTGCAGACAAATGGAACTCAGCCATTAAGCAAAACCTGGGAACTGAGTTTATACGAATTACAACGAACACCTCAGGTAATGTAGGCTAAGATAACTTAGGGGAAATATGAGACATGTAAACTAGGATACATTTTTAGAAAATAAAACTTGAACATAATAGTAAATAACTAAATAAATTTATATACAAGCAATCCTGACTTGCATATATTTGGTTGACACTTTATTCATTGATTCAACAAATAATTTGAGTGTATACTCTGTACCAGGTCCTAAGATAGGCACTGGGTGATGTAGTGAATAAAACATGGAGACAGCCTTTAAGAGTTCATAGACATTAAAGAAGCAAATATCTATGGAATTACATATTTGAGAGGTTGGGTAAAAGGAAAGTCCTCAGTGCCATGATAAATATTGGTGGGGGGCGGGGGAACTAGGGAAGACTGTTTTGAGAACGTAAAGATGAGAAAGACGGGGGGAAGAAGCAGGCTTGAAGGAGATAAGCATGCTTAAAACTGGACCTATTTTAAGTTTGAGATGCCTATGGATAGTCCAGACCCCAAGTGAGGAGCGGGGGGGATGGCATGAGATTTCATCGCATATCAGAATGGTGCACTATTTAAGACTTCCGAATTTAGTTTGGGAACTTTCCATTTAATGTTGTCAGACTTGGTTGACTGCAGTTGATTGTAGTTGATAGTGGGTGACTGAAATCTCAGAAAATGAAAGTGTGGATAAGGCAGAGACTACTGTATTTCGAAATGGTGTGAATGGTGAAGACAGGAGAATTCTTAGGGTTCATTTAGCCCTAATTTTCTTATTTTTCAGGGTAAGAAAACAGTTTATTTAGACTCACATAACTAATATAGCTAGCACTGGAACCTAAGGCATCTGAGTCTGAATGCAATGTTTTTTATTATTATACCAGGCTGTTTACCATTAGTCGTCTTTTAAACACATTAATATGTTATCTTTAGCATTAAAATAAGAGCATTTATATAATGAAGTTGGGGGAGACTGAGGAGAATTGGGGGAAATTATAGCTAAAATAAAATTGGCTATGAATTGACAGTGGTAGTGTCTGGATAATGGGTATGTTGATGTTCATTTTTGTCATTTTCAGTACTTTTGTATATTTGTACTTGCCCATAATAATAAAATAGGTAGCATTTAATTTTAAGGAGACTCTCTTGTAGGAGGCAATAACGGATGGCTTGGAAATTGTGGTTTCACCTCGAAGTCTTCACAGTGAACTGATGTGCCCAATATGCTTGGATATGCTGAAGAACACCATGACTACAAAGGAGTGTTTACACCGTTTCTGTGCAGACTGCATTATCACGGCCCTCAGAAGTGGGTATGTTGACGTGCGTCATGCTAGGCACTTCAACTGTGCCAAGACAAGGGCGTGCCCTGTGGGTTTTGAGTGCTCAGGTATTCATCTGAGAATTGGAAATTTTTCTGAAGTCCAGGTTTTAATTATCGGAGAATCTTGTTTTGAAACAGTTGATTTTACACAGTTTTAGAAGCATTATAGGATGAGTATTTGAGGAAATTAGAAAGAATAAAGCCATGGTTTTACCACTTCTTAAGTATATAAAATAATATTCATTTATATGCTCTTTTAATAAAAGAATTGATAACAATTGATAACATATGAAGTAATATATATTAGTGGGTAGGTTTTCCTTATATGACATGGATATCAGAAAGGGGAAATTTATATGAGGAAAGAATAAATTTCTGTGTTTAAAATGGTTATATATAAATTATCATTCCGAAGTATTTTTCTCTGTTGGAAAGTAGTATAGAATGTCTACGGTTTCCAAAATCTTGCTTACCCACTAGTCAGATTTTCAGGAAAGTTTAGATTAATTAGTTTAAATTTCTGTGACTTAGTAAAGGTATTAGAATAAAGGTGATAACTATCTAGAAACTAGGTATTTTTATCTTTAGGTACTGGAATTGTTTACATTTTCTCTCTCTTTTTCTATTTAGCAATAAAGAATGTCCTACCTGTCGGAAAAAGCTGGTTTCTAAAAGATCACTAAGACCAGACCCAAACTTCGATGCACTCATCAGCAAAATTTATCCAAGTCGCGATGAGTATGAAGCTCATCAGGAGAGAGTATTAGCCAGGATCAATAAGCACAACAATCAGCAAGCACTCAGTCACAGCATTGAGGAGGGACTGAAGATACAGGCCCTGAACAGGTATATGGGAAAGAAGGCCAGAGAGGGTGGCCGTTTTTCTGAATATTTATTTAACGTCAAATTTACTTAACAGCCTCTGTTTTTCAAAAGACAAAGTGCGATAACAAATGGTAATTCTGCATGGCTCTATTTTCATGCAGGTGCAGTCTATGGCTCCAGGTATAATATATGCCTCTAGGTATAGTAGGTATTCTATTTAAAATACTAGAACTTTTAAAAGCCTTCTCTCATACTCACTTCTCTTCGCTTCCCTACCATTCTATTTCTCCTCATTATAGCAGAACTTCATGAAAGGGCTGTCCGTGCTCACTGTCTCTCTCCGTCTCCCATTCCGTTTTGAACCTTCTGTGGTCAGACTTTCACCTTCACCCCAGCCCTCATATCATCATCAGAGTTACCGGTGATATTCACATGGTAAATGTGAATTGTTGATTTGCAGACTCCATCTTAGCATTTGACAAATTTAGTTTCTTTTAAATAGTTTTGTTCAGCTGGCTTTCAGGAGGCCGTATTTTCCAGGTTCCGTTTGTATGTGATCAGCTGTTTCTTAAACTTGATACGTCCAGTACGGAACTTTTTGTTCTTACCCCCTCCCTCCCTTCATTCTTGATCATTTCAGTTGATGGCAGCTCCATCTTTCCACTAACTTTAGCCAGAAGTTTTGGAGTCACCCTTAACATCTCTCTTTTTTCCTCACATTATGTATTCCAATCTGTGAATAAATATATTTTATCTTTCTCCATAATATGTCCAGATTGGTCTAGGCCACTGTCATCTTCTAATTGGTGTTTCTACTGTCCATGCTTACCCCACATAGTCTGTTTTCAGCACAGCAAACAGCCAGAGTGATTCTGTTAAATTGAAAGTCGGATCATGGTTCTCCTGTGCTCCAAAGTCTCTAATAGCTTCTGTTCACATTCAGATTAAGAAACTTTAATGATGGCTCCCGAGACACTACATAATCTGGCTACTTTCCACCCGCATTCTCTTTTCTTCTCTTCCTCACTGACGTCTCTTAATATATTCAGGCCTCAGGAAGAGTTATCATTTTCCAAACTAGGAGATGCCAGTAGAGCCCCATCCATACCTAGTGGATCTCACCTTGTCTGAACATCAGAATGACTTGGAAAGCTTTTAAATCCCAGGGCGTCAGGTAATACCCCAGAGTCTCTAGGTCCAGGCATCAGTATTCGTAAGGTTCCAGGAGTGGTTCCAAAGTACAGCCTGCAGCCACTGGCCGAGAGGTTAAAAGATGGGCTACAGTCTCACTGAATTAACTGACCTACAATTCTATTTAACAAAGTAAAATAAGGCATTAAATATTGAATGTATTTATTTTAAAAGACTTATACAATCCTAAGAGTGTTGGAGGGACTTTAATGGTTATTCGACGTAGCCATTTATCGGGAGGGAGAATCCCCATTGCAGAATCCTGTTAGCTAGTCCTTCAGTGGTGCTTGAACATTTCTAGTGGGTGGGAGAATGTGGTAAGAACTTTCACTTGCTGACAGCTTTATTACTTTCTTTCCTTACTTTCTTTCAAATTCACCAAACTTCTCCCTCGGGGCCTTTGTACTTAATTGTTCTGTCTTTCAGAGCCCCTCCTCTTTGAGATAATCCACAGGGCACCCTTTCTCACTTTCTTCAGGTGTCTGTTAAGTTCCTGTCTTTCATCTTAGGACTCCAGACTTTCTTGCCTTCCCTGCCTCAGTTTCTCCACAGCACTTATTCTCTGATATGTATGTGTTATCTGCTGCACTAGTATAATATAAGCTCTAAGAGGGTAGATCGAAGCTGTCAGTATTATTGATGCTTATAATACCAGGACATGGAACCATGTTTGGCTTAAAGTAGCTGCTCAGTATATGTTTTTGAATGCATGATTTTTTTTAAAGTTTTTCCTTTATATTTAATTAACATTCTCTTTTTTGCAACAGTCTTGGGTTGTCTTTGTCAAAATACTTAAGTTGAATTCTACATTCATTTCAGGTTCTGCTTCTGTCTGCTAGTTCTTCAAATAATTTCCCATAGACACACATATGCACTTCTAAAGGTTCAATATTCACAGTTCTGATTTAGTATAGTATAATTCTTGAAATGCTACCTCTAGAACAGAGTGTAGTATTACAGATATGATTTGATAAATGCAGGACATAATAGGCTATTGATCTCCATTATCTGAACATTATTCTTTGAAAGCTGCCTGAAATAAATTAATTTAGCTCTGCAACCTCAAACCGTTTTTGGGAAGAAGTGTGGGATAAAAATAAATACATTAGGACAAGCAACCATGTCAGATCACTGTGTAGTCAGCTGAAACAACTTTTCTTTTGCTTTAGTTTTAGATTTTAGACAGTATATAAGTATAGTCCTAACTGTTTATTTTGTTACCTTGGCCTGTTTATATTTTTTTAATTCTGATAAAACTCGCATAACATAAAATTTATTATCTTAACCATATTTAAGTTCAGTAGTGTAAGTACATTCACGTTGTTGTACAACCAATTTCTAGAGCTTTTCATCTTATAAAACTATAACTCTACCTATAAATGCACAATAATTCCACATTTTCTCCTCCCCTCAGCTCCTGGTAATCACTATTCTGCTTTCTGTTTCTATAAATTTGGCTACTTTGATCCTACTTTGATTTGACTAGTTTAATCCTACGGTATTTGTCTTTTTGTGACTGGCTTATTTCACTTAGCATGCCTTCAAAGTTCATTTATATTGTAGCATTTGCAGGATTTTCTTTTCTTTTAAGACTGAATAATATTGTATTGTATGTATTCATATCTTTTTGATTCATAGTTTTATTATTTAACATATTAGTCATCTTTCCTAAGCAGGGGGCTGTTATTTTCTTGTTCTGGCAATAAACATGTAATAATTACACTGTTTTTAGAAGTGCATGTCGTTCTTCTGTGTTTCTTTTTCATCATTTACCCCTTCTTTTCTTGTATATACAGGTAGAAAAGGGTAGTGTGGTTGAAAGAATGTGTATCACATCCTAGTTCTAGTTCTGTCACTTACTGGCTTAACCATGGGCCTTAAACCTGTTTCTTCCATTTTCTCAATTATAAAATGATGCTAATGCCTTGACTGTTGTTTTATTGAGTAAGATAGATGTGCCCAGCTATTTGTTTTTAGACTTCAGCTTGTTAGATTGCTGCTTCCTTATCCATGCTTCTTATTTACATGCCACCTCCTTTGCCTCATTAGCATAATTTTGCATTGCATTAGCAGACTTAGGGTGAGGTCAGCAAGGATGGATTGCTTACCATTCCTCTTAAATTTTGTTTCAGTAAGAATCTCGAATTAAAGAGGCATAAATATCTTCCCTCAGAACTTTTAAATATTATCTGAATCATGCCTTTCTTAGATTTAGAATCTCAAAGAGGTATCAAAATATAAATAAGGATTGCCAATAATTCTTATAGTCAATAAAGAAAATCATTAATGAATATGAACATTTGTTTAAGTCATTTAAATGGTTGTCCCTGTGTGAGTGGGGTTCTCTAGGACCTTTCAGAGACATGTGGGAAATCCATTATCCAACTTGGAGCAAAATCAGTACTCAAGATTTTCTTTTAGAACTCTATTAAAGTTCAGTAAACTTGCTTCAAAATTGATTCACTGGAAAGGCCTAAGTGTAAATTTTCTGCGACCTTTTTTTTTTTTCCATTAACTAGATTACAGCGAGGCAAGAAGCAACAGATCGAGAATGGTAGTGGAGCAGAAGACAATGGTGACAGTTCTCACTGTAGTAATGCATCCACACACAGCAATCAGGAAGCAGGACCTAGTAACAAACGGACCAAAACATCTGATGATTCTGGGCTTGAGCTTGATAATAACAATGCGACAGTGGCAATTGACCCAGTAATGGATGGTGCTAGTGAAATTGAGTTAGTTTTCAGGCCTCATCCCACACTTATGGAAAAAGATGACAGTGCACAGACAAGGTAAGTGTGTGTGTGAGTTTTAGATTATCCTCATTCAGAAAATTTAACGGGGGAGTTTAAAGGCAATTTTGCATAAGAAATACAAGCAGTGTTTGTCATCCCGTTGAATGCTAGGGCTCATTTGGATATTCTGGCTGCCCAGGTTGTTTTCTTTATCATGTGTTTCCCACCCACAGTTGTATATCTGAAAGGAATGGGCCTCTTAGGTAGACGGGGTGAGGGGAAGGGATCATTTAAATTTTTGACAATGATACTAGTGTGCCAGTAGGTTCTAAAATTTATGCCTGCAAGTTGGCTACTTCACCACTGCATCTTCGCATACTGCCTGCCCACGAGTGCAGATAAGCATCAAATATTTGTTCAGTGAGTGAGTGGTGTGTAGCATGCTTTAAAAAGAAGATCCCAAGATTAGCACTTTCCTGTTCAGTCTTAAAAATCAGAAAATCGATGAATTCTTAGACAATAAGAAATTTGCTCATATTCTTACTATTCTTGGTATAGACAGCAGAACTTTGATCATTGGGGTTGAGAGGTATGGTTTTTTTCTTCAGTACTCTTTTTACTGAGTACTTGTATATGTGTTTGATTTTTTGTCATATCATTTTATGGATGGTGAGGTAGGTGGAATTTCTGAGGCCTGGTAGTTAAAATAGTGAGCATGTACTTTCCCCTCTTCTGTACCTTTCAATAAGAAATTATTAGATAATAGAAGAATAAATTTCTGGTATTATCTTTGTTAACAATTGACATATTTACATTTTATAGAAATGTATTCTATAACCTTAAGTACATTTTCATCATTGCTCTAGAAATTAAATTTTAATGCTTTATTTTTTTTAGATACATAAAGACTTCAGGTAATGCCACTGTTGATCATTTATCAAAGTACCTGGCTGTGAGGTTAGCTTTAGAAGAACTTCGAAGCAAAGGAGAATCAAACCAGATGAACCTGGATACAGCCAGTGAGAAGCAGTACACCATTTACATAGCGACAGCCAGTGGGCAGTTCACTGTGAGTATGTGAAATCATAGGCTGTTCAGACCGGGAGGGCGCGCATTGGCCATGTGAGGTTGGCAGGTGGTGGGGTGGAGCCTAAGGACGTGATGCAGGACAGGACCTTGGGACCCCCGAGAGAGAACAGGGTGGTTAACTTCTTGATACCTCTTATGTGTTCTTTCGTGAATAGTATAAGTGGCAAGAAGTTTATCCTAAGACTTTTTTTTTTAAAGGTGGACTTTTATGTTTGTTCCATCTCACTATTATTGTGCTTTGAGCAGTTTTAATAACTCTTTCTTTTTTGTTTTAGGTATTAAATGGCTCTTTTTCTTTGGAATTGGTCAGTGAGAAATACTGGAAAGTGAACAAACCCATGGAACTTTATTATGCACCCACAAAGGAGCACAAATGAGCTTTTACTAAAACCAATTCTGAGAATGAACTTTTTTATAGCCTATTTCTTTATTATTAAAGATGTATCGTCATTACTTTTATGGACAGAATCTTGGATATGTTCAGTTTTCTTCCTGAGCCAGACTCGTTTACACTATTAGAATCTTTCCCCTTAATTTAAGATTTCCTTTTTGGAAGGGATTACAGTTGTTTAGTACTTTTCTTTCCTTTAAAAAATATATCTAAGTTGTATGTCTTCAAAAGTATGGTTCCATTTGGAGCACCCTTTGACCCAGGAATTTTTCATAGTTCGGTATTCTTAAGATTCACTTGGCCATCCTTGCCCTTCCCTCAAGAGTTTAGGCCTTACAGAATGTTAAATAATATGTATTTTGACTTTTTTTCCTGGAGTCTTGTATATTTATAGTTTTCTATATAAGCTGTAGTATCTTCATGAAGACCAAGGCTCAAATTTACTGTGCTTAAAAAAATTCTCATAGGATTATTATTTTCATGGTATTTTCTTCCATAATATCTCATTTTAACAAAAGGTTCTTTATGAACTTAGTGTCCATTGTCATGCAATGTTATTTTTTTTCCATTTCCCCCCCTGTAATTTTGGAATTTATGATCCTGGGAAAGAGAATCAAACAAAATCTCAAGTTCTATGAGAACTTGGTTCATTTACAGATTTCACTGAAGAAAAATATTATATTGGTCTTATGTAGTCTTCAAGTGTATATTTAAAGAAGTCTTTTTTTTGTATTAGTTCTCTTGTCACTTCATTTCTTTTATTATGTGTGTTTGATGTTTTTTCCTATTAAATACCAGAGATATGGAGATATTTTGCACTTTAGCCTTGATGAAAAGTACAAGATATGTTCAAAGCTTCCCTAATTCTTTTTTTATTAGCTACGTAAGTTAAGAATAATATGGCACATAGAACTAAATAGCAGGAAAAAAAAAGTTTGCTTTTGTTTGGAAAGTGTGTTTAGCATTTTGTGTTGCCATATATCAGTTTATAAAATTTGGTGCTCTGCTAATTACACTCTAGAGAAGCAAGTTAATGGAGCTCGGGCCCTGCCTTGACGTGTAGTAAAAGATAAATCTGTAGGAATATGTCAAGCCAGTTGAGTAAAAGTCATTCTGTTCTTCTTAGTTTTATATTGAGGGACAATGTTTGGCATTTGGACCCGGAAGGGTTTATGGTGACAGGTCAGAAATAAGATGGACTTGTGTGTTATTTTTCATCCCTGTCTTGATTTCTGGTATGTTTCCAAGTTTATATTACAGCATTTACAAAGATATGTTTGCATTGAGAAATAAACCCTACAGGGTTTTTGCCACTGGGGACCAGTCCTCTCGAACCATTGTAACTAAAGCCTGTCTATTCATTATAACTATTTGTCATTTTTGACAGATTGGGGCCAGCTTGACATTTTAAATTCTTCAACCCAATATGAAAATTTAGAGGCTTATTCAGGTTTTACCATTTTATTGAAAATACTGAAAAACTGTTTTTATAGTTTTTTTTTTTTTTTTTGTAATCTGTGCCATGAAATTTGAAACCCACCAAAAACCAAGGGAAATTTTGTATTCAATTCCTTTTCTGGTGTAATGTTAAATTGTATAGATTATTGATGCATGTCCACTCAATATAACCCTGGTTTTGTGATATAACTGTTTAGATTTTATTGGTGACATTAGGTTAGTAGTTGCATTAAATAACTAAAGTCCCATTATGATTATTGAAATTTTGTCTTTAAGCAAAAAGTTATTTGTGAATATAAGCTTTGTGCTTAGAGAATGTATGTATCCGTCACTATGGGAGGATGTAAACTCTGCATCATTAGTGAATTCATTGGATGTGTAATCCTTTGCAAAATATAAGTATTTGAGCATCGAGTGTAGTGTTGTGTGTGTGCGTGCGCGCGCGCCTGTGTGTGTTTTGGGTGGGTGGGTACTTTGGTTCATCACCACCAACCAAGATTTCATAAAGTATTAACTGTAACCACCATCTCAGCTGAGGAACAAGGGTCACTGAATGTGGTGAGGGCCTTTGGATACATTGTCATTGTAAAATTTATTGTAAAATACACATAACTAAATTTACCATTTTAACTGTTTTCAGCTATACAATTCATTGGCATTAAATGCATTCACAATTTTGTGTAACCACCACCATTTCCAGGATTTTTTTATTACCACAGACTCTATACCCATTAAACAATAATTCCCCATTTCCTCTCGTACCCCAGCCCCTGTTAACCTCTATTCTGTTTTCTCTTTGAATTTGACTAATTTTTTATATTTCAATATTTGTTCTTTGTGTCTATCTCATTTCATATAGCATGATGTTTTCAAGTATCATTCCTGTTGTAACATGTATCAGAATTTCATTCCTTTTTATGGCTGAATAATATTTCATTGTATGTACATACACATTTTGTTTATTCATCTGTTGATAGACACTTAGATTGAAGGACACTTTTTGCTATTGTGAATAATGCTGCTATGAACATTTTTGTATACATATGTGTTTGAGTCCCTACTTTAATTCTTCTCGTTATATACCAAGGAGTGAAGTTGTTGGGTCATATGATAATTCTGTGTTTAATTTTTCAAAGAGCGCCAAACTTTTCCTAGGTGGCTATACAATTTTACATTCCCACCAGCAAAGTATAAGGAAGGATTCCAGGTTTTCTACATCCTCACCAACAGCTTGCTTTTTTTTTTAATAGTTATCCTAATGGATATAAAGTGTTATTTTATTGTGGCTTTCATTTGCATTTCCCTAATGGTTTGCTGTGCTAAGCATCTTTTCATGTGTGTATTGGCCATTGTATATCTTCTGTGGAGAAATATCTAGTTCAATCTTTTACCCATTTTTAGTAGTGGTTCTGTGGCTTGCCTTTTTACTCTCTATAGCGTCCTTTGCACAAAAGTTTTAAATTTAGTGAAGTTCAATTTGCCTATTTTTTTTGTTGTTGTCTGTGCTTTTGGTGTCATATCCAAATACAATGTCATGATTTTCCTCTAGGTCTTCTTCTAAGAGTTTTATAGTTTTAGCTTGTACTTTGAGGTTTTTGATCTCTTTTGAGTATTGTATTTGTTGGAAGGTAAGGGTTCAACATATGGACATCCGGTTTTCCCAGCATCTTTTATTGAAAAGATGCCCTTCTGTCTTGAATTGTCTTGGCAGCCTCACTCGAAAATTAATTGACCTTATATGTGAGGGTTTATTTCTGGGCTCTGTTAATGACCGTACTTTTGCCAGTATCATACTGTTTGTTATTGTAGCTTTGTAATATAGCTTTCTACATCATTTTAAATCCTCTGAACCTTGTGAGAAAGTATTTCCTTTGTATATTTGAGAAAACTGAGACTCGTGATTCTTAGATAACTGAACATGAAATAATTGAAATGCCAGATGAGAAAAGGAGTCATCTTAAAATTCTAATCACATACCTACTTGTGCAGGGCTGTGTGCATCTTAAGAAAAAAACAAAGGAGGTACTAATGTAACCTGTGGCAGAACTTGAGGCTCTGTATGTGGGAAGTGAAGGCTAGGGCAGAGTTGTGAACTTCCTGTTGGCGTGTTGGAGGCTTGTCCCAGCACATTCACAGAGCACTTCACCAAGTTTCAAGGCATTTAAAGAAGAATATAGAAGTTACACAGCGAAGAATGCTGACTCTACGGAATTAGTCCAGCAAGTTCACTAAACAAACAGCAAACACCACAAACCCCAAGGATGTGAAGGGATTCTTTTGTCCAGAGTTGCCACATGATAGGATTTTAAGTGTCTAGTTTGCAACAGAAACTTACAAGACATGCAAAGAAATGGGAAAGTATAAGGAAGCCCAGATGTTGGGCTTAATTAAACAAAGACTTTAAATCATCTTTTAAAAACATGTTCAAAGAATAAAAACCATGCCAATAAAGAGATAAAAATTATAAGAGGACCAAATAGAAATTTTGGATTGGAAAGATACGTAAATGAAATAAATTCAATAATGGGGCTAAGCAGATGTGAACCAGTGGAAGTATAGCACAAACATAGGCCGACTGAAAGTATCCTACCAGAAAAAGGAATGAAGGGGGGAAAAGCTACAGAGCCCTATGGGACACCATCAAGTGTGTTAACATGCTTAACGTGAGTCCCAGAAGGAGGGGAAGTAAAGGGGCACCAAGTGTATTTGAAGAAATAATTGCCCAAAATTTTAAAATTTGATGAAAAATGATCTGTACATCTAAGAAGCTCAACAGATGCTTCCAAGACACATTCTTGGATGCAGAAAGAGAAGAGTGATACAAGGGGTCTTGGGTTAGGTTAACAGCGTGCTTCTCAGGAAGGCGTTAAGACCAGGCGGTAATGAATGGCATTCAAAGTGCTGAAAGGAAAAGGCAGTGAACCAAGAATTCTAGAGGCAACATTATTTCTCAAAAATGGAAGATACTAAGACATTTCTACATAAAAACAAATTTGTTAGTGGCAGGGAGTCGTAGGCAGAAATGAAAGAACATAAAGGATGTTAGGTGGTAATGTAAACCCACACAAAAATAGGATCTATTTGTATGAGCTTGGACTACTATAACAAAGTGCCATAGACGGGGTGGCTTGAACAGCTCACTTATTTTTCGTCGTTCCGGAGGTTTGGAAGTCCAAGATTAAGGTTTGGGTAGATTTGGTTCCTGGTGAGGACCCTCTTCCTGGTATGCGCACAGCTGCCTTCTCAGTGTTTCTTCATGTTGCAGATGGGGAGAGTGTTCTGACTGCTTTCACTTTTTGTAAGGACACCCTCATGGCCCCATCTAAACTGATGATCTCCCATAGGCTCAGTCTCCGCATACCGTCACACTAGGGGTTAGGGCTACAATACAGTGGATTTGGCGGGGATGCAAACATTCACTCCATACAGTACTTTTGTTTGTAATTGTGATTTAAAAGAAAACTGCATGAAGTAATATAAAACTGTTGAATGGCCTATAATGTATAATTTTTATGGCAATAGCATAGAACATCAAGGAGGGAATGGAGCTATACTGGAGCAGCAAAGGTTTTGTAATCTATTGAAATTCGGTTAGTATTAATCTGAACTAGATTCTTTTAAATTAGGATGTTAATTGTCATCTCTAGCACAACCGCAAGAAAGTAATTAAAAAAAATTAAAGTAGTATATGAGAAAATAACGTTTAACACAAAAGCCTATAATGGAAGAACAGAGAAAGACATAACAGAAATCAGCAAAGTAACATAAATCCTGTTACCATTAATTACACTACAATAAAAGACAAATATTGGCAGAATGGACTAAAAATAATGCAGGTACGTATTGTCCATATGAAGCATTAATTTCAAAAAAAACATTGAAATTAAAAGAATGGAAAAACATACCAACAGTAACTAAAAGAGAAGCAAAGTAGCTATGAGACTTTAAGACATACTGTCCCCTAATTGTGGTGTAACCGTGGCCAAGTATCTTAGTTCCTTAAGCACATTAGCGGTGTTCTAAGATGAAGGGGTCGGTGTTGTCTATAGTGCTTTCCGTCTCTGAAACATGAAGACTAGCTTTGAAAGTATGTAATAAATATGGGGTTGGGCACACTTAAGATAACATTCTTACCAAATGTATTAAGATTTTCAAGTAACTACTGAGATCTGGAGTTTAATGGGTTTTTATCCATAGTTGTAGTTTGCAAAGATTTTGCTATCAAAAATAATTCTGGGAAAATCTTGGCCATAGAAAGTGGGAATGAAGCTGAGTTAGTGCTTTGTGCATATGCATAGGTTATTGAGTACAAAGTATACTGGTTACGAGGTTTTCAGATAACGGAAAAAAGTAAAGTAGGCCAGTAATTAACTATTTCTGTAATAATTCTATTCTAGAAGTTTCTATGGGACTGACTGCCTGTGGTCAAAGTTTATAATTAAACTTTTATGTATGTCTTTATTTCCCGTAATAAAGTAGATAACCAAGTGACTGAAAGCGTGAGCACTGAAGTCAGCCTAGGGTTGGATCCTAGCTCTTTAGTTTCAGAATGGCTTTGGATAAATGAGTTAATTTCATTTAGACATATAGTGGATTATATAATATAGGTAAAGACAACACTGTGTAGTGCTAAATCTCAAATATAAGCCGTTAAAATCAATATGCCACTTCCTAAGAAATGTTTTTACTTGGCAAGTTTCGTTCTCTGGCCTATGTGATCTGAAAATAGGTTGAAGTTTGCAGTTTGGGGATAATTCATATTTACAGTGTACTCACATTTTAAAGTTATCAGTCTTATCCGCTCCTGAGAACTAGGAAAGGATCCATGGGTTAGAAGAGGGGTTCCATGCAGAGTGGGAAAAGGGTGGCAGCAGAGAAAGGGATCAAATGGCCACGGATGATAAAGGCATGGTAGACAAATGTAGATATTGGCTTTTACTTTTTATAGATGTTCTGCCTTTGGAAACTCTTCTTGGGCTTTGTGAATTCCTTTCCCTAATGAGGGAGAGTCAGTCTCCATATGGAGACTAAAATTGTGAGATATTCGCTTTTCTGGCCTCTCCTATAGCTTTAAGGCTGAGATAGATGGAAAAGAAAGTTAGATCCTGTAAATAGGCAGAGTTTGCTATCTTGTCAGGTCTCTTAAGTGAGAGACACTGGTCAGGAGAGTGGCATTCTGAGAATTGGAGTTTGGAAAGATTTGGACAAATCAGTATCCTAAATTCTTACCCTCAGTGAGCTTCACTAAAAATGGAAGAACCCCCTTAGATGTTTGTTGCTTTGGCCGACAATCCCTTAACCACCTCACTTAGGTAGTTACTGTGCAAAAAGCAGTTCACTGCTTTATCCCTACAATTAATCCCTCGTCTCCAGGACAGATAGTCAGATCCCAGTATGTTCTGAGGGACAAATACAAAGTGCTTCCTGAGAGAGTGCAGAGTGCTGGATCTTGAAGGAACTTAATTTAAATTGGGCCAAACTAGCTCTGTGGTACATTTATACCACAGTCTGTCTGTCTCATTTTGTCAACTTGCACAGCTGGGTGTGGTTCTGTTTACTTGGTGAAATTTTGACTCAGCATGAATTGGAAGTGATTCTAGAAATGCCTTGATACAATATAGAAAAAGAAAATAAAAAACTTAGAAGGGGAGTGTTGGAGCAGAATTATGTGTGATCTGCTCAGCCATCTTCCTACTAAATCCTTCGTAAGAGCCCGATTGACTATTTAAGGCATTGAGAAATACACAGGTTAACAGATAATTAGCACCCAGAAAAGCTTTAGTCTAGTCTGACAAAGGGATATTTTTCAGCCTTGGCTACGTGATTATGTGACCCAAATGACCAAAGTGGTTCTATTTGATTTATGTAACTGAAAACTATAGGTCTGACTTGAGCCCCTATAGTTGTCATGATCCCTTATTCATTTCCCAGGTCAGATTTAGTTCACATTCCCAGAGCCCTTTGAGAAAGGACCCTGCCATAACATCTCAAGTTTGTGTCACGTATGTCCCTCTTAGCCTTCTCCAAAGTAACCTGTGGCCATTTACCACAGCAGTTATGCAATGAGGGAAGGAATTTGTGGACCTTTTGGGATTACTGACTAGCCTCATTTAATTCCTGGAAATCAGAACATCATGTATTTATTCAAAGTAGAGTCTTATGGAAGTCAGGTGATAGATGGAGTTTTTACCCAAATCCTTAGTTCCTTCTCTCATTTCCTGAGTATGTGGTTAGAGTATTAATTAGCAACTAGTAGAGTCAATACACTGCTTTCCTGATTGGAGTAAGAACTGGTTTCTTGTGTTTACTATTTATTTCTTGTGTTTAACGGAGGGATACACTGATGTTATTTTATGTCTCAAATTACTATTGTTACGGGAACAAGGTGCTAATGTAGAATCAGATGGAATTTTAAAAGTATTTTCCTCTTTAGTTTGATAGGGTCCTTTAACAGAGTTCTAGACTACTTCCTACCAAACCTCAGGAAGTCTTACTGCATATGTGAAATTAGTACAGATAAACATCTGTTTTAAATAACAGTAATTTATACTGGTATACTGGTATAAAACGCAGCTTCATCATTGATCAAAATATGCCATGCTGATAAGTATTTAGAAACATTTCAGACTGTTACTGAATTTAACAATATATACTAAATCAGAAGGTCCAAATATTGATTTATCTTTGGATTTATAGTAATTTTTCTTTTAAACTATTAACAACTTTTATTTCTTTTTGTGCTCATTTCTGAGTTATAATTTTAAATGGCAAGAATTACAGTTTATGTTCATCATAGAAGCTAACTTGCACTTCATCTATTCATTTATTTTACTAAAATCAATGATTCCATTAATTGGAGCAAAGAAAAACATCATCCTAGGACTATGTTGTAATAATAGAAAGATTTCTTTTATTTCTGCCAAATAATCTAGGTAGATGTAATACCTTACTCCCTGGATTTTTGTATATGTCATGGCAGTGATTTTTTTTCGTATGCAGTATATTTAAAATCTTGTAACTCCATCCAAGCTTAATGATTATAAAGTTATTTCCTCTAACAGATACTTTAGGGTGAATTAAATCCTTGAGACAAAAATCTAAACTTTATACTAAATCCTTTCACCCAAACTCATAATTCAGATGAGGCAAGAACAGTATTTATTACTGGAAACAAACACTTTTTTTTCCAACTAATTTTCATTATTATGTTAGCTTGGGTTACTTACACAAAAAAAATCACACACACCAAAAAAAAAAAAAAAGTAAAAGAAAAACTACAAAAGAAAAACTAAAACACCCTGAAAACAAAAAATCCTTACTCATAGGTTCATCAGGTAACAAGTTTAAATCTGAGGTAGCACAACCAAGCAAATGAATATTGTACGTGCATTAACTGAGGCACTTGAGATCACCCAATTTGTTTAATTTATAACAAAATCTCTCCTTGAGAATTTCAGTGCTTGTGAACAATTACAACGATGGTCTCATTTTTCTTTGACAAAATCTTACTTTGAAGTTTAGTCACCTAGACCTTAAACTTACAAGAAAAAAATGTTTTTATCTCAGGCAAGTATTTAATTTCTCAAAGGCTGGTAATAAAAGATCAATGTGGGATAGGTATGATTTCTTAAAATCAGGAACATATTTTAGCTTCATAATTGTGAAATATGTTAGTGACCTGAAAGGACACTGTTCTTCCAATTCTATTCAGGGCAGTTTAAGTACAGATGTGACTGCGAATACTAAAGGGTGGCTTCCATAACACACCATTTCAAATACGTGGCATGTGTAAATTTTTCCAGTTATTAAACAGTAGGGTGATCTCAGTCATAAACTTGACTTCATATGAAATTTTAAGTTTTCTTTAAGAAAAACTTGAAAAGTGTAGCTTCCAAACCAGCTTAAAATTAGAAACTGCTAATTTATTGAATGAAAACAGTACTGTTTTTATTTTTACACCACTGAGTGGAAGGAATAGAAAAGAACTACAGCTGCTATAGAGAACTATTAGGCCACCTCTACAGACATCTGCGAATGAACTCTACGTTTACCATCTTCTGCAACCACCTGCTTCCGCTTTGTCATTCACTGACATTTCAACCCTGTCAGTTACTCTGTCTTCGGATGCTGACTGGACATGGCCCTCTGACTGTCCTCCAGTGTAGGTGGGGGTGCTGTACTTTAAAAGGATAGATTTAAACTGCATCAGGGGTGCATCTGTACGAACACCCATTGGGTCAAAATGAGTTCGGCTTACTCGAAAGCCTGCTTGAGAAAGATAGCACAGAAACTTTTTTAACCTGTAACAAGGAAAAGAAAAGAAGTTGTATTTTTACTTAAATCACGGTGTTATTAAAATCTAAAATATATACATTGCCATTTGCTGGCTATCTTACTTTGGCATATTCATCCCTTTAATGCTGTGTCTGTGGATGTTGTAATAAAAGGGAGGATGTTCAGTACTGACATCAGTCTTTTGCTTCTTGGCTAAATTTGTGATTGTTTCACTACCTTTCCTTTTTCCTGAAACACATACAAGCAGACACAGTTAGCGTTCTCTTAAAAATTGCAAACCAAATACTTTTATAACTGTATGCTATCTCAAGTCTGAATCCTCTGACATTTCAACCTATCTATCTGACCTTAATTTTTAAGAGAACTTTTTATTATAAGGATATTTATTCTTGATATTTTCACTTTTGATAGGAATTTTCAATGCCCATACAACTGTATTTTAAAGTATGCATATATTCCAAATTATAAGAAAGGCTATATAATAAATTCTTATGGCTAGAGAATAGGTCTTCAATGGAAATGCTATACATATGCTGAGAAAGTTTTTAAAAATAAAATTTAATCAACACTATAAACTTATCAAATATACTTTGATCTTATTTTGATTCACATGGTTCTTCAAGATCTAGTTCTTTCAAAGCGATCACCACATATCAGAGATGTGAACAAAGTACGCGTTAATAGAAATTTTGAACTGAGCAAATGCCAGATAAACAAGTTTTATTATAATTATGTTGTCAGTGTAATATGATAAAAATGCATTTTGAAATAGGCTACAAAACCATCTCATCTCTTCCTGCCTTTGTGCTGCCTTCTTGCACGGATACACACATAGGTACATACACCCACACACATTATCCGTACTTACCTTGTGCAGTGTAATTATCTGTTGTGGTATCATCTGTAGTTTTGATAAATACACCACATTCTTCTAAAATAAAAAATGGGAATCACAAAATATTTTACAGAATGACATTACATAACAATTCGAAGTTTAAATAAAAGCTTACTAAATTATAGCCACATTCTTCCTATGACTATATACATATTACAGACTGTGGCAAAAAAAACAGGGCAAGAATTACATTTTTACGTCTATAGTAGCTGCTGTTTCTAATGACTTACGAGGAATGCTAGGATGTCTAATAGACCCACCCTTAGGTCAACAGTCAGACAAAACTACAAAAGCCTGTTTTTACTAAAGAGAAAACAAAGGAGAAAAGAATCTAGCTTCTGTGTCTCAATGGATATTGCCAAAACTTTTGGCCATCTACTCTCAGAATTACCTAAGGTTTCTATTTCTAGAAAGCAGATATCGGGTAATAAAACCACAACAGACTTTCAGTACTTTTAATCTACTACAATTAAAATATATATATACATATATATTTATATCTTAATAAAATCATTATTCATTTCAGGTTTTGACTATAAACCTGAAGGAAACTATGCAATTAAAAATAACCAGATTATGATTAGACTCATTACAGGGGATTTAAAGCACACTTCTTATAATTTTACTGCTTTTGAATATAACATCAAATAAAGACATGGTACTTGACATGTAAGCTAGTATTCAATTAGCTACCTTGCTTGTTGAGATTTGATGGTGCATGAACTGAAAACTGACTTTGAGGAGTACACTCGGACTCAAAAATCAGTGTCTTTATTAGGGTTTGAATGTCATCTAAACCATGGTGAAGAGATTCAAATAGCATTCTTTTGAGAAATCCTGTATTAAAGAGGGAACTTGACCTGAAAAATACAGAGAGAGAATGGGATGTGAGAAATGTTTATTTTTTTAAAGTAAGTCTTCATAATTTAACCACAACTAAGATAATTACAGGATAGGTTAAATACTAAAATTTAAAAAAATGATTTAATTTAAAATTGTTTATTTTCTATTCCCCCATACCTTTTTATCATGTCAGTTCTCTAAACTAGTGGGGTAGTCAAGGAAATTTCATTCACAGTACATCAAGAATTTACTGAGCCTTCATAAGGTGTACAGTCTTGCAATACGCAGAGGTGTGGAGGATATACCAAAATAAAAATTATAATGCTTACCCTATAAAAAATAGCCCATAAATCTATAGATGGGGACATAATATAATGCAGAGGTTTGCATAATGCACATTCTTATCAGTAATAGTATTATTCCAGTGTGTATAGGGTTGAGTGGGGTGGGATAGAAGGAGATAAATGAGAATTACATGTGGTGGTGGTGGTGCTAAAAAATTGCCATGGGATAATTCTGATGTGCTTTCCTTTTAATTTGAGAATCACAGGTATGTACAGAATATGAAATTCTGAGCCAGATAAACCTGGATTCCCACCCTGGCTCACTAGCTATGTAATCTTCAGTAATTACTGCTTTTAAGTCTCATGTTCCTCCTCAAAACAGAAACTAAAACCTCTCACAGACCTGTTATGGGAACTATCTGAGGTAGCACAAGTAAAATCGCTAGTACAAAGAACACCCTTAATGAATGCTAGCTATTAGTGTCAGCAAATATATGTGAAGACATATATGATTTTAAAGTGTCAAATGAGTGATACTCACTAAGCTAAAGCCTAAGCCTGAAATAGGTAGGCATGTTACAACAAAATGGCAAGCCCGCTGTTAGATTTATTAAAAGGGAATTCAGAAATCATTTGGGTTGAAGCACAAAGAGACTTCAAAGAGGACACAGGATTTGAATTGGAGGTGGGGAAGGGGTAGAGATTCTGAATGAGGGTAAAGACATGACCATGGCTTTGAGTGAGGAAATCCTAAGCCATGGTTGAGAACTCAGTCCTGGGAGTAAGAAAACCTGGGATCTTGCTCTGCCTGACCTACTAACTAAATCTGGGGGGGTTGGTTTTAGCCAGCACTTAAAAACACTGTGCTATAATTTTTTTCATCTGTAAAATGGGAGTGTTGAACTATATATCTTCCTTCTGGATCCAGCAACCTATTGAGAATAGTTTCCCTAGTTTTGAGATCGGTGAGTGATATCCACTTGTAGCAGATGATACAGTAAGCGAGTAGTAGAAGGCAAGGCCGGCTAGGCCATTCTTAATCTAAGGGAATTTACATGCGATAAAGATAAAATAATGGGCATCAGCGCAAACATTTACCATTTTGTTTCATTTTTAGTTTTAGTAGGTGGTTAAACCTTGACCTTGTAAGTTAATGAAGTGGAAATCTGCAATGATTCTTGTCACAATGTTGTTAGGAATCTCTAGTTACTATGATACAAAAGCACACATACATTACAGATCTGCAGTTGGGTCCCATCTAAACAACTTTACCTAAAACAAAAGTGGACGTTTACTTTCATATGCCCTTCTTACTTAAAACCGATTTCTTGAAGAGCTTTTATATTAGTTGACTCTTCTATAAAAAGTTATTGTTATCACTTTACAATCACACCCTAGTTCTAACAATTATCTACTGATAAAAGCCTCATTCTTACAAAAGAAATGAATTAGTTTGCACATCAGCCAGGCTTCTCTTTAATTCCACTGCCTCCAAGCACTGTCAGACTTCAAAGAATGATACAGAAAAATGTGACAACAGAAAATGCCCAATGGTATTTACCATTATGTCCATAATGGTAAAAGTCATAATTATTTGCCAAGACTTAAAAAAACTGAATCAAAATTTGCTTCTCTTTATACCACACATCATCAAAAGTCAGTAATCAAATCAATACATAAATCAATTTTGAATGTTTATTATGCTTGGGCACATACCATAGAGGTCCAAGTTCTATTGCTGTCTTTCCAGGCATGCTTCCATGACAGTTACAAGGCAACTGTCTGTACGGGTTTTCTGTGAAAAGATAATAGAGAAATCAAAGGAGAAATGACAATGTAAATAGTAGTAATTGTTATATTAATAATAATCTGCAGCTACTACATACTGAGGATCTACTATGTGCCAGGTATTGTGCTAAGTATTTTTATGCATTTAAAATTTCTAATCCTTACAACTCTGAAGTAAAATCTCAATTACACAGATCAGAGGGTTAAAACTTGAAAGACTGTAGAAATCCATGTCACAACAGCTTATAAGAGGCACAACTTTGACTA
Organism: Macroglossus sobrinus; assembly: GCA_004027375.1. Classification (NCBI taxonomy): domain Eukaryota; kingdom Metazoa; phylum Chordata; class Mammalia; order Chiroptera; family Pteropodidae; genus Macroglossus; species Macroglossus sobrinus. The sequence goes on along the minus strand of PVKZ01000098.1, from coordinate 1,427,503 downwards.
AATTTTACTGGACACATGAAATAATGTAAGTAGGAGAAAATCTTGTAAAGTCTTCAAAATATCTGTATTTTAAAATCAATTGATTGGGGTATAATTTACATGCAATAAAATGTATATATTTTATGTGAAAAGTTTGATGAATTTTGACAAATATATATACCCATGTAACCAATAACCTATCAAAATAAGTCATTTTTCATAAATTAACTTCTGCAACTGGGAAGAAAATATTCTCTAGACCTGATTCACGATCAGCTCCAAAATGTTGGCTAGAAGAATCTAATCTAGTTTAAAGAGTAATGAGAAGCCTGATACAATCACAAGGAAATTGGAGAGGTAGTAGCACCATTCTTAGTTTCCAAAATGGAGCAGTATTCTACTATGAACGTTTCAGTTCACTTAAGGTCTAGAACAGTCATTTTAAATCAGACTCTCTTCAACTAACTTCCCCCAGGTTATTCCTGGGTGGATCACTTGCTTTCTTGGAATGGCCTGGTCTGATCCATCTAAATATATCTAGAACCCAGGACTAAGGTGGTAGAGACATAGGTCTATAATGCAAATTAATGGCATAATGCAGTTGTGAGATATTTTGGATTTACTTAAAGCCTCCCCTTACTGTTTTACCTAGGTTTACTTTTCAATATTCTTTAAGCTAAAGGAAGGTGTGGTTATCATCAATATTAGCTTTGTTGAGAACTATGTTCCTTAAACATTATACGAATATATTCTAGAAGTCTTCTTGGAACCATTAAATAACTAAATTACAAATACTACAGGCAGTATTACCCAAATGAGGGCAATTTAACATTTGTTTCTGTCAATTACAACCATTTACCATAGGTAAGAAGGCAGCACGCACACGAATTTATATTAGTCTGTTTCTTGATGCACTTTGCAAAATGCTCCCATCATACAAACCTGTGTCTTTTCCCAAGCCCCTTGCCTAATATTTCTCAGTGTTGGGTCAGCACCAGCAAATTCCCTGAGGGGTCAGGGCTATCATTTCAGGTTAGAAATTATATCATTAGAGCAAAAGTTGCAGCAAAAAAATGAGGGGGTAAAGAAAGCTAGTATTTCCATGTCATTAGTATGTAGGCTATAAAGGCAATTTCAGATGATGAATTCAAAAATATTAGCAGACTTCTATTTAAATGCAATGAGTTGAACATGTACTTCACCTCTGTTGTCCCTTAAAGTATTATTAAAATGAGAACAAAGAAATACAAATCAAACCCAAAGAGTTAATAAAATAGGAGAGGGGGTTATAAGATGATGAGAGATGTCAATAAAATTTAGAAGTGGGACTCAAAGACACAGGGGATAACTGATTTTGCAGGCCAGAGAGAGCTAAAGCCTAAGCCTGAAATAGGTTGATGGGTTACAACAAAACGGCAAGCCCAATGGCATTGTGGGACCCCAGAAAGGCCTGAGAACTGAAGGTACTGACTGTCACTGAAGATGGGTATAGAGTGGTACTGCAAAAAAAAGAGGCCTGGTTACAAAATGTTAAGAAGTTCAGTTAAGACTCTTGGGTCTTCTCTAATACCCAGAGTCAGGCTACTGAGTTTTCCTCATCCGAAAAGATGAAGTTAACCTTGGGGGAGGCTGAACTGTTGAGGATGAACCAGAGGCATCAGTCACAGCTGAGGGTGAGGAGCAGTATGAGAGGGGAGGGACTGCGTAAAGGACTGCAGAAATGGTAGGTAAGGCCTTCCAGTCTCCTCCCCCAACACGGCTCCTGGAAAGCTGATAGAAGACTGGAAGAGTCTTCTCCAGAGCAGCTTTAGGAGTCCAAGAGAAAAGACCCACCTATATTTATCAGCATGGGGTGGATAGTGGGTGGGGTGTCTCCCAGTAAAAAGACAGATTGGTGCCTTTTCTTTACAGTTTATAAGCCCTGCCCCAAGTGCTTCCAAAGTGTGGATGACCAAAGACATGAAACTACATGATGAAAAAGTACACTATGCCCTGGAACCCTGATCCTAAAAGGATATACATAAAATTATTGGATTTCAAAAATAAATATTCCATTGGATATCAGACAAAATGATCATGTCACAAGGAAGAAGGGAAATTTATAAGAATACTCAGAAGACAGTAGAGGAACTTCTACAAGGTCCTCAAACTGTTTCAGTATAAAGGCTATGAATAGTGAGCTCTGAACATGCATGAAACCAAGCAGTATTTTTCTCTTGAACCCTCCTAACTAAACTCATAAAGTTAAATTTAGCCAACTAAGAGATGATTAGAGAACTTACAGCCAAAAGATAGATGATGAGCACTGAATATGTTTATAGATTATAATGGCAAAATAGAATGTAAATGTCACACATTCCAGTACCACAGAAATGATATAATGAACAAAGATTAGGAAGGAAAAAATGGAAAACAGGAGGCTGGTTACCTCATTTACAGTACCAAGAAGCCTGAGCATATTATTGAAAACCAATAGGTTTAAATTATAGAAGTGTATATCTTTGCTACTACAAAAGTAAACATTAAGAAAAATAATAAACAAGAGAATAGATAAGCCAGTATCTAATGTAATAAGGAAAAAAAAAACAAAAAATATTAAAAATTTAAAACATAAAGAGACTATACCCACAGATACCAAGGAAATTAAAAGGGATCTTAGACATCATTTTGCTCAACTCTATAACTTTAAAAACTGAGGTGAATACTGCTAAACCTTTAATGAACAAATAATTCTGTAACTAAACTGTTCCTAAATAACAGAAAAAAAGAAAAAGTTCCAAATTCTTTTTGAAGGGAGTTTAAACTGACTCTAAAACCTAACCAAAACATGCTAAGAAAGGAAAACTATATGCCATCTCATTTTTGAATATTGAACAAAAATCCTTTAAAAAAAATTAGCAAACAGAATCCATATTAAGAGAACGCTTTCTGATATAAGTTTATTGTAGAAAATCAGAATGATTTAATGTTGGGAAAATTTATTATAATTAATCAAATTAATAGATCTAAGGAGAAATACCATATAATCATCTCTACATATGCTGAAAAAACATGCCAAAATGAAACATCTTAATAAAATATAGTAAAATTAGAAATGAAGGATACTTTCTTAGCATGATAAACCACAGCTATCTCAGACTCATGTATGAATCAGAAAGCACCAGAGGGAATGAAAAAGGGACATGACAGGATGCCCTCTATTCCCACCAGTTAGCACTGTAGCGCAAGGGCCTGTACCATTGGAAAGCATCCTAGGTTCTTAGGAAGCTTCAGAACCACGATATCATCCTCCCTCATTTAATGTGATCAAAAGAAAGTACCAAGTGGTCTATTTACTTTATTAAGAAAAAGAAGACCCCGTATCAGTAACACTCTGAAAATAGAGGTTTGAGGAGGAAGTGTCTTAACAGATATTAAACAACACTAAAATCTATAATCGAAACTGTGGTAGATCCAGAAACAAACTTGAATACATGTGGGACTTTAGAATAAGAAAGAGATGGCATTCTCAAGTCACTGGAGAGGAAGTGAATTATTCAACAAAATGTAACCTACCCTGAATAACTTAGGAACAGGAAAGTTCTTTAACTATAGACAAATTAGGAATACGTAAAAGTTTGATTAACTTTCCAATAGGAACCATGACAAACTTCTGCATCCAAGATTTAAAAAACAGACTTGCAAACACAAGTGACATTGAGAATATTTGCAGCTCACCACAAGGGTTAAAGTCTAACATATTAAGAATTCTTAAAAATCCATATTAAAAAGTACCAAAAACCTAATGGAAAACAATGGGTGACTGTTTCTATATCCTAGAATAGGAAAACAGAAACATCTTTATCAGGGCACAAGCCACATCTCTTTCCTTGATCCCCAGGCCTGGCATATAGTAGAGGCTCAGAAAATGTTTATTGAATGAATTTTATAACTGATGGCTTTTATATTCAGCCAGAAACATCAAAATTATTTTTATAAAATTAATGATTTGAAACAGCCTAGACAGAGTTAATCTGACTTATGTTCCTAAAATTAGTGACAGTGGAAACTAGGTTATTTCTAGATGTTTCAACAGAGCAGGACTGGGCTAGAGAACATAAATTGTATAGCACGAGTAAATAACTTTAGTAAACTCACATGAATGTCTTGTCTGTTGATGAAAGGAAATCCAGTATAGGAAATAAAGTTAGCACTGTAATCATTAAAATCAAAGGACAACAATATGTACAATTAGGGATGTGATAAAGGCTTATTCATTGGAGGCTTATACATAAATGAAACACAGTACAGTCAAAAGAAACTTGAATTTACCTTCTACCATATTACCATCCTTCTGAAAAATTCTCTCTTCGCACCACTGACAATGGATCAGATACTGAATCTTCTTGGCTGTTTCGTCTGCAGAGGTAGGCCCCCTCAAAACTCTAACCACCACCAAGACAAAATGTTCCAGAGCCACTGCAAACAGTACTTCTATGCCTTTGTTACATCGGGCTGCAGCCCTGCAAAAAAAAAAAAAAAAAATTAAGTGATGTTGGGTGCTTATCATTTTCCTCTGTTTGGCATTATATTGATAGTACTAATGTGGACAGTAAACTATGGGTGGGTTAAGAGAAAGCAAGGAAAATGTGATTCTTCATAGCAGTGCCTTTAAAAGATGACTATAACTTTTACACAAATTGAAACAGGAAATAAAAGATGCTTGGCAGAGTCTTTAGTAACTAGACATCCTCTCAATAGGACTGTATTTGGTTTTCAGTGTCACTTACTTTCTTGTCATCACGATTACCTTTCTTCTTTTTTACCTATTTTTTCTATAAAGGCTTGTTCCAAACAATGTTTATTGAGTACTAACTACATGCAGGGTGGTATGTTAGCTGGTGAATATTCGGTGATTAGGCAAAGTCCTTGCCACTATTAATTTTACAGACTTTTGGATTAGATTCTACTTGATACACCATTTATGTATTTAATTTTTCCTCTGTAGCTCATATGTATTAATTTGATTTTGTTGGTGTTACATTATAAACATAAGTATGTAGAGTGGGTCCTTGGTGTGTATAAACTGAACATCAGAGTTTTCAGTTAATGAGGAATAACCCTTAAGGTCTATGAAGTCTAATGATCTATATTTATGCTGAGGCAGGAAATTCAATCTAAATGCTGTGAAACTAGTGTTGAGGCTACTGAGCTGGCTTATCATCCATTATCCATACCCTCAATGTCCATTTATATTATATTACTCTTCTAGCATAATATTCTGAATAAAATAGGTACTCAAAAAGTCTTCTTTCTTCAACTGTTTAGAAATCTTGATGAGAAAGAACTTTTTTTTGGTAGGTGAGCTCATTTTGCAGAATCAAGTTAATAAGCCATCCTTTTATAATTTATTTATATAAAGAAGATTCGATGAAAGGGACATAAAACGATGTTTGTTTCTAAATCTAAGAACAGTCTTTGCCTTCCCTTCTCATGGTGCTACCCTTTCTGTACCCTACACTGTTGAGATAACAGACTTGAAATTAACTTTCATTTTTATCTCTTCTTTCTTACTACTTTATCTTAACGTTTTTAATTGGAAAGTGAACTGACTATACTAGGCACAAACTTTTAAACCAAATTCTAAAAGATACAACACAAGATTACCAAACAAATCAAGATTACAGATATGGAATACAGAATCTGTGTTTCATGCATATTTTGAAAAGTGAGATATACACTTCTTGTATGTTATCATATACACAAACAAACGTGGTACGCCGTTGGCAATTTGGTACCTTGCCACTGCAGCGACAACAATTCTGGCTGCTAGTTCCTTGTAATACTCAGTTCGGACAATGTTACAGCCGTAGTGACGCCGGGCCACGTGCTGTGCCTTGGCATACAAAGAACTGATATCTGTAGAAGTCACTGAAACTATGCCAAGGTTTCTTATATTTCTGAATGCAGAATCTAGATAATTCACTGATGTTCCAAAAGGGTCTAGGTGTCTAAAAGCAGAAAGAATATAGACATAGTTTAAATTATACTAGTAACCAAAATTATACGATTGTCATTTCTAATGATAAAATTCCATGAGTACAAAACTATTATACAAATCTAATTTAAACACATAATTCTGTTTTAAAATTAAGTTATAAAATGACCATATGATATGTGGGAGATGTAAAAATAAATCATGGTTAGAGGAAAATTGTCATGCCCAGGCATTTTATTTCAAATGCTAAAAAATATTCTATTGCATTACTTAGGCCAATTCTAAAAACAAAACAAAACAAAAACCCAAACTGTATTAACTGAATAAATAAACAGCAACAATAAACTGTCTTAATTTTTAACTCCCTCCCCGTAAAAAAAAATTCAGGTCAGTTTAGAAAGTAACCCAAAACATTTTATTCACTTACATGAAATCAAAAGACCTCAGATGCATGAGTACATTGGCATCCATTTTGGTCACCGTAATATTACCAAGGTTTTCCTCTCCTTCAAGAATACCATCTCTCTCTTCCTTTTCCTTACTGTCCACCACCACTTTCAATTTGTTTAAGTGGCAGTTTTCCTGAATCAGTGTCACAGAGTTTTCATTCAAGTCGTTAATCGTAACCTTGACTGCATTTCCGAGATGTTTTGCCCATTGTAATCCCATTATCCCTTAGGAGAAGTGGGAAGGAGAATATTTTTAATTGTGATAACTAAAAAACAAAAATAGTATAACAACAACAAAGAATATAATGTTACAAATAGCAAAAACAAATTGTTTCAAAATCTTAATATTTTCTTGCAAAAGTAATGTTTTTCTTACCTTCTCACTACACAGCCTCTAAAAAGTTACCACAAAAAAATGTGTCTTATAGGTTTTCATTAGTACTTCTTACAAAACTTTTCTATGATCCATTAAAATAAAATCTCTAATTAGTAACAAGAATATACATGAAAGACTAAATCTCACTGGAAAGGTAGATAGTAAAGATGGATGATTAATCACTTTTATAGGTGGTATGAAGGGTTAAAAGACAAAAATAGTAAAAATAACTATGATTATAATTAGTTAAGGGATATACAAGATAAAAAGATGTAAAATGTGACATCAAAAACAAAAAGTAGGGTGGGGGAGAGTAATGATGTTGAGCTTTATAATGGGATCAAAGTTAAGTTGCATTTAACAAAATTAACTTGTGATAGGTATATGTTGATATATATGTAAGTTCATGGTAACCACAAAGCAAAAATCTATAGTAAATATACAAAAGATAAACAAATGTAAGCACACCATTAAAAAAAGTCCCCAAACCACAGAGAGTAAGAGACGAAGGAAAAAATTACAAAAGAGCTAGAAAACAGTTAACAAAATGGCAATAAGCATGTGTCTATCAATAATTACTTTAAATAAATGGACTAAATTCTCCAATCAAAAAACATACAGTGGCTAATTGGATAAAAAAAAAAATAAGACCCAACTATATGCTACGTACAAGACTAACTTTAGATGAAACGACACAGATAGACTGAAAGTGAAAGGATATGACAAGATATTCCATGCAAATGGAAACGAAGCAAAAGATGGAGTAGCTATCCTGGTATGAGAGAAAACAGACTTCAAAACAAAGACTGTATGTAATAAGAAACAAAGAAGGACAGACATTACATAACGATAAAGGGGTCACTCCAACAAGACTATAGAACATCTGAAAATATTCATGCATACAACATAGGAACACCTAAATATATAAAGAAAGTATTAACAGCTCTAAAGGGAGAAATAGCATTACAATAATAGTAGGAAACTTTAATACTTCACTTATATCAATTAATAGATCATCCAAACACAAATTCAATAAGGAAACATAAATCTTAAAAGACATGTCATATCAAATGGACTTAACAGTTATTTTCAGAACATTCCACCCAAAAGCAACAGAATACAAATTTATTCTTCTCACACATGGAACATTTTCTAATGTAAATCATAGTTTAGGCCACAAAACAAGTCTTAACAAATTTAAGAGGACTGAAATCATATTAAGCATCTTTTCTTACAATGGTAAGAACCAGAGATTACATGAAGAAAATTCACAAATATGTGGAGATTAAACAACATGCTACTGAAAAACCAACAGACCAAAGGAAACAAAAGAGAAATTTAAAAATACTTTGGGACAAATGAAAAATGGAAATGTCACATACCAAAATTTACAAAACACAGCAAAAGTAGTTATAAGAGGGAAGTTTATACCAATAAATGCCTACCTCAAAAAACAAGAAAAGTCTCAACCTAGCTTTACACCTCAGGGAACCAGAAAAACAAAAAATAAAGCCCAGAGTTAGAAGAAGAAAAGAAACAGCAAAGGTCAAAGTAGAAATAAATGAAATAAGGACTAAAAATACAATGGAAAATATCAATGAAACTAGGACCTGGTTCTCTCTAAAAGGATAAAATAAATTACTTAAACTTTGGGCATGAGAAAAGAGAAAGGACTCAAATCAGAAATGAAAGAGAAATTACAACTGATACCAAAGAAATACAAAGGCTTATAAGAGACTACTAGGAACAATACCAACAAATTGAACAACCAAGAAGAAATTAATAAATTCCTAGAAACGTAACAACCTACTAAGGCTGAATCATGGTGAAACAATATCTGACCAGATGAGTTACTAGTAAGGAGACTGAATCAGTAATCAAAAACCTCCAACGAACAAAAGTCCAGGACCAGACGGCTTCACTGGTGAATTGAACCACACATTCAAAGAATTACTACCAATCCTTCTCAAACTCTTCCAAAAAACAGAAGAGGAAGGAATTCTTCCAAATTTATTTTACAAGGCTAGCATTACCCTGATACCAAAACCAGACATGATACTAAAAGAAGAGAAAATTACGGGCCAATATTCCTGATGAACGTATGATGCAAAAATTCTCTACAAAGTATCAGCCAACTGAATTCAACAAATACATCAAAAAGCTCATATACTATGATCAAGTAGGATTTATTCTACGGATGCAAGGATGGTTCAACATCCTAAAATCAGTCAATATTATACACTACATTAACAAAAGGAAGGATAAAAAGCTTATGATTATCTCAATAGATGCAAAAGCAGCATACGGCAAAATTCAACATCAATTTATAATAAAACTCTCAACAAAGTGAGTATAGATGGAATGTAACAACATAGTAAAGGCTATATATGACAAGCACATGGCTAAGATTATACTCAACGGTGAAAAGCTGAAAGTTTTTTCTTTAAGATCTGGAACAAGACAAGGATGCACACATATAATTATCACACACAGACCAATGACAGAAAGAAATACAGATTGAAAAGAGCAGACACATTAAGCAACTGAAATAAATGGTCTTTGTCTGGATTCTGATTTAATTTTAAAAACTGAGATAACTGGACATATCTATACATTTGATACTAAAGAAGTATCAATTTTTTAAGGTGTGATAATGGTATCATAGTTTTGATTTTAAAAGTCTTTATCTTGTAGAGATCCAACTAAAATATTTACATATGAAATAACTTTTTGGTGATTTGTTTCAAAGTAAGTGGGATAGAGGATGAGGATGAGGATGAGGTATGAGGGGAAGTACATGAGAGTTACAAGACTGAGCATGAGTTGATAATTTTTGAAGTGTGTGATGGATAGAAAGGAATTCGTTTATTATACTCTCTAATTTTGTATATAATAGAAATTTTTCCACAATAAAATAATTTGCCTTGGAAGTTAAATCTTTATATTAAAATATTCTGCTATATGATATCCATATCCATTTTCCAAAAAAAAGATACTGTATAAATCTGATAAATAAAGTTGGATTCCAAAAAAGCTTCATCACTTACCAGTGGCTCCAAAGGCATCTAGACATTCCAAAGGTTTTCGTTCCTCAGCCAAAGCAGCCAATGTGCAGAATATTAGCTGCCTATAGGAAAGTACAATAATCTGAAATCATTTACTCCACCATGGCTTTATCATATAGATTTTATTTTATTTAACAACATTGAGAACTGAGGTTCTTATTTACTATACAAAATATTTTGAAAAGAGGCCTAGTAACATATTCTCTACTTTATAGTACGAGAACTAAAAATTTGTGAAATTAAACTATAAATCTCATTGGGTTCTACTAACAAGTATTCATATGAATAATAATTTTCTAACTTGCTCACTAAAGCACTGTTCATTATATATATATAAAGTTAGGCCTATTTTACTCTCTGAGAAAGAATGTGGTTTAGTAGGAAAAAAGAGAGAACAATCATTCTGAGAAAATGCTAAAAGAGATTATTTTAATTCTGTACCTCGTTTTAAATCCAATACATTAGAAGATAAAGATTAAGAGAGGGTACATTTGTAATGATTTGAAACATGCTATAATCTTTTTCTCAATTATTCTTACCGATTTAGTTTCATTTTGGGATTAAAGTAGGTATCTGTTTTCTGAGGTACAGAATAATTAGGACAAACTTGTACGTCTGTGTCTGCCTCTTTAAAAATTTCCTTAGGTGGTTTAGCAGCAGAAGCTAAGAAAAAAAAAAATAAATAAAGATTTCCAGTGAAATAAAACATAATTCTAAATATGTAAACCAATATATATTTTAAAAATAACTTTATAATAATTTGTGTTAATGTAATTAGTTGGGTAGATGGTAAAAAAAAAAAACACTGGTCTAGTCACCATCGTCTTTGGAAAAGAGCAGTACTCAGTTAAAGTTTATTAACTTAAAATCCTAAATTCCTAGCATATCAATACATCAATACATGATGCCTAGTTAAGAACAATCAACCTAATACAGCACAAAATCATACAATACTTTTATTACTCATCAAACACTACATTGTGCTTGTACACGTTGGCCACTGAATATACATTATTGTGGTATAATTGTTAAAAAATTAGTATCTCTGTGTGGTTATATTTCATTACTCAGGATGGATGACTAAGAATCATTATACTTCCAGAACATGCTAGATTTCAGAACTCTTTCTCATAATTATGATTTTAAAACATATTATATTCAAACAGTTATAAAGTAATAGAAAAAATCTACATTTAATATAAATTAGAATCATTTAGCTAAAAACTCAATACTGATGTATTTGTGTGTTTTACATATTTAAGAAATGAGACAAATATATGTGAGTAAGAATAATTTAGATTATGTTTGGAGTTCTTGATTACATTGCAATCAGAATGTTAACTAAACGGCGACCATACTTCTCTTTTTACAATGCTAAATAACAGTAACCTTACCTAGTATTGTGTTTATATCTTTCTATACCCACCATGTCACATATCGCATGAAATCCACCTTTCTCAAACCAGATTCTTTGAGAAAATTAAGCTCTATAAAATTATTTCAGTGACTTTTCAATTCTTAAAGGAAAGGTACTTTATCATTCTAGATGTATAGGAAAGAAATTCATTACATACAATGGATGCCTTAGGGCATGAGGGCTTAATTCTTAATTCTTGAGAAGGCTTGCCTCAGTAATAACAGACTATTAATAACTTGATATGATTTAAGATAATAAATCATCTTTAGTCATTTTATCTCATTTTTCTAGTGTTTTTCAATAATAAGTATAACACAATTATTGGTGCAGGAGCCATCTCTAGTAATACAATCCTATAATCTTTTATTAAGATAATTATATTTACTTGAGCATCAATTGATTTTCTTCCTACCGACTTACCAAATGTAACTGTTTACCAGGACCCTTAAATGTTGTTGTGAGCCCCACAGAAAGAAAACAAAACCTGAAATAATGGATTAGTAGTTAACTAAATGGTTGGTTAAGTCACTGCCTTTTATCACTCTGATAATCTGAAAAGAATAATTGGACCATTGTTTAAAGATTTACTTATTAACATGTTAATAAGATTCTTCAACTTACCAGCAATGTACCTGGATTTAGTCTCTCCTTTATTCACATGGCGCCTAACATGTCCTAGCATATCAGTCCTTCTGGTGATTGTTGCTGAACAAATGATACAATGATAATGGGCGCCCATTTTATTGGATATCTATCAAACAGAGTATTTATTTTAAATACATAAATAAGTTACTAAGACAATAAGATAGAAGTTTATTTAAGGTTGCAAATTTAAGTATATTAGTGTGCCTTTGGTTTAACAGAAGACAGTATTAATTTTGCATGTGACTTTGAAGGGACCTTTACTTCCTTACCTATATTTACATATGCTTTACAATAGGCTACAACTTTAATTTCTTAGATTTTCCAATTCATTCTGAACATCAAATAACTGTATCCTATTTTCTATAAGCAGCACTTACAAATGGCATAATATTAGTAGTGATGTTACTAGTAGATGGCTCTCCAGGAAAATAAAGTCCTGAAAAAACACTTTTGCAGCTTTCTGTAGTATAAACAGTCACAATTTCAAGAAGTACTCTATAATTTCAAGCTGCAATTGTGACAGATATCAAGCTACCAATGTGACATTGCTGAATGTGAATTTGGGAAAAGATGTTCAATATTATAGCAGAGAGCATTACCACCATGCAGATATAATATACCTAAGAAAGCATAAGAGCAGAAATAATAGAAAAATGTAATAAAATAATTAGGAAGTAGTGAGTTTTGAGTATGCATTACCTTTGTTTTAAATATAATTTATTCACTTTTAAGTTTATCTAAGTTAACGATGGCCACTTTTTTAACGACGGCCACATTTAACCAGCTTTCAAGATTTCTGGAAATATGAGCTAATTCGAGCATACATGCCAAAGACATAATGAAAAGTCTATTTTTCCAAGTGAAAAAATCTTACTTTATAATTTCTTATTTAGCTGAGAACCAAAGACTACTCCAACTGCTCTTTCCTACTTCTGATGCCTTTTACTCCTATCATTCTATCTCCTACTTACTTGGGATCATACAGCAAGTAGAGTATAATCAAGAACATTGCACAGGGCTCCTTACAGTACTGTGGTTATCATTTTCAAAATACCTTGGATAAGGTTATAGACCAAGCATTGTCCTGACTACTGCTTAAGAAATATTTAAGCAGTAAATATTTCTTAAGCAGTAGTTCACTGAACAGAGTAAAGTGCCACTACCCCAGCACTTTACTCTGTTCAGTGAACTGAAAAAAAATTAATAATGTTGACTCAATAAGCTAATATGTATTTGGGATAGCATCACTAAAAATATTTTATAATTTATATTCCCCAAAGATCAGATCTATCCTAAAAATGAACATATGTACTTTTTAAAAAGTTATCAAAGATTTCAGAAAGTTTGATTCTGTCCTTTGACCAATTAGAAGAACATAGCGAGAATGAGTATGAATTAACATGTACTAAGATATTTACTAAATCACAGAAATTGAAGGGTCTTATTCCATGATCAAAATTTATTTTAAAAGAAAAAAATTACTTTCTATTTAAATTCTTTATTCTAAAATTAGGAAATAAGTTAATTTTCCTCTTGAATACAAGACAGTGATTTAACTGACTGAAATTAAAAACTATAAAATGAAAAATTCAATTCTGCAACTTTTTTCATACATTTCATATTTTTCCTACTATGATAATCTGAGAAAAATCTTAAAGTAAATCTCATTGCTGAATATGTGCATTTCAGTTCGAAAGTAAAAAATGCACTTTCTTTAAAGAGGGATACATTTAAAAATAAATCTAACATCTGATTACCTGTTCTCCAATGATGTTTGGTTTTACTGGTCGACAAGGTAAGTGACAGATGCACATCCTGTAACCTAGAATGAAGAATGGCTGGTTCATTAACGATTCAATTATCATTAAAAAAATACTAACAAATTTTATTTTATAAGAAAAACTGAGATTATTCTTATATTTGTAATGTCATGATTAATTTATTTGAATGAGATTGCCTTAGCTTGTTATATGTGATATAGTATAAATACAAATATAGGAAATCTAGGTTTGAATTTTGGTTCTGCCAAGACTATGTGTATTATCTTGGATTAGCCATCTGACTTCTTTGAAACTCAGTTTTATCATCTAGTCTCTGCCATCTTGACTTTTTCTTCAACTTCACCTTCTTTGCCACTTCATTTATGATATGGCACTATCTTAGTTCTCCTCCCATTCTTTTCAACCTTCATAGATCCTTTTCCCTCTCTCATACTCTAAAATGTCCGTTTTTGGTAGACTTGATCTGCAACATGAGCTTTTCCTCATTTCCTTGGTAGCATTAACGCCTTTCATGACTGCAACTATCTCCCCTGTGTGAAGGAACCTCAAATTACAACTCTAGTTACTAACTCGTTTCTGAGGGCCGGAATTCTATTTCCAATTGCCTACTGAGGATATATGACTGGTTATCAGGTCAGCATTTCAAAACCTACTTGCCAAGGAATAAATTTATCATTTCCTTCTGAACCAAGTTTCTTTTTACTTTTTTTAAATGAGTGATAATGACTTCTAGTCACTCCTAACTCACAACCTGTAAGTTATCTAACTCCTTTCTTCTCATACCATATATCCAATCACTTCTCTTACTTGTGTATGTTGAAGAAGTGTCCTGGGACTCAGACAACTTCTTCCTTCTATTTCTATGTACTCCTGCGGTTATCCCATCCAGTGTTATGGCTTTAAATACCATCGAGAGTCTGGCTCAGGTCTCCCCATCAAGCTCCACATTCACGTACCTACAGGCCACTTCCCATCTCCACTGGATGCTTCTAAACCTTTCCGTGTCTCAACCTGAGGTCGTGGCCTTCTTCCCCATACTTGGTCCTAACGTAGTCTTCCCCAGCTCAGTAAAGGACAGCTCTTTTTTTAGTTGCTCAATTCTCAGACCCAAACATTCTTGAATTTCTTTTCCTCACATCTCACTTCTACTCTTTCAGCAGATCTTGTTCTCTCTTCAACGCATTTGCCAACTACTCTTTGAAGCCTTCTCACTAAGACAGAAACTATCATATTCACCGTCTACCGGATCACCGCCACATGAAAGGACTCAATAACCTAATGTATATAAGAGAGTGGAAGGATACCATGAGCCATTTAAGAAATAAGGAGAACTTGAAAGAAAGAGACCAAACCTAAAGGATAAACAATGGTTTAAATAAAGACTATGGAAGAGATCTTCTTAGTTGAGATCTTTCTTTTTGATAAGTAGTCAATATGGTTAAATATACATTCTTATGTATAATTAAACATAAAAGACAGGATGGCTTCTGAATTAGTATCTAATTCTTTTTTTCCTAAGTAAATAGTAATAACTTTTCACCAGTACTACTAAGAAAATAGTTCTGGCTTCTTTTCCAGGTGTCTCACACTGGCTGTTGCATCCAGTTTGGTTGAAACTCCCGGTAACACATTTAACATCTATGCTCACATAATTCATATACAAATATATGTTTACATTTGTTTAAGATTACTATTGACTGATTTTTTGGGGGGGTGGGGAACTTTTTGTTTTTATACAAATGGAATATTATAAAATCTTCCTTATCTATTACTGTTTTCATTAGTAGTTTACCATGGAAATCCTTCCAAGCAAATTGGCATATATCTAATGTATTCTTTTTAGTGGCTGCATAATATGCCATAGTATGTACATACCATAATTTATTCAACCATCCTTCTTTTACTTTAGTTCAAAGTTTCTGTCAGTAAGTGCCGTGCTGCAATGGATACTCTTGTGCACCTATACTTACTTGTCTTGATTCTTTTACTCTCAAGAGAGGGAGTGCCCGGTGGTTGGGTATGTATATTTAAAAATTTTTAAATGTTGCCAGATCTCTTTCCAAAAATGCTATAATAATTCATATAATTCACTACCCCAGAAACTAATAATTATTCATTATCTCTAGGAAGTCTTTTAATTTGATAAGATCTTGGTTTTTGTCCTTCAACTTTAATCATTTTTCTATAAGTCCTCTTGTTTATCCTCCCAAACTGACATTTTTGTCATTATTATAATTATTATTTTCAATTTCTGTTTATCTAGAGTAGAGGAAGGCTATGATTTTGAATAGTTAGTATATATCCTACCACTATTCTGAATACTCGTTAACTTGTTTTTTTAAGACATCAAGAGAAAACAGATATTCTTTTCCAATATTCATACCAATTATTTTACTTTCTTGTTTTACTACAATCATACCTTCAAAAGTATGTGTAAAATAGTGGTTCCAATAAAAAAGAAAAAGTATAACATTAAAATATTGTTCAGTAAGTAATGTGGACCTCCCAGCGCACAGTACCCAGCACAGAATAGACAGTAATAAATGTTTGCCAAACTAACTACTTGTGTCATATAGCTCTTACCCAGAGAGCTATACTGTGTCCTATTAACACATTAAAAGGACATTTATCTCTCATAATTTTAAACTGAAAATACCTGATTGAGTTCATAATAAAATTCCAAAACTGGTATCCAATCTTGAATTTCATTTATATCACTTTCCAGCAAGCACAAAAATACTAACCTTCAAATTCAACTGAGACTTTCCAGTGTAAGTTTTGAAGGTGACGACGAAGTTTATGGCTATTACAAGCTCTGAATTTTTCCTTGGGGCATAATGGACAAACCAGTTTGTTTCCTGATAAAGAAAAAGAACCAATAAGGCACAGAGGATACTAGCTATTAATGCCTAGATTCATCTACGAAATAAGTAACAGGGGACCCCAGCCCCACGCCCCTTAGATGATGTCTTTCTCGGCATTCGGGGAAGTCATCTCTGCCTCAGCAAGTCGTTAACAGCAATTGTTTCAGCACATGATCAGTGACTGATTTTTATCCTATAACTCCCCTCTCTGTGACTGGCTGATACTCTTGTTTCCACTGGGAACAGAAAGGAGAGGAAGTGGAAACTGTGTATGACATCCCTCCAGCCAAAATGCCTGGCAGAAAGTGTCACTCTACTGAGGACAGGGAAAAGGCAGCAGTCCTTACATTCAGAGAGGCAGGGGCTGGGCAGAGACCATAAGTGTCTGCTGTGGTATTCTTCTACTCTGGCAGCAACAAAAACAGTTAATATGTGGAGTTAGGTAAATGGAAGACGGAACTCAAAGCAACAGAAGAAATTTAGCACAACTGGTATTATGAAACTGGGGGCATAGTTAGAACCACTGTATCCCATTACTGAATTCATAAATTCTTCCCTATGAACGTATTCTCAAAAAGATTATGGATTATCAAAATAAGAGTCTAATTATTTAGAAATGCAATGAATTTCAAATAAAAACTTTGATAGTATACAAAAAAATTAAAATGTCAAATTCAGATTTAAAGCAATAAAAATATACAGAAATAACCAATAACTCAATAACTTTTAATCCAACAAATATCTTTCACATAAAGCACACTCCAAGTACAGGCACAATTTCTTTTTTATATACTCTGCCTACTTCAAAAAACCATGAGGTGACCACAGGGATGGCAAAGCAGAAAGAGAGGAGCCTGGGGCACTGATGGTACTGTGGAGCTCTCATACTAGCCCTAAATGGCCTGCCCTGAGTCTTACTTTACACGAGAGAATACAAACCTCCATATTATTTAAGGTACTGTTTAGGGGATTTTTTATTACTCACAGCCTAATGCAATTCCTAATTTATAAAATACATAGCTGTTATATAACCATGAGATTTAATTTCCTTGAAAAGTGGTGAAATAACTAATACCCACAGAACACTGGCATATACATTACATCAATTTCCTGAATATAAAAATTTATTTTACCACTGATTTAGTTTAATGGAACAGACAAGTTTATTCTTAGAAAATGTTTCATAAGTTGAAAGATGACAAACCATTAGAAATTAAAGAAAAAAAAAAAACCTTGAAAACATGGAAATACCTGCATCAAGATTATCTGAGTTCAATGAACTGGCCGAGTCAAAATCCCCTTCAGTTACAAAAGCTAACTTCTCTAGATCAGCCAGCTGCCTTTGAATTGAGATGTGTCTCTCTGAAAGGAAATTTTAAGAGTTAGAAGATTATGCTTTAATAATCTGTATCCCAATTCCATTTTTATTTGATCACATCCTAAAGTCTTACAGTTTTATTTCCTGCAGCATAATGCCCTACTACCTAGATGGGCAATCCTGCTGGAACTCATTTTCTAAAATAGCAAGTGTGCCTCAGATGCAAAGTTTGGGGGAAAACTCCACTGTGGAACTTCACAGCTTTAAATTTTACTTATTTATTCAATATAAATCTACCCAAAAAAAAGTTTCTTCTCTGTAAAAATACTGAAGAAATATAAGCCATGTTTACTATTCTCAAAGAACTTTAATCAGGTAGAAGAGATTAACTATAACACAAGGCAGGATTAAATGAATGCTAGGGGTAAAGGTAATATAATATGGGCATACAGAGGAAGGAGTAATTAATTCCATCAAGTGCTTCTGAGAATGTCTTCACTGAAGCGGCATTTGACTGAAACTTAAGGTATGAATAGAATTTCAATAAGTAGAGATGTGGTAGCTGGCCTTTTAAACTTAACCTCATGAACAAAGGCATGTGGTATAAAAAAATACAGCCACTTCTATCCCACTCCCCAACTGGAGAGTCAATAGAAAAATACACAGCCAAAAATGCAGTACAGATCATGGAAGACATAAATTCTATGCAAGTTAGTTTAGCCTTTATTCTTTAAGTAAGGTTAAGTCTTTGTAGGTTTCTGAGGAAGTCAATGATATGATTTGAATGTGTTTCAGGGAGAATTCATTGGCTGTAGTACCAAGGATTTAATAATTGAGGTGAGAAATTAGTAATGGAAAGGTACAGGACAGAAAGTTAAAAAAAATAAAAAGGCAAAGAACTTGGGACACAAGTGTAAAGTAAAGGCAAAGAGTGAATGTACGAATGATTCTAAGATTCTGAGTTTATATGCTTGAGAATTATGGTACCATTGACCAATGAAGAAAGAGGAAAGGAAAAAAGGCAATTTAGTCTCTGACAGTCTGTTTGATGTACTGCTGGTATCCATGAACTGAAGTCCAGCAGGCAGTTGTTTTGGAGCTCAGAAGGGATTCTGAATAGATGTCAATCATAAATACATGTGTTAGGTCAAACTGAGCATGAGTAAGAAAGCCTAAGGAAAAAATGTTGTGAAAAAGAGAAGAAAAAAGCCAAAACCCAGTCCATTAACACATTGTCAGCTTTCTCAAATATTTTGAAAAGAATATTTATAATGGGATTCTGAATATATAAAACTAGTTGATAACTGTTAGAAAAAGATCCCCAATGAGACAGGAGATGATGGAATAAATCATAGGGCTCTCTAATATTCATCATATAATTAGGTTATACAGTTTAGAACTTCAGCCTTTTAAATTTAATTTTTGACATTGCTACCTTCTTAATTCCTCTAAGAGATTCACCCCCAGTTCTTTTGTTTACTCTTCTGTATAATCCATCCTTGTTTTGTCTCTCCAACAAATAAGCAGTAAAAAAGCAGGGGCTACGCCTTATTCATCTTTGTGAATGGCTAAGTGCCTAGAGCAGTAACTTGCACACAGCAGGCAGTAAAGTTCGTTAAATAATTTCTAAAAATAATTAATCTTTTTTAATGCAGTAGCCCATGAAATCAATAATTTTGGAATTCAATTCAGTACTAGCAGATATTCCTGCTCAAATTTATTAAAATACAATTTGTACCTTATTTTTAAATGAAAAAAATGAACAGCGATATGTTATTGGTCAACTCAGGTATTGTTCAAGTAACTTATGAGATATACTTCCTATAAACAGGCAAATTTGTTTTACATTTTAATTGCTAGGTCAGACAGTAGGATTTAGGTAATGAATCCACGAATACGTATTTACTTTGTAACCACAAATGTTTTTGGGCTTTCATATTTCAAATATCTGTATTATGAAATGAGATATATAGTACAATATAAAGATGTGTTTATTGAAATCATTTTAACTACTAAGTAGTACAAAATAAGAGAAAGGGCCTGGTAAGTTAGAAAACGGAAAATCCTGTGGTCCACTACTGAAGAAGACTCCTAAAATTCTATCTAAAGATGCTTATATCTTTGCACATCTCTGAAATCACTTTCTAGATTAAAATAGGAGATATCACACAACCTGTACTTTAATCTTTTCATCACACAAAGGATCCAGAAGTCAACAGGCAAACCTCTTATTAAAACAGATCCAAAGTGCTAGGTTCTTTTACAACTTCTTCTATTACTTTCTCCTCGTATTTCAATTGTTTCAGAGATGCCATCTTCATCTTACCTAGTTAAGACTGACTTCAAAGCACTAACTAGACCATCTAAAAATAATTTTTAAAATGTGATTACTCTATTTCTCATTTCAGATTTCTCAATCATTACATAAACTGTCCCATTAATGCATTTTCAGGTTTCTCAAACACTGCATATTCTTCAAATTACATACTTGTAAATCTTCTCAAACTGTTTAACATATTCTTGATGGTGAGAAGGTAGAGAAAGCATGCATTCCCTAAACCACTTCTGATTAATATAAATGGGTCCTCCAGAGGTGAGGTAGGAAGGATAACTTACTCAGGAGCTTGTACCCCTTTCACCCCACTGTAATTGTGGGTGAAGAAACTGCCCTTACTTTGCACCTACTAGCTCTGATCTTATGAGGAGGGGTCTATTTGAGGCATGCAGACTGTCTTTTCTGTGATCAGCCCTACTCTTAAATCTACAATGACAATTATATGTTGTTTTAAAATTGCAATATAATTCTATCAGAATTATAACTATCCAAGTGTTTTATAATAAACTCACAACCAACCTAGAAGTAGGAAAACAATGAATTAATTTTAGATATTTTGCTATAATTCAGAAAGAGCATAGGATCAATTTATGGATCACAAAATAATTTTAAAAAAAACTTTCTTAGACCTTACATTTAAAAATGTTCAGAAGATTCTGAAAAGGTTATTAACCTTTTAAAGTCCTTTATGGCCCAATAAACCACTTAGAAAACATGCAAGCACATTCAGAAGCACAATAATATGGAATATGAATTTTCGAGTTGACTTCTGATGGAATGGAGTACAAAACTCAATTGGTATTATGTCTGAGGAAAGGCATCCATAATTTGGTCCACTCTTTACTCATCAGCCTCAAATTCTTGTTGGAAGCAAGCTATAAAAAATGAAATGAGAAAAACCCATTTCTTTTGTTTATTTCGAGGCATAAAAAGCTTGTTGACAGCAATGGTTTCTAAATCTTGACAACTAGGACATACTACAGTAAACAGGTTGCCTCGGTTACGGTCACTCTGTCACAATTTAAAGGACTCAGTGAACCATGACTGACGAGGCTGAGGGAAATTACCAAATTAGGTGTAACTTCCTATTTTTACACTGGCAAAAAAACCTCCTTTAACGCAGAAGCCCCCAACCTCATTTTGCAGCACCCCTAGCCCCCAAATAACCTTCATCATGATGTCCCCGAGGTTTGTGGAGATGCTTTCTCCCATTCTAAAACCGTTTTCCGCGCCACACGGTCCCTCCTCCCTCCCATCTGTAAAGCTGCCTTTCCCCCATAAAAGCCATCCCAGGGCAGAAGGGCCTCCCCAGCAGGGCGCACTTTCTTGCTTCTCCTGCGGCAGAAAGATCTGGGCCTCCTGCACTTACTGCTTTCAGCCTCGTCAGGGGCAGACGCAAGGGACGGGGACAGGGCCGGCGCCTGAGCCAGGGCAGGGGCTGGGGCTGGAGCCGAGGCCGGAGTCGGAGCCGAGTCCGGGGTCGGAGCTGGGACTCGAGCTGTGTCCGGGGCCGGGACCGGGACTTGGGTCACCTCCACCTCCTCCTTCTCCTGGGGTAGCAGCTCCTCCTCCGCCATATTCTCCATAGTTACCGCCTCCGTGCCAGGCCCGCCAGGGGACCGGGAGGGGCTCTCGGCGGGGTCAGAGAACTGGCGTGCGTGCCCAGAGGGCTGGATCCAAGGAGCGGGAAAGCGAATGGGGAGGGCGGGACGCGTGCAACAGACAAAAGATGAAGGACCAGGGACCAAACCCTGTCAGCAGAAAAATAAAAAGCCAGAGGCAGCGATTTGCTGTCCCATCCGCTTCCCTTTCCCCGAGGCATTACGACGCCGCCACAGATTGCGCACAAGCGCACTGGGGACGGCGACCAATGAGGTAAGAGAGTTCTGTTTCCACGGTGCGTCTCGGTTGCAGCCGTCAACCACCCGGCAGAACCGAGACTACAATGCCCAGGGTGCACCGCGCCGCCGGGGCGGAGCCGGAGGGGCGAATCCTCGCAGGGAGTAAATGCAAAGCTAAACAAACGCCCCGAAGCCTTCGAGCGGTAGTCGGGATCCGAGTGCGGAACTACATTTCCCAGCGGACTTTGGGTCCAGGGGTCCCTTTTCTTTGGTCAGTGCTCGGACGTCGTCACTGTCTCCGGGGTTGGTAAGGTAGGTAACTGGGGGGCTCGTTGACGTTTGGCTGGATAGGCTCCCCTTCTCGCTCTGGGGCCTAGCGGGCGGTCGGCCGGACTAGGGACTTTGGGGACCACTCGAGGATGGGGCTGGCAACTCCATGGGCGGACCCGGCGTCGAGCCAGCTCAGTGAAGGGTGTGGTTCTATCCCGGCCCTGCCTTGGTGGCTGCCCCTCACTCCGTGTAAAAGTCTGGTCAGTTCCCGCGGAGCTCGTGGGCCACGGCTGTTTATGAGCCGCTAATGAGCTTGCCTGTCGTGACCTGAACACTCTTTTCCTTTTGTTTTTACTTTTGCTTTAATCTACATATTGTCAGTAACATCAGCGCTGAGCTGCGGTTGTTAATCGTCCAGTAGCTAGGGCTTTTGTGTGAGCCCTACGCTTGTATTTAGGCTCTTAATAACCAGAACTCTGAGAGCGTCTGGGCACTTGATTGATGAGATTCAGGTTCCCCAAGGCATATGCCAGTGAATCCCCTGACCCCCGTACTTTACTTCTCTTTCCTTTTGGACTTGCTTGAGTTTTCAAGCCCACAGGGTAGGCAGGGTAAAAACATAAACTTTTCTGGCTGCTCTGCCAGGGACAGGTCCGACCGTTACAGTGGCTAACTATATTTGTCCATCATCCAAGAATCATTGACTTTTTTTTTTTTTAATTTCTAAGAGACTAGATGGTTAGTTGAAAGCTTGATTTAGTATGTCAGTCGTATCATTTAATACCAACTGGAAAACAGAAAATGAGTGTGCGTTCTACGGAAATTTTATTAATAATTTCTAAGCATGGAGACATAGTTAAAAAGGAATCTTCAGTTTGAATTATATTAAATGAGCCACTAATATATTGCTGCTTAAGTTTTCCCAGTGCTTAGCAACTTAAAATAATAGTAAACATTTATTATCCCTTGTTTTAATGGGTCAGGAATTCAGAAATGGCTTTGTGGGTGTATGTGGCTCTGGGTCTCTCGTGAGATTGTAGTGAAGATAACTAACTGCCAGGGATGCTGCTGCTGCCATGTGAGGGCTGATTAGGGCTTTAGGATCCTCACTCACATACCAAGCACTTGGTTGTTTTTTGGCAAGACGCCTCAGTTCTTCCCTAATGGGCTACTTGTATGTCCTCATGACATGGTGGCTGACTTTCTCTAGAATGAACGATTCAAGACAGAGGACAGAAGCCACAATGTCTTCTATGACCTAGCCACTTACCACCATATAGCAATATCTTATTGGTTGTATATGTCAGCCCTGTGTATTGTTCAAGAGTGTCATTAGAAGTCAACAGAGATCATCAAGAATCATTTTGGAGCCTGGCCAGGATAGGAGGTCTCCTCTCATTGAGTTTATATTTTGATTTTCATGAAATCAAAATGAATTTAACACTGATACAAAGTACTTGTCATGATAAACATATAGGTGTTTTTCCTTCGATAGTCTACTATCAGCAGTGTTTTTTTTTTCAATTTGTCTTATAGGTGAGAGGTTTAAATTAGTCTTATTTTGTATTCAAAGCAACATCAGACCAACATGGATCAAGTTTAAATTATGAAAAAAATAACATATCCAGGCCATTGCCTCTAAGCAATTCACTTTATGGAAGTTATTGTTTTTTAAATTGTATTTCGCTCTCCACCCCCGACCCCATGCCATGGAAAGGGTAAAGAGGATGGTTAATATGGAAGGTCAACTGTTAATTCAGTTTTTGCCATAAATTATCTTGTGCAGCAAAATTTCTGGGTAATTTAGAATCTTCTTAGAAGTCTATGTTGAATATTCTTTTATTAATATTTATTAGATTTTCTATTAGCATTTTTATCCTCTTCATATTCATCAAAGCATTATATGAAAGTTTAATTTCATATAATTAATCATTCTTTCATAGAACGTCACTTACTGTGCTCATGATTGACCGGGAGTAATTGCAATTGCTTGGTTTCTAACCTTCATCGTGTTCATAATCTCAATATGTGTCACTTCCAGCAATAAACTCTCCCTTGGGCTTTGCTTCTAGACCCCTTTTATATTTTCTTGTCCCAGCAGACCTGGTGACGTTCCCAATCTCTGGCCTCTGTTCCAGCACAGGATGCTTTTGGTACACACTAACTCGACAGAGTATTTATGGCCATGAGAAATGACTATGTTTGTCTTACTGCTGGTTTTTATTTATTTTTTATTTTTTGGTGTGTGTGTGGGTTGGGTATCAGCAGGTATAATATTGACTTGATCCAGAGCTGAGTTGGAAAACTGAGGCTGGGATGGGAAGTGGACAGAGAAACTGCAGTGGGCAGGAGTTGGTAGTTAGTGGTTCAGAATGATAGAGTAAATATTCTGAGGAAGAAAAATTTACTCATTTATTCACTCAGCAGACATTTATGAGCACCTCCTAAATATTTAATACAGCATACTCTTCAAAGAACTCAGGATCTAGTAAAAAGACAACCACCTAAGCCAGTATTTATTTAGACCCTATCATGCTCTACCTTATACAAGGTATTTTTTTATAGCCATTGTTTTATTTCAGTCCCTCGAAAACCTTCTGGTATAGGTTATTTCTATTTTACATATAATGAAACTGGACCTCAAAAAATGTGTGATTTGCCTGAAGTCTCTCTCAGTGAGTGATAGAGGGTATGTCAAGAAAATGAAGACTTATCACTAATTGGTTTTGAGGTGTAAGAGGGGTAAAATACAGTAGTCCTGCAGACAGTTGAAATGTTGATCTGATGCTTGAGAGAGAAATCAGCCCTAAAGGCATAGTTTTGAGAGTCATTTCTAAGAAGGCGATAATTTAAGCTGAAAGAGAGGAGCAGATCATTGTGAGGGAGACTATAAGTGAAGTAAAGGGGAACAGTGAGAAAATCCTGTCATGTTCAGAATGGTTAGAAAATGGAAATCTTTTTGTAAAACTCCATACTTATAAACTGAAACAAGAATAATTTCTAATGTATTTTTGTTGTGGTCGTAAAAAACATATATGTTTTTAATGTCTACTTTAGCTTTTCAAAATGTCCAACAAAGAATCTTGCGGAAAAAGAGAGAAGTCTCGGAAAAAAGGCACCACTTCATTACCCGACTTTGATGAAGAAGTAAGGATTTCGATTTACTGACCGAAAGATCCCCTTGTTTACATTTTATTTGTGTTTAATGCAAAAATATACCTCTGTTTTAAAATGGGTTATATAATTAGTTTGTTCTGTCCTTATGACCCAGGAGAAGGCATTTGTTTTTCCCATTCTTGCATTATTTTATTTATTCCTCACAACTCTATGAAGTAGGTGCTTTTATAGTCCCAGTTATACAAATGAAGAAATTGAGGATTAGAGAGATAAGTAATTTGTATAGACATTCCTTCCTTTTATTCTAAACCTCTCCCAAATTCTTTTCATAGAAATAGCTCACCATTAGACCATTTCTCACCTCCTCCTCCTGCATTTACTCAGTATTGGATAGGATTAGATGCTTGCCAGTCAGAATGGGCTACCCTGTGCAGGGGAAGCTAAGAGTAGGGAGGGCATGTTCTCCGTGTCCCTTTTGCTGATACAGTCACACACTGCCTTAAGAAGTGTTTTGGTAGATGAAATTTATGATATCTAAGTAATTGAGCTGGGGATTGTCTCCAGGAAGCAAGATGGTCACGTGATTGATGTAACCAAAACAAAATACCCTGCAATCAGTTTTATTATAAACTTTCTCTGAATAGTCTGCATAGTGCATTATCAGAGTTAGATAGCATTTATGCTAGATTACCATACAAGATGAGAGACTGAAGTCTGGCAAAGGTGAATATTCACTAAAGTGATTTCTGTGGTAGCAGGTTAGTTCATACAGCTTTTTCATTATGAAGTATTCTAGAGATCATTACACCTTTTGGTGTTTGTTCCTTGCTTGCTATGTTTCTGATTACTAATTTGTCCTCTCGAGTATAGTGATAATTGGAAAAGGGACCCTAGAGTGGCCATAGAGTACTCTGGTGTTCTTGATTTATATGTCTCCTATTTGATAGGAATAATTGGCATGGTGTTTGCAATTCTCCCATTCTGTCTTTACCTACTTAAATGAGAGTTTTTCTTGCCCTCACTTCTCCAGAAATGCTCTCATCAAGGCCAGCAGTGGTTTCCATGTTGCTAAATCCATTGGTCAGTTTGCAGACCTCATCTGACTTGATCAGTCAGTAATGTTTGACATAGCTTCTCCTTGGAGCACTTTCTTCACTTAGCTCTTGAGACACCATATTCCTCTGATTTCACTCCTCGCTGGTGAGTTCCCAGTGTCCTTTTGCTATTTCTTCCTTATCTTCTTAAACTATGACCTTTTAAGTGCCCAGCCTCAGTTTTTCCAATTTGGTAAATTGTAGTTTTGTTCTTTCAGTGGCTTGGTCCAGAACCCTGGTGCTCCTCCTCTGTCTACGCCCAGTCTATCAGCAAATTCCATCAGCTTCCTCTGAATAACGTATTCAGAGGCTGACTCCCTCCTCTGCTGCTATCACCACAATCTAGGCAATCTACTCCATTCCCTAGATTATTCCAATAGTTTCTAAATTGATCTCCTTGCCCCCGCCTTTTTCTCCTTTTGTACTTTTCTCAACACAGCTGCCAGAATGATCCTATTAAAATGTAAGTCAGACCCTGTCACTCCTCTTTTCAGTACTGTCTAGTAGTTTTCCACTTCAACCAGAGGAAAAGCTAAAGTTCTTTCTAGGGCTGACAAAGTGACCTGCTCTCCGGCATCTTCATCTCATTCTCCATTCACTTTCCACACCCTGTGGCTTCCTTGCTCTGTTGCAATAAGCCAGGCCCATTCTTGCCTCGGGAGCTTTGTCCCTGCTGCCATTCCCTTTGAACTGAAAACTCTTTCCCTAGATAATCGCAGTGTTTGTGCCATTACTTTTTAGGTCCCCATTCAGATGTCAACTTGTCACTGAGGCCTTGACTATTTAAAATTGCATCTGCCTCTACCCCCACCTCCCAGCACTTCCTGACCCTTTTCTCTGCTTTATTTTTTCCACAGCGTAATGTGACACACTAAATATATTACTTGTTTATTTGTGAATCCCACAGTAAATTTTAACCTCCATGAGGGCAGGGACTTTTTTTTATAGCTTTTTCATTAATATGTCCCCACTGTCTAGAATGTCTTTGGCACATAGTAGGTACTCAAACTATGTTTGTCCTGGGTCTGTTGAATTCAGGATCCACAGAAGAATATCTGGATATATGTTTTTACTTTGTAGAAGACTGAATTCCTGCATGGCAGTGCCACCTCCCATTGTCCTTTTCTGAGCTGTCAGCTGGCCATCTTCTGTCACACCTGTATCCCTTCTCATCTCTAACTTAAGGGCACCTAGATCTTCGGAGTTCTTATTGCGTCTCCCTTCTAGTTGAGTGTTTCTTCCTCTTTCCAAAGTTTGTGTGCCTTTGAACGTTGTACCCATCTGAAGTTTATTATTAAGGTACAAGGGATCTTGATTTATAACAGTGATGAAATAATGTTGTCTTACACTGTGCTTTATTTTGTGGTTATCTTTCCTTGTTTCCAAATGGCATTCTTAGGATGAGAAAGAGAAAAAAACCTCAGCAAGTTCTACTAGTTCAGCTTGCTCTGTAAGATCCGTTTCATCAGAGAAGAGGAAACTGGTAAGTGTTTAGATTCTGCAACTCTAAAAATTATTTATATTAAGGTTTTAGTCTGCAATTAGTAGGCTTCTGATATAAATTCCCCCACTACTTTTCTATTAGTGTTTTTCCCCTTATATTATACTTACTTTTTGATAGCCAGTGGGAAAAAAAACAGTTTGATTTTCTCTTCCTTCTACTCACCAAAAAAGTAGAGTAGAAGGAAGAGAAAATCAAATTCTTTATTTCTTTGTGTTGATAGACCTAATCATGTAGGATCAGACAACATGGATATAAATTCATACCTTTTTTTGTGTCTTTTCCCATATATGGTTGTATTTGTCTTTGTAATTTCCTTTTGAGGTAGCCAAGGCAGATATAGTGTCTGCATTTTTTTCAGATTCAGAAATTGAGATCCAGAAGGTTAACTGACTCGTCCAAGGACACACTATTGTACAATAAATCCTCACTTAAATATCATTGATAAGTTCTGCGATTTAAGTGAAATCAGTTTTACCTTAGGCTAATTGACATGAACAAGAGTTAAGTTTCTGTGGCATCTCACCGACATAATGAAAGGATGAATGAAACGGTGTCATTTGAGGACCTGCTATACACAGCAACAGAGCCAAGTCCAGAGTTCTTTCCACTGTCACACAAATAATGGGTGGCAGTGGCAGCAGACTAAACACACGAAGCTAGTGTGTGGGTGGTTGGTGAAGTGCTTGCCACGTTCAAGTTGAAGTTGGGTTAGATCAGGTAGCTACAGTGTTGTGGGTAATAAGAAAAAGTAGTTTTAAAGGTTCTATGAATACAGAATTGTGTTTTTAAGAACTCGTTTTTATATAATAAAATTGCTGTTTCAGTTTATTGTTGTGATACTAACCTTCTTAAAACACCAATTTGATCATATTTTCTCTCTGTTTACTTTTTAGTTTATCATTTAGGACCCTCTTAAATTTGGTTACACCTTAACTATCCAGTTTTCTTTCTTCTTCTTCAAAGCTTCTGCTTCTGGCTAAGCTGGGTTATCTTTCTGCTGAACTTGTATCAGGCATCTCCAGCTTCTCAAAATACCTAAGCATAATTAGCTGAGAATGCCTTTTTTTTTTTTAACCATTAATCTTTATTTAATCTGTATTCAATCTTTAGCATATATTTTCCACCCTTTTTCTAGGTATGTCTCAACTTTTGGTGGTTGATGTTTTTGAACCTTTGTCAACGTACTGTGTATTTTTCTGCTTTAGTATTTAATTACGTCCTTACATTAGGTTATTTGTACATATCATTTAATTTCTCTTTACTTTATTTTTTTACTTTACTCCAAGCTCTTTATAAAAGGGACTATATCCTGTTTTCTCTCTCATTTTTCTTGTGCCTAACCCTATAGCCCCAGAGTATGTTGAAAGGCAGAGTGGTGGAATAGAAAGTAGACAGTTCAGCATGTATGGAAAAATTGTTTCTCAGTCTTCTGCTCCTATAACTGTACATTTTTTTCTTTCAGAAATCAGATCATACAGACATTCTGTACTGTAATATAAAAAGAAGACAAGAACTGAAAAGGTAAGTTCTTCCCTTTTTTGATATCTTTTTACTTTTTTTGGCTTACAGTTGTGAGACTTAAATATATAGATTTGCAAAATCCTTTACTTATTTTGATTAGTACTGTTTTAAATTCAAATATCTCTAGGAATATCACAGATTATGATTTTTGAATTTTCTTCATATTCGTATAAATTTAAGAAAATGTTGAGTAAACTAAAAAGGCTATCAATTCTATACTATATGTGAGACACTTTCAAATACAGTGTAGATTTTTATTTTAAGTGATTTGATTTCGACACACCCTTATAAAATACATAACTTCACTACATATAGTAATGGAAGAAGTTAAGAGGCCAATTTATAAATTTTGGATAAATTATCTTTAAATGTTACCCTTGAAGAAAATATGTAGCTTATTGAATTAATGTAGCTCGAAAACCATGTTTATGAAATAGGATATGGCTACAACTGGAGAACTTGGGGAATAATGGAGGAATAATAGAGATTATTTTTTAATATCTGCGTTCTTTGGATAAAAAGTTAAGAGAATTTTGTGGTGATAATGGGATTTCTCACCACTAAATATGGTAAATAAGCATAAAAATTATAATGCATAATAAAAGTTAATAAGGTCAAAATTTCTCTGAAAATAAAAAGTTATAGGAAAACACTTAAATGGTATTAAATATATAAATAGAAGTTCTACTTCCCAGACAAGTTCAGTTTATATTAAAAGTAAAAACAAAACAAAAACCTCACTTGCCTATGATTCTTCTTTAGTTTTTCTTTTGAATCACCTTCTATTTTTTTGTGATACTTTGCTTCTATTTTATCTGTTGAAGTATGTTGTCACAAATTTCATGTCATGTTAACTATCACTTTCTAAATTTTTTAACTAGATTTTTAATGCCTTTTGTATTAGTATCCTTTTTTTAAATTTTAAGTTCTGAAACACTGCTTGACAAATAAAAATAAGTGGAAAATATAAAACACTGCTTGATTGTTCACTAGTTACCTTTTGCTTTGGGGTACATTTTCTAGCCTTTGATTTTATATCCATCTATAAGAACAATTTTTAAATAAACTTCTGATGTGCCCACATAGTCTTTCGGAGGAAGACAAAAATATTGTTGAATTATTTTGAGAATAAGATCTAAATTATTCTAAGAATCCAGTGAAGTTCGTCTCAGTTTCAGCATTTGCCCAAAATCTTGCAGTGCTGAGTAGTTGAATGCCTACTTCAACAACGTTTCATGTGATCAGTGACCGTGTGTCATCATGTGGGTTATCATCATAGGGAATCAGGCTACCAATATTGGTAATATGAGCAAGGCATGGTATTTGGATTTATTATTACTCTCTGAATATTCACTTTCGTTTATTGGCAAGCGCTCTAGATGTAACGTGTAGTGAAATTTTTTTTCTTGTCAAAGACAAACTAAATGGCATACAAGATATTTTAACACTGCCTTGTCATGTATTTAAACAATGTGGCATAGGAGCTATTACACATTATAAAGATTACTTGGACAGAAGAAAGCTGTAATACCATGCTTTCCTGACATCAGTTAAAACAATGAAGGATTTCTAGCAACCATTGCTTGCCTGCAGAGGAAGTGGTTCATTTACTGTTGTTTACTTATTGGAGGAGTAAACAAACTGATTTGCCTTAAGGTTTTAAGTATTCCTTTACGGTATGTGAAATCTTCTGTAATATTGTATTATTAAATATAGCATTTCACAAAACTAGTTGATAAGAAGTAATTTTTAGATTTCGTATTGTTGACCCTTTAAAAGGTATAATGTTCCATTTTCATTTAATTGTGACCATAGAGAACATGGTGCATAGATTGCTAGGAAATATGCAACACAGGGCTATTGCGGAGAACAAATAAAATAGGAATATGAAAATGCTCAGAGAACTACAAGGTCCTATTAAAATTGTTGTTTTGTTATTTTCCTGATTTTTCTTTTATACAGTTGACATCTGTGATATACCATTAGGTGCCAAGCAAGGTCTATTAAAATTTCAAGTTTTATTATTACTTATTAACAGATAAATCATGATAGGTAGTCTTTTTGTGGGGATAGCAAAGAAAATAAAATTCGATGAAGATTCAGGGGAAACTTGTATATAAACTCTGAGATCTTTAGAATTTGCCCTTGCATAACTATTTGAGAAGTCACTTAATTATCATCTTTCTCTCCTGATGGACTGTAAGCTAATTCAGGATAAAGATTCTATCTGATGTGTCTTCTACTGCCTCTCCAGTGCCTAGCAGAGTGACAGGCCCTTAGAAAGCACTCAGGACTTTATTCATATAAATTACTGGGTTGTGTTACATTGAAATAATTTTTTCTCCTTTCTGACTACAAGGTAATATGTACTTTTATTAAGCAGGAAAATATCATCACCTATAGCTCTTGCTACTTCTAAGATGTATCACATTTCTTTCTGGCCTTTTTACTATGTTTATTGAAATTGTTGAGACCACATTATACATACAGATTTGTGTCCTGCTTGTTTTTTTGCTTAATATTATATCAATATGTTTTGTTATGTCATTGAAAATTTTTATAAAGATCACTTGAAGTGACTGATATTCTCTCATATTTGATAAAATATTTCTTAGTCATTTCCAAAATTTTAACATTTTTAAATTAAACATAATTAAAACATAATTAAAATTGTAACATTGGAATTTATGTTGTCTGGTAAATTTTGCTATTATAATAATCCTTAATTGAATATATTTATTTTTAGTTCACTTATGATTTTTTTTTCCACTTCGGTATAGAATTATAAAATGGGAGTTACAGAGAAGTAAAAGAATATGAACATTTAAAATTTTTTTAATTATATTGTCTGATTCCTTTGTGGAACTATTATCATTTTGAATTTTCACCAGCAACCTATGAGAGAAGGTCCATTTAACAACCTCTTGCCAATATTTAATGTTATTTAAAATCTTTGCTAATTTGGTAGAAGAAAATGGCATTTCATTATAATTAGCATGTCTATAATTACAAGGGAAGTGAAATTTATTTTCCCAAATGTTTATTAGACTTTCCTTTTTTTCTTTTATTAATTTTCTTTTTATGTGCTAATCTAGAGTCTTAGTACTTTTTGATGAGCTTTTTATCTACTAAGACTAATAAGCTGTCATATATATGTATATATATGTATATACATATATATATACATAAAAAAT
Source organism: Macroglossus sobrinus (assembly GCA_004027375.1). Taxonomy (NCBI): domain Eukaryota; kingdom Metazoa; phylum Chordata; class Mammalia; order Chiroptera; family Pteropodidae; genus Macroglossus; species Macroglossus sobrinus. The sequence goes on along the minus strand of PVKZ01000098.1, from coordinate 1,394,756 downwards.
GCCATTTCCTAGTTCTTTGATTTTGTTTATTATTTTTAATATGCTAAATTTTTACAGTAAGTAGTCATTTACATTGACTATTTTCTCTTGTGATTTTTCCCACTGCTATTAAGTTTAAGGAATTCTCCATTAAGTCAGATAAATATTCTCTTTTTTACCCTGTGTTTTTTAAAGGTTTGATATGAATGTAGCACTTAGGATAATAATTATTTTGCACTTAAGTATTTACTCTATTTGGAATTTATGTTGTCTGGTAGTTTAGAAAGTTGTAAATTTTTTTCCCCCAAGTAGCAAACCAGTTATTCCAGCACCATTTGTTGAGTAGTCTTTTCTACTTCATTTTTGATGTAGTCATTTCTACCTTTTATGAAGTTTGTGTCAGGCTAGTCCTGTCATTTTCTACCTAAAGTGATAGAGTACAAATTAAGTATAATCATGTATAATTGTAATATAACGAGGTTTCTGTGCTGCTTTACAGACTGAATGTAGACACGGTGACTCCAAGAAAAAGACCAAAAATTAATCCTTCATCCCAAGGACCTGTTAAAGTCCAAGGAGCATTAAATTCAAATGTTAATCAAATTATTTCACAGAGTCCTTCTTCAAATGGAACTAAAAAAGACATAAGTAAAAGTGCAGATTTTAAAGTTAATGATACTAAATTGACAAATGTTAGGAGTAAGCTTGACCATGGAATTAAAAACCTCAGCAGTCCTAAGACTGCCAAAGATGGGAAACCTAAAGCTGAAGGCCAGGCCAGTGAAAAAAAATGGCCTCCCTCGCTTGCTCAGAGGGAGAAGATGAAAGAACTCAAGAAAGAAAGGCACAATAAATTTAGAGACAGCTCTGAGAAATATGTTTTGGAAAAATGCAAGAGAATCCCATTTTCTCAGGATTGTAATTCCAACAAGATACTTACAGCACCCCTCGAATCTGGAAGAAAGAAGATCAGTTTCAAAATCCCAGTAAAATCCCATGATCCTCAACAGAAGCTTGTAGAAGAAAATGTCTTCAGTTTAGATTCTAACAAGTCAAAGACTAAGCAGAAGAACAAAGAATGCCTGGAAAGCTCTCAGGTTTCCTTAAATTTGACGAGGCACAGAAGTAAACACGTAATTTCAGATTCCACATGTAAACAGACTGTTTGTGAGTGGAAAGGAAAATATGAGCATCAAGAAAGTAATGATTCAAGTTCTAGTGAAAACCTAACCCAGGTAAGATGGTGCAAAACAAAGAATACAGGTTTTAGCAAAGGATAATAGAACAGCTGATAATGGTTATAGAGGGCTGATTCAGATTTAGTCAGGAAGATGTGTGCTGGTTTCTTTATTTTACCCCTTTAATTTCAACTTTCTTAGGAAGATAATCCTGTCAGATATCAGGATCCATCCTAGAAGAGATTGTGTAAAAATGTAGAAAGATGCAATTCCAGATAGTCCTTTAAGTAAAGCACTGTGACAGTCTCCTAGGCTCTTTAACCCTAGGTGCTGTAGGACACCCAGGGGTTAGTATCCTGAATAGCTTATTCCGTTAGCCAGTTATTTTTTTGAGTGGAGCTGTGTGACAGACATTATAATAGAATAAACTGTAGGGAACTCATAGTCTGTATTTTCAGAAGCTTATATTCATGTGAGGGGACACAGCAGTCATCTAAGTCAGAAAAGCCCTTACCACTTAATATGGGATTAACGTGGCCTTGCTTCACTGTGGAGGGAAAGGTTTACCAGAGGAAGGGGGAGTAACGTTTAAACAGAACTGAAGAATGAATAGGAGTTACTGAGGTGAAGGCAGGTGAGGGGGATGGGATGGAGACACAGAGGTGTTCCAGCCAAAGGGAACTAACCGTTTGCGCCAAGATCCAGGCTAGAGAGCTGGCCACGCTATTTTGATTCCAAATTATAGAATAAATTGGCATTTATGGAATAAATGGACTACTTTGAGAACCTATTCTCTATAGCCTTCTTTTTATGGCAAAATTGTATACCTTTAAGAAAACTTCTAGAACTTTGGAACTTCAGAACTTTAGAACTTCAGAAATTTAGAGACTGCCTATAAACAGGAGTGGTTGGAGTCTCCCTGCTTTTAGGTGTCAAGACTATAGATACTTGCTACGAAAGATGGATTATAACTAGGGAGGCCAGAGGAGCTTGAGAGAGAGTACTTTTGTCCAATGAATATGAAAGGTTTCAAAGAGGGAAAGAATTGAGTTTGTTCTTTTGATTGCTTTCTTAAAGGAAAACAACCTCTAGTAGTTTCTTCTTGTGTTATAACCAGTTCTGTAGAATAAAATGGAAGGAAGAAACGTGAACTTGCCAGTACCTTCAGTGAACATCCTTGTGGCATTGCTTGGTGCACATCTAGGGAACAGTATAAGAAATTTCTGCAGTGCATCTTATAGTTACTTTTGGTCTCTGTAGTTACTACACACACCAAAGGAAGGACATAGCATGGATATTAAGTTGTAAAGGAAGAAATGTTTACATGATTACTTTTCAGTTTTTTTTCATTGAAACTATAAAGCTATTTATTCGATAGCAGCCTTATCTGACTTAAAGTTGTTTGGACACAGGAGCAGCAAGTGATATTGTTCTTATCTTGAATATATTTTTTTCCACATATTATTGACATTAGAGAATCATTTCAATATTATATTTGTTGTTTTGTTTTCCTCACAGATTCCTCAATAGATAATTTTTTCCCTAAGATAATGAGTGTACTTCACAAGGAAATAGTTGTATTTTCTGGATTTAGTAATTCTTTTATTTAGTAATACTGTTATGCTTTCCTAAAAGAAAATGACTTCTTTTTTTCTCTCAGTTTTATAGTCCTTTGATATAGACCCTGCTCAGATTGTACCCTCCCCCCAGCATTAAAAATTAGTGTTCTAGAAATATATGGTTTTTAGGCCACTTTTACAAATAGCATACCACTTAATCCTTACAAATCTGTGAGACAGAAATTCATCAGTTCACCAAACATTAAAGTACCTATTATGTATCAGGTATGTGTCTTATTTTTAGGGATTTAGAAATGAATAAGATGACCTTTACCCTCAAGAAGTTCTCAAGGAGGCAGATTAATAAACAAATACAATGGCAGTATAGCGAAGTAAATACTGGAGCCCTAAGAATGGGGTTGGCGTTAGTATAGATTTGGGGGTGAGTTAAGGAAGGGCTCACCAAGGTGGAGATTCTTAGGCTTGGCATTGAAGCCAAGGGTTGGAAGTGGTGTCCCGCAAAGGCAGCGGTCCAGCGTGCGATGGCAGCGCTGTAACACTGCGTGGCAAGTCCCGGGGCATTTCGGCTGAGATGTGTAGAGAACCTGGAGGAGAGGAAGCGGGAGCGGAAGCCATGTTCCACACAGTGGCTTATTTTGCGTCTAGTGAGAAAAATTTTATCTTTTATTCAGTAGGTGGTACAAAGTCCCTGAGATGTAGTCATGTGAGCGGTGTAATCCGGTTTTCAGTTTAGACTCACTCCAGTAGGGAAAACGATTACCACCTTTTGTCATTCTGAGAAGCCTTTCTCCCAGTCCATGTCTTTAATAGAGCATGGTGGGGAGGACTGACAGTTTTCCCTGAGGAAAAATTAGGTAGGGACAATGGACACAAACTTTTCCGGTTTTTTAGGTGGTAGAACATGTATTGAAGTGACTTGTGGTCAAAGAGTGAAGGGCAGTAGTGACCTAAGTAAAACAGTGTGAAGACTTAAAATGTCAAGAGTTGCAGGAAGTTCTGATAATCATCTCTAGCTTGCTTGGCACTTCTTGGTTGAAGAGAAGCTTAAAGACCTAGGGAGATTTACTGTCAGGTGGAGAAGAGATGATAAAACCGAGGATCCTGGGATAGTGAAGTGATAATTGGCCCACGTGTGTAGGGTCTATCTATAGTGTTATATCATGTGAAGACTGGAGATGGTAAGTTCAAGAGGAAGGTGAATTCCCAATGAAGGAACGTATGATACACTTCTTTAAAGAGGGTTTGGAATTTATACCCTATATTGCTTCCTGTAAAGTACATGTGAGTATAGTATCATCTTGGAGAATTCTTAGAAGCTGATTTGGTTCAGCGGTGGCTTTTGCTGAGTTCTGTGTTACCTGTACGTAGGGTCAGGTAGGTCTCATCTGCTCAGCTAAAGTGCCAGTGAAAAATTGGAATTAGAGAGATTTTCAATCTCCGCTAGAAAACAAGAATAAAACAGACCTCTGGTGCTCTATCCATGTATAATGAATACAGCTGTGCATCTGTTAGCCTTTTCCTCTCAGCCACATTATAATCCTCCGGTTCCCTTTGTTGTGCGATGTGACTTTTGGAAATGCCTGTTATTCCTGGATGAAAATTTCCACCAACAAAAAACAGCTCTTTTACCTTTCTATTTCTTTGGGTGGCATGTAGTTTCATTCTTAGAGTATGAGTATTTTTAGGAATGTATAAATGGTTGAGTAAAGAATTTCTGCCATGTTTCATGACATAATAGAAGGCTTTTTGGTTTTAGGGGCATTTTCACTCGGGGGGCATTTGGCAATTGACTTGATGGAGACCTTTTTGATTGTCAAGCTCGGGAGTGGGTAGTGCTACTGGTATCTAGTGAGTGGAGGCCAGGGATACAGCTAAACGTGCTACAATGCACAGAGCAGCCCCCAGAACAAAGCATTGTCCACCCCTAATGTCAGTGCCCAAGTTGAACAACCCCACTGTAGATAACATGCTTTGTTCTTAACTAATAAAACCACTTCTCATTTCAGAGTTTTGAAGCACCATGTTCTTCAGTGTCCCTTGAAAGTATTCAAGATACAGATCAAGAGGTTACTGCTATACTTATTTACTTTGAATATTTTTAATGAAATTAAGGGAAACAGTTTCTGTTTTAATAAAGAAATGAAAATAATACTGCTGTCTGTACTAAAATCCATATGTAAGTTTTTACAAAGTCATGAAAAACTATTTGGAGAAGTATTTACATTTACTTAATCACTTTTTTTGCCTTCTGGCCCACAAGTTACGTGAATTTTGATTTAATGTTCTCGTGTGTTTGCTTATGTCTGGCTTGCCAAAATGCTGTGTGATTTTGACATGTTTTTTTGCACAGTTTTTCTAATCAGCAATAAGATCAAAATGTTATTCAGTGAAAATAAGAATCCATACATATTTATTTTTTTACCCGTTACATCATTTCCCAGGTAGAATCTCCTGATTGATCCTCATATAATTATGGCATAGAATTTTATGGTCCACAGGCCTAAGTTAAAATTAGATTCATAGAACGCTTTGTGTTTCTCCATTTAAGGCAGACTTGAAAACCATATTAATTGCTTTTTATTACTGAGAGTCAATTGTATTTTCCTGTCTGGTGGGTAATTACCCCTTGATAAAGATTTCTCACCTCTGCCCTAAAGCTACGTTATACTTTCATTTTTTTTTTGCGCCAAAATTCATCAGGGAACTACTTCTCTGAAGTGAGAAGCATCTTAAGATCTAGGTTTCAGTTTTTGATGGTTCATAGACATCTTAGAAGTCTCGGGGAGAATGCTGCTCATCATCCCTATAAAAACACGTGTGGCTCCTAAAGCACTTTGACGTGTGAATGGGGATGAGAATTAACTTATTTTGAACATCTACTATGGATTAGGTTTGTGTGAAGAGCTTCAGATTATTTCATTTAATCCTCACAAAAATACCAAAAGGAGATAGATATTTAACATTCTTATTTTTTAGATGAACAAACAGACCCAAAGTAGGTAAATAATTTGCTTGCCTAAGGTTACAGAAGTCATAAGAGCTATTTTAAAACCCTGTGTAGGTTCATAAATCTGTTCTTTTACCATTCCGCCACCATTTTTTTGTAAATTTTTTCTTTCCACAAACCATCTCAAGTGAAATAATTAAGACTTAATTGCCTTATTACTAGTCTAAAGAGTAAATAAGTATTTTACTGTGGGTCTTTTACAATTTAGATGCAGATAGTAGAAGAGCTTCATGCTGCTCGTGTGGGGAAAAGTGTGGACTCACCTGTGGTGCTGCCTTCTGGAGAGTTAACGAGCATGGAGATTGATTTAGTGGAGGATGACAGACATTGCTCTGCTGGTATACCCTGTGTAGTATCCGATGATGTCTGTGATCTGTGCTTGCTTAAGAATGAGTGTGCCAATTCAATTTTTATAATATTTAGATGTAAAATGTTAAAATGTGCTCATTCGCAATAATTGCGTTATATTTCTTTATTGGAATCAGGTATAATATTTATCTTATCTTCATTTGTTTTTATATATCTCACATTATTAGGCAGTTAGACATATTTTCTTCTTTTTGCCAAGGGGCAGCAATCACAGTAATTAGCTGTCTTTCATTCCTGATAGTAATCATAACTTTTTAACAGTTTCAACTATGTAAAGCATTGATCAAAAATAATGCAAATTGCTCAAAGGTATTCTATTCAGGGATTTCTTATTTATATAGTAAAATTTTGATCATTCTTCCTACTGGGAGATAGATAATGATATATTATCCAGAATCTATTAGCATACTGTTTTGAATTGTATTTATAAAAATAGTAATGCTACATTACATTCACACTGAATTTTTCACTTTACTGTTTTTGTGTGCATTAACATATATGACCCTCACAATACCTCTGTAAAGTAATGCTAATATTATCTGTTTTCTTTCTTTTACAAATATTAATTTTTTCAGTTATGTTCCACTCAAAGTATATTAAAATTAGCTTATGATTCCTAAGTGCACAACTACCAATGGTGCAGGAAAGGTTTTGCAACATAATTACTACTGGGGTGTCAGTTTATGTTCTTTCTCTTAAGAATTGTAGTAAATGCATTTTTGATTTTGTTGTCTAAAGGACTGCCTTCTCTTAAGAATGTTATCAAAGTTCTATGATATCTAAATTTCAGTTATTAAAGAAGTCTGTTATCAAGTGTCATGAAATCCTAATTTTGCCTTCTTTCTCTAGCAAATACTGCTTCAGACAAAAAGCTTCTAATTGTTATTGACACAAATATTCTGATGAATCATCTCAAATTTGTTAAAATTTTGAAGACAACAGAAATACCAGGTATTTATAAAATATATTTGCTGATTCTGATTTTTATATTTTAGTGGATATTTTAATAGTCATGTGGATTTTTTTTCCCCACAAATACATTTCCATTTGGATATTAAGCATATGTATTAAGCATAATCAGCTTAATTTTAAAAAAAAAAACCTTCACAGATTAACCTAGCAATCTACATTTAACTCTTCTTTGGAGAAATACTTTCTCCAACATTCTTTCGACAAATCTGTTTTTAATTTCTATTTTTTTGGTATTAGCTCTTCATTTAGATTGTGAATTCCTTTATCACTTTCAATTATCCTACAGCATTTCAACTAAGTAACATAATAACTATTTGTTGACTTCTAAAATATCTCTTTTATTTTTTAGGCTTTGATAGACTTGTGTTAATAATTCCCTGGGTGGTTGTGCAAGAGCTAGATCGTATGAAGGCAGGAAAACTACTAAAATATGCCCAGCAAAAAGCTATACTTGCAGTTCATTTCATCAATGACAGTCTCAAAAATCAAGATAGAAATCTATGGGGTCAATCCATACAACTTGCATCTCAGAAACTTTGTAAGTATCGTTCTGTCATTTTTGCTTTCTGGTTAAGATTTGTCTGGGTGCCAACTCATTGGAGGGAAATGGTACAAAACTTTAAAAACTTTATAACCGTTGGAAATGTGAATGGCAGAGCACGGCAATGCTTTGTGGGATCTTTGATTTATTTTTCTGCTTCTCTGAGACCTTCTTAGGTTATGTCTCTATTTTATAGATAGTGACCATTATAGTTCTGTGTGCATAGTAGTCTATAATACAATACTTTGGGCTCTTCTTTTTAAATACTGTTGCTGAGTGATGAGGCCTATAGTAATCTAGGTTTCTCATCTGTTACTACACACAGTTAATATGATGTAGAGGCAGGTGTTATTTTCCTCTAGTTTAATTTGTAATAAGAAAGTGTTTTTGTAATAAAGGTCTATAGATTTTCTCCCGATTTTATTTTTTTTCCATATTAGTTTTTTCTGTTGTTATTTTTCAATCATTCTAGTCTTAGAACCCAAGTATGCTCTTTATGTTTTACATGAATTTTTTTGGGGAAAAAAAATCTGTGCTTAAAGCAACACTGTTTCCTCTACAGAGTTTATACATCCATTTAGAGGATTTATTTTCATCTTTAAAAATGTGTTTTTCCCAGCTCAGAATTATTTTTATATGTAGATGTACATTATTTTATATGTCATGGATTTCTGTTGTCCACTGTACCATATTCACCATAAGATGTGAAAGAATTCATCCTAGATGAATCTGATAATGATATTAATGGTGAGAAGGTATTAATGCACAGCTGTTTAGTTTTAAATCTTTGAAGAAAAGGGCTTCTATCATTTATTCATTTATTCATTCATTCCATTTACAAATATTAGCTCTTAGTATATTCTAGCTACGATACTTATACATTTTAAGTAGAAACCTCATGTGATTTAAGAGCTTTTAAAGGAAAACCACAAATGAATATAACTGATTAGAGTTAAGAAAATGTTAAAATGTTTGAACATGGTATTAAATTAAACACCTTAGTCTTTTTTTTTACTTCTGTAGAATTTCAAGTGCAGACATAGAGAATAATATAATGAATCTCTATGTACCTTTCACTCATTTTCAGTAATTATCCACATTTTACTTTTCTTGTTTATTCTCTCATTTCCTTTTTTCCTTTTCTCCCAATTCCTGGAACTTCTGCAGTAGTTTGAAGAAAACCCCAGATACCATAATCTATTATTTTTACCCATAAATATTTTGTTGTGTGTTGCTAACAAATAAGACTTTTTTTAGACAACCACACAATTAACAAAAGTAAATCCTGATCTAAACCATTATTTCAGTAAAACCAGTCCTTAATAAGAGGTGGGAATTTTGCTTACTCTTAATCTTTTTTTTTCAGTTATGGATATAAATTATATTTTATTACATAATAATATAGACAGTGATGGTAATAATGGATAACATATACATGACCATTATTCTTCAGGCCCTTTTCAAAGTGCCTTATAGCTAATATCTCGTTCAGACCATATAGTACTGTGGAAGTAACTCAGCCGCATTTAATCAATGAGGAAATTGAGACAGAGAGATTAAGTACTTGTCCTAGACAGAAATTCCTTCAATAGGTTGGCTTTGAAAATTATTTTAGAAGTGCTCATTTTAGAATAGATATTTTGGCCTCATATATTATTTATAGAGATTTGGCCACATTATTTATAGCTTGTTATGTTTTTTTTTTTCCCCATTTTCATTGTGCTTTTTAGATGTTTTGACTTCTTCAATATATGCTTCCTTGATGATTAAGGAGGATAAATCATAGTTGTGGCCTCAGACTTTTGTATTGTTTTAATTTCTGGGTGTTTTCTGTGAAATCCGTATTTCACTTTGTTTGAATGACATTATTTTCTGATCTTAGTTTTGTTAATTGTAAGATTGTAGATATAATAATAGATTATTTCTATAATAGTCTATCAGGTAAGTCCTTTATATGTTTCTCTTATCATTGCTTTTTTGTCAAACTGATCATATAAAACATCCTTTATATAAAATCCAATGTATTTGATAAATTTATTGATAGTTTTATCAGATTATCTGTGATGATGGTTTTATGATATCCTTGAGAAATATCTTTAGTTATTTTTATCATAATAAAATTACATCTTAAATCTAATGATAAACTGAAATTCTTATGAAAAAACTTAATTCAGGATTATTGAGTGAAATTAAAGTACTTGTTTGGAGAAAGGCAGTATCATACTGACCTTTTAATTCACTTTACATCTGTCAATTGCATTTACAGCCAACTCTAATAATTGCTCATTTTGCATGTATTATTTTCTTTTATATAATCACTGAGTATTACAACAATGTATTTTTTATATGAGCATTTTTCTATTAAAAAAAGTAAAATGTCATAAATTGAATGCAGTTTGTTCATGTTAAATAGCCTTAGTTGCTTGTAATTTTAGCCTTGTCCTTAATTCTTCAAAATTGTATTTTTTTAATGTATTTATTATGGTAAGAAGGCAATAGGACTTGAAATCTGATTTACCTGGTTTACAGCCTGAGCTGGAGACAGTTGAAACTTAGGAAACTGAGTAAATAAAGTGGGGAGACAACCTTCAACTTAAAAAATGGTTGTGAAGATTGGTTAACATATGAAAGTAGTTAATGGTGATAATTCTCGTGTGTCCTCGTTATACGGAAAGCTTATAGGTATTGATTAGAAGAACTAAATATCCCCTTTCCTAAATGGGCAAAGATTATTAATAGGTCATTCACAAAGGAAGAACTATGAGTCAGCCATTTGTACACTGCGAATAATTTCCTACCCGTTTGCTGTTTTTAATATTGTTAATTTCTGATGTATAAAAATTTTTAGATTTTAGCTTTTGCTCTTCTTTTTGTTATTTCTTTTTATTGCTTCTAAATTTAGAAAATTTCTTCCTCTCAACACCTGCTAGGAATGCTTAACATCGCTTCAGTGCTTTGAGAATATGAATGATTAGTAACTTTTCAGGAGAGCAATTTATCATTGTGTATCAAGAAGCCTAAAGATATAATTCTCTTGTCAGAAATACATTCTAAAGAAATAATCAGAGATGCTCACAACAATTTCTATAAATAATGCTCATCACAATATGTGGACAGCAAACAATTTTAAACAATCTGACTAACAGAATTGGAGAAGTTACATTCAATGCTATAGCTATATATTTTACATAGCCATGATATAAATAAAACATGTTAATGACATGTTTTATTAAACAAAATTTATTGACTATTTCATGAATATTCCTGCAGTATTAGGTGTGTTTTCCAGCCCCACATATCCTAGAAAAAGTGGTAGGATATATACTTGAACTTTAAAACATTTAGAGCAGTGAACTGTAGGTTTTAAACTTCCTTTTGTCTGTTGAATTGTGTTGTTTTAAGGTAACCAATGAATTTGAGCTGCCTCTTTTGCATTATTGTGTATTTACTCTGTGAGCTAAAAAGAAAGAAAATTGGCTGCTGTAATATGTGTCTGTCAGGTTCACTAGTTGTCTGATTAAAGAACTGAATTAAATATCCATCAGGCTCATTTGTTGAGATGAGCTGAGGTCTGTCTAGACTTCTCTATGAGATTATGAGTTCACAGTTTTTGCATATCCAGTTACTTAGCACAGTGACCTGGCAAATATTGGGCTCTTTATAAATATTCGTTTCAGGAATAAATGAGTTTTCTAATTTACATATTAAGGGGACTACTTAATATAGGCTCAAAGTTGAGGTGGAGGGAGTTATAATCTGGGAACGAATTTAAAGCTCACTGGCTAGTATATTTTGAATTTTAGTGTGTAGAGGACTTGCCGAGGGCCTGAATCTTTGCTCCCAGGCTCCAAAGACTGTTGTACAGAAGTGAGTCTGGAGTGCAGCCCTGCAGTCTGTATTATTAACAAGTGCTCTGGGGAGTTCTGAGGCAGGCAGTATAAAGGACCTAGGAGAAACACTGTCTTTGGTCCTATATCTGCACATTGCATTATTTTCACAAACACAAACTTTTACTGTATGCATTAAGGCTTGGAGAATGGGAGAGGACACCCTGTCAGCCACTGATTAACGTTTGTTAGGGATCACTTCTTGTGTTCTCTGCCTAGGGCCCACATTACCTTCTCCTGTAGATCTCTAAATTGTTATTGCTTTAGAGAGTAAGCAGAAACACACGTGAATGTGTTCTGTTGCTGGTAGAACAGTTACTCAGTACACATCTCTGTTGAGAGCATTTTAAGTGTGATTTAATCTCATAATTTACTAATAATCTCTAAGTGGCTGACTTGAGACCAGAATTCATAGCTTTTGGTTTCTAGTCTAGCATTTAACCTACTGATCACATTTCGTGGAGTCTATTAATAGGCATATTCTATTCCATTTTAGTAGTAAACTAACCATTTTGTCAAACTCAGAACTATATGTTACCTGTGTTCTAGATCCAGAATTTTCAAGGTATTGTTTTACTGTCTTATCTTTATTTTTTTATTTAAAAAGTTTTCTTTGTTTTAGTTGTTTTTGATATGTAAGTACGGTCTAGATTATTCATGTGGTACCCAGATTTCTAGTGCTTATTGACAATTGCTTTTGCTAAATTTGCAGATGGATTTAGTGATGAGAACAATGATGATCGAGTATTAAAATGCTGTCTTCAGTACCAGGAATTATTCCCTTGTTCTCTTGTTATACTGTGCACGTGAGTTTCATAGTCATTTTATTCTTTTTTAAAAAAACAGCAGATTATACCAAAGAATTTTTTAAGTCATACGCTGTCTACCATACCAAACATCAAAAACATGTATACTTTTCTAAATCCGCCAGTAAGCATATTCGATTATATCTCACAATCTTTTTTATTTTCATTTTTATTGAAATGTAATTGACATATAACATTATATTATTTTAGGTGTATAACATGATTTGATATTTGTTTATATTGTGAAGTGATTATGATAAGTCTAGTAAACATCAGTCACCATCTCTAGTTACAAAAAAAATTTTTTTCTTAAGTGGAAGACTTTTAAAATTTATTCTCTTAGCAATTCTCAAATTTTCAATACTGTATCACCATGTTGTACTATCTCACATTTTAAAAATGTGTAAGCTATAGAATAATGAGATTCAAGTCTCAAGTAAATGAAGATTCATTTCAATGTAATTTATATGAGTCAGAAAACTTTTGAAAAAGCAGGGGAAAATCAATTCAATATCCCAGTAAGCTAGTTCAGAAATAAAAGTCTGACATTTTTTGGCCATGAGGCAAGAAATTTGACTAACTAATTAATTTATGGGAAAAGGGCTAATGCTGTTGTAGCCATGTCCTGCATGCTTATTGATTGCCTAGATTGGAGTTCTAGATCTGCCCCTTACCAGCTTTGTGACTTTGGGGTTGCTTAACAGTTTCCTCAAGTGTAAACTATCGGGAGAATAATAATACCTGCCTTATGAGGTTACTGTATTGAATCAGGTAGTATGCGGGAAGGACTTAGTGTCTAGTACACAGTAGAATAGCGTCAAGATACTTTTCCTCTGTTTCTCTCTTCCTCTTTCTTCCTTTCTTCTATTCCCAGCTAATATTTTCCTAACTTAGTTCTAAAGGTGAAGCTACCACAATGCTAAGCGAGGCTGCATTCATCATGTGAGAAAAGGCTCTGGGGGAACCAAGAAGAGCAGTTTTAATTTGCAGTTTTAGTCTGAATTTTCCGACTAAAAATCACTGCACAGTGGGGTTTTTACAGTTTCATGATCATGCCTCAGTTCTCCGTGCGGTGGAGTGGCTATAGAAATGAATGGCCCTAAGATTTTTCTTGTACGGAGAGTTGGTTAATGACCATTTTAGCTGTCTTCAAAGATGTTATCCTTTTTGGTATTAAAGGAACTACCGGCTATTTTTATCTCTAGGTTTTAAATTGTTTTATGATTTATAACATATATTGAGTTTGTTGAAGGCTGAATTAAAATTAGTAATGTACTGATCATTTTGAATTTGAGATAAAGTTTGAGAGATAATTATATAATTGTGTTTTTCCATTCAACTTAGAATGAAAATTAAATTGGTGAGTCTTCATTAGTATTAGTCATTGTTCTGCAGGAAACAGAAGTAACATTTTTTTTTAGTGAAATGAAAGTTTATAGTCACACCTTACTTTTAATTCTGGGTATTGTCATTTTGTAGGTGGGTCTATTTTTTTATTTTTGTGTTTTTTCTATAAAGGGCAATGATCAGGCCTACTGTGTGAGTCACACTTATTTCTTGTGAGGATACACTGGTAAATGGATGATAATGATGACATTAATGGGTAATGATAGTAACAGGAAAACTTGTAACACTATGTACTATACATCATTTTAGTGCTTTGCTTACATTAACAATCCTACGTATGGGCCAGCAGCCCCAGTTAGCATCTGCAGTCCATGTCTCACTCCAGAGCAGTATGCTCATTTACTCATATGATATCTCTACTTGGATGTCTCATAGACATCTGACACTGCCCACTCTAAAAATGAACTCTTGATCTTTCCTCCTAAATTGTTCTCCATCTGAATGAAAAGTATGCTATAAACTTAGAAACCTACGAGTCATTTTTGATACTTGCCTTTCATTTCCCTTATAATCTCTATCTAGTCAGTTAGCAGCTACTATATTATTTTTTTCATCATCCCTGCCACCATTCTATGTCAAGTCATGTTATTTTTCCTCTTGTCTACCTTTTTTCCTCTAAGACTAACACACTCTCTACTTCCACGCTTGCCTTCTTTCGTTTTTTTAATTTTTAAAAAGATTCATTATGGAGAATTTCAATAATATTCAAAGTTAAGAAGAATTTATAAACTAAGTAACCAGCTACAACAATTATTAAAATCCTGCCATTCTTCATCTGTACTTCAATCCACTCCCTTCCTCCTTTATGATTATTTTATACAGTCCTTTGTATTTTGAGGGAAAAATATACACTTAATTATACAGTGTAGACAGTATATTCACTGGTGTAGCTCACATCCCTCTCGTATGAAGAACACTCCATTATCCCACAGATACTCTTAGGCCTTTTTGTGCTTTTTTCCTAGTTTCTTACGGTAGAAGTTTAGATCATTTATTTGAGACTGTTGTAAATTTCCCTTTAAGTACCACTTTAATTGCATCCCACAAATTTCTATTTTCATTCAGTTCAGTATTCTTTGTAATTTTCCTTGTGACCTCCTTTTTGATCCACAGATTTATTTAGATGTTTGTTCCTAGATTCCAAATATTAGCAATTTTTCCAATCATCTTTTTGTTATTGATTTGTAAAGTTTAATTCTGTTATGACTTGAGAACATAATTCATATGACTTCTGTTCTTTTACATTTGTTAAAGTTTGTCTTATGGACAGAAATATTGTCTACCTTGGTGAATGTTTTATGTGCACTTAAAAGAATATATATTCTGCTCTTGTAGGTGGAATATTCTATAAATTTCAATTAGGTCATGGTTGATAGTGTTTTTCAGGTCTTCTGTAACCTTACTGATTATCTGTCTACTTATTCTATGATTACTGAGAGAGTATTGAAATCTTTAACTGTAATTGTGGATTTGTCTGTTTCTTTCAGTTCTCTTTGTTTCATGTTGTGTCATAAAGCTCTATGGCAAGATGCATACGCGTTTAGGACGGTTTAGGATTGTCTTATTCAAGAATAAACCTCTCTCTCATTATATAATGTTTCTCTGTATCTCTGATAACATTCATGGTTCTGAAGTCTCTTTTGTTAAGCATTAACATTTTTCCAGTTTTTTGCGGGGTAGTATTTATGTGGTGTATCTTTTTCCATCCATTTCCTTTTAACCTATCCGTGTCTATATTATTTTGTGGGTAACATGTAGTTGTGTCTTTTAATTGATAAGTTTATACTAGTCACATTTAATTGGTTGGATCAAAATCTATGATTTTACTCATTATTCTTTTTATTTTATCTGTTCTTTTTTTTTTTATATTTTTGGGTTAATTGTATGCTTTTTATGGTACTATTTTATCTCCATTATGACTTATTTTAACCTTTTTGAAAAACTTTTTTAATCATTACCCTGATGTTCACAATATAGATCTTTACTTGATCAAAGTCTGCCTTTAAATAATATTACATTGCTTCACGTGTAGTGTAAGAATCTTAACAACAGTGTATTCCCGGTTTCTTCCTCCCATTCTCTGTTCTGTTGTCTTAGATTTTAACATTATGTGAATGATAAACACATAATATTTGCTGTTATTTTTGCTTCACTCATGTACTGTTCAGAACAATTCAGAGTGAGGAAAAAGTGAATACTTTAATCTTGCATTCCATTTTGAGCACTCTTCATTTCTTTTTATAGATCCAAGTTTCTGTCTGGTGTCGTATTCCTTCTGCCTAAACAACTTTCTTTGACATGTGTAAGTCTCTTGGCAATGAATTTTCTGATTTTGTTTGTCTTCTTATTTTTCCCCCTGATATAGTAAGATGTCACTCCATTTTCTTCTAGCTTATATGGTTTCTGATGAGAAGTCTGCTGTATGTAATGTGCCTTTTTTTTCTTTCATTGTTGCTTTCCAGATTTGTCTTTTGCCTTTTTAGCAGTTTGTTTTAACATTTTTTAACAGATATGCCCAGGCATTCGTGTATGTGTGTGAGAGGGTGGGAGCAGGGCAGGGGAGAGCGAATTATCTTGCTTGGTGTTCTCTGAGCTTTTTAGATCTATGATTTGTTGTCTGTCTTTAGTTTTCAAAAATTCTCAGCCGTTATTTCTTCAAATATTTCTTCTGCCCCGTTCTGTGTTTTCTCCTTGTAGCATTATAGAATTACATGGTAGTAGCCTCCAAGATGACCTCAAGGGTTTCTGCCTTCCAGTATTAAAGCCCTTGTGTGGTCCCCTCCTGCGTTCGACCAGGGTTGATTGTCTGTGTGACAAATAGCATGCATCAGAAGCGATGGAATGCCATTTCTGAGATTAGGTTATAAAAGACTGGGACCTCCTTCCTGGGCACTTTCTGGCTTCCCCCTTTCTTTTGGCTTGCTTGTTCTGGGGAAGCAAGTTGCCATGCTGTAAGCAGTCCTGTGGAGAGGACCACATGGTGAGCAACTAAAGCCTCCAGCCAAGAACCAGTGAGGGGCTAAGGCCTGCCAACAATCTCATGAATGAGTGCCATTTAAACCTTGAGATGGCTGCAAGCCTACACAACAACATGCTCCAAACTTGTGAGAGACTCTGAGCCAGAATCATTCATTCCCTCTGTTCCTCGATGCCTGATTCATAGGAACTATGTGAAATAATAAATGTTTGTTTTAAGCTGCTAAGTATTGGGATACTTTGTTACACAGCAATGTATGACTAATACATATGCATGTTAGACTATTTCATATTGTCCCACAGCTCTAGGATTATTTTTAACTTTATTCTCTTTTGGTTTCAGTTTGGGAAATTTCTTTTTACCTATCTTCAAGTTTTTTGTTTCTTTCCTCACCTCTATCTAGTCTACTGAGGAGCTTGGTGAAGGTTTTCTTCATTTCTATTGCTGTTTTTTATTCCTACTACTTCCATTTGATTCTTATAATTTTTATCTGTGCTGAGACTTCCCACCTGCTTATGCATACTATTTATCCTTTCCTATCCTATAGCGTCAACCTCTGTGTCATTGCTGAGTCTGGTTCTTTGGATAGCTTTGTCTCTTGGCTGTGTGTTGTTTTTTTTCTGGGCAGAATTCATACGCAGATTTTAGGACTCATGTGTTCTGATTTCTTCTATTCTTCAGTTTCCCTTTTAACTTTCCAGCTGCTTTGGCCAGCCCTGAATATTGTCTTCTGACATTTCAAGTCATTAAGGCTGTGGCTTTCTGTCTTAAGACATTGTTGAATTGGAGAACACCCTCAGACAAAAAGGTGGACTTGTAGCTCTCACCAGAATAGTTTTTAAGTCTTGAGGGTAGTCTCCCTGACAACTTCTGCCTACATTTTATTGCTTTCTAGTGTCTTCATATAGTTGTTTTTTTTTGTTGTTGTTGTTCAGATCTTTCCATTCTCATCTGTAGGAGGGTTGATCTGACCAAGGTACTCTGCCAGTAACAAAAGCTGAGAGCCCACTGGACTCGAGAACAGTAATAAACACAGATCTGATTGTATTACTGTCCCATCAAAGCCCTTAAATGTCTTTCCATTTATTAATGTCCTTGTCTTTCTCTGTAGCCATGTAAACTGGTCCCAAGCACTATGCTAATCATACTGATTTCTTTCAGAAAATAGCAAATTCACACCATTTGTCTTATGCTCACTTTGAGTAAGTTTGTAATTGCCTGCTCTGTGTAAATTATTTCTCTTACTATGGCTCTCTCTGTGTATTTCTGTTTGGATGTTATTATTCTCAAAAGCTCATATATGATGTGGCTCTCTTACTTGTTAATCCTTATACCTTCTCTATTTTAAAAAATTGTTCTTTTGTTTGTATATGCCAAGAACCTCAAATCTCTGATAAGATTCCATGTTTTAAGTTGCCATGTGGTTTATCGCATAAGAAATAAAATGTTTTTTCCTTCTAACCCAACCTTAGGGATGACAGAAATTTAAGAAATAAAGGCTTAATAAGTAGTGTGAAGTCACTCAGTAAAGAAGAATTGAGTGCAGAGTTCTTAAACTTATCTCTGAACACAGATGCATATCATCAGCCTTGTACATCTAAGCAGCAATTGAAAGCAGGTAGTATTTTTACTTTGAATAATTAGAAATGCATTTTATTTTATATTCGAACATTATTGATAACAATTGGAATTTATAGCTGATTTTTATCTTATACATTTAAAATAATGTTTGGAATATTTTTTCTCGCATAATTGGACATTTAAAATGGCATTGTCTGGAATATTTGCTCACATGTAAATGGTGAAAATAAATGAATATTATAATGGTAATCCAGAGGAAATCATAATTAACAGTATTACCTTCTACATACACTTTTATAAATTAATTTGAATTTTGTTTGTACACATACATTTTACATTTTGGCTACAGAAAATATTCATTCTAAATGGAAATTTTTAGTTTCACTGTAAAATTAGCTTCGTGTTCATAATTTTCTGTTAATACTGTAAAAACCCAATAATAGAAAAATGCGAAAGACTCTAGTTGTAGTTTTTTTTTCTAATTTTAAACTAATAGTTAAGAAAACTATTATTTTTTTCTCACCAGAATTACCTCTTTTTCCACCAGAATAATCTGTTCTATAGCTTGATATTTGATGGAATATTATATCAAATCTGACACAATTTAAAAACATATATCACCTTTTCCCTCTTGGGGAAAGTAATTATTGAAGTTTCTGTATTATGTGTATTTTTATATATAATAGTATAAGAATTCTCATAAAAACATGGTACTTATTTGACCATTTTCGTAATGAAATTTCTTTAGTCATAATATTCAAAATGGCATTTAGAAGGACTAACAGATATTCTAATTTATCTTATTTTAAAGGTAGCATGCTTTTACTTTGCCCATTATATTACTGTCAATTTAAAACTTTAGTTTGTATTTGTAGAGATAAGCCACTTAATATTTTGAATTTTACTGTAAAGAAATTATAGTTGTTTTCAGGTATCAAAATAGTAATGGTAATGAAATAATATCAATTAAAATAATAAAAAATAATTTTAAAATGGAGGACATAAAGGTAGTTAAGTCAGAGATTTTGGTCCTTTCAAAAACATTTATTGATGTGAACTACAATTGGAAGAATATGCTATTTTCGGAAGAAAACACATCTGGATTCATAGTCCTTGGTTTTCTAGTGTAAATAGATTCAAAGCATTTTTTCGATTTTTCTCTTTTTTGGAAGTAAAATTAAAATTATACTTAAAACCACACACATTTCTTAAATTTTTATTTTAATGAAAATATGTAGTTGCCTTACATCCAAAAGATAAAGAATTTGCTCATGTAATATGTTTATATTACATCTAAAACAATTATACTAGAGATACATGTTTCTAAATACTGTTTTTAAAATAAAGTACTGGTTTGTTGTTTAGGTAACTCAAATAGCAATTATGTACATAAAAGGTTTATTATTTATGACTAAATACTAATTATATGTGTAAAATATTTACTATTAGTGTCCTAAATAAAGTTTGCAATTGTTTTAAAGACACACCTTTGGAAGAGAGCAAGGAGGAAGAATCTCCAGATTCCGGTCTACCCATTCTACTTGAAAGCATAGTATCTGATCTTGAAAAATCTCTTGGAACAGCTTTATCTTCAATATTAGAAACAGAAATGAAACTTGCTTTTGGAAACCTATGGGTGGAGGTGATTATTTAAACTCTTATTAGTTGAAAATTTCTTTTTTATTGCTAATGACCGGTTACCTTATTTTAAGAACTATAGCTTATATAAAACATGTAAGTTTTATTATAATAATGTTTCACATTATACTTTTTTCTTGAAGTTTTTGAAATAACATTTTGAAAATTAAATGATGGATATTTCCTAAAGATTAGAACTGTATTTCATTAGTTATTTTTTTCAGTGAACAAATATTTATTGTGCATATATTATGTGTCAGAGACTTTGTCCCCAAGAGCTTAAATTGAATTCAGAAAAACTCATTTCATATTAGTTTGAGTCAAAATATCTATTATAGGGAATTCTCCTAGCAATATGAATTCAAAAAAAGAAAGGTATGTTTTGGCTTATGTCATAAATATGAGAATCAATATCAAATTGATTCTATTAGTAAAACACCGCATTTGGCGATAGTGGCCCTTTTAGTTTAATGTTTGTTTGCTGTTCACACTTATAGCTAGGAGAAACGTTAAATGCCATCAGTTGTAGACTGTGTCTATTCCACATATTCAATGAGATTCTGATACTTGCCAATATATTGTGTTTGCTACTTGATTATATTATCAAGTATTGAACCAAGATGATGAAGAATAATTAGAAGGTTCTAGGAGGGCTGACTTAAGTTGGATATTTCATAATAGAGTGTATGTAGAACAGTGATTTGATATGAATAAAACAGAAAAGGACATGCTGACCTCTTGTACTAAATGATCGATCTTTATAAACATGTCTTTGTAAGAGAGTAGCAAGTGTCAATTATAATTGACAGTTATTTTCATATTAATTTTTTCACCAGTTACATGAAATAATTAGATTGATTTCCTCATATGAATGACCATGTCGAAAAGTAGATCAATGGTCTTTGCTAATTAAAACTGTGCTGCTTCTAATTAGAATTATGCTTGCTTTTTGCACATATAGTTTCTGAAACTATATAAGGATTAATACTAATATGAATTTTACAGAAGCAATTTACAATGAAATTAACATTTTAAGATTATGATTGGCTTTTAATAAAACATCTTTTAGTTTAAAAAGAATTCAACTAGCTCTGTTTTGCCGAGAAATATATGTAGGGACTCCTAAATATGAACAGTTGACCTTCCAGCAATGTGGGAGTTTGGGGTGCCAACCACCCATGCAATTGAAAATTCGTGTATGACTTTGACGTCCCAAAAAGTTAACTAATAGCCTACTGTTGACTGGAAGCCTTACTGATACCATAAACAGTCATGTATTACATACTGCATTCTTAGAATAAAGCAAGCTAGAGAAATGCTAAGACAACCATAAGGAAAATGCATTTATAGTACTACTGTATATATTTATTAGAAAAAATCTGCCTATAACTGGACCTGCACAGTTCAAACCCATATTATTTAAGAGTCAACTGTACTTTTTAATAATAGTAATAATAAATAAATAATAATAATAAATAAATAATAAATCAATCAATAGATGCTGATTTTTTTCTAAATACTTTTTAGATGCTGTACCTGAAACCACCATGGACTCTGATACATTTATTACAGTGCTTTAGAAAACATTGGTTGGCTGTATTTGGATTAGTTATGGAAAAGAATTTGCTTGTAACCATTGAGAGCTTATATGAAAATCTCTGTAAAGGTATGAATCTTTTATTTTGTTTTAATCAGTGTTGTATTAAAGTAAAACTAACATATATTCCATGTAATGTGGAGATAAATTAATTTAAAAATTTGTTAATTAGTTCTTAATTATTTATACTTCTCATTTCTAGAGGGAATTTGTGATAGCTGGCTGAATGGATGCAGTTCATAGGGCTTGTGACTATTGGTATTGTTGATGTTCCTGGATGTTGTGAATATATAATTTTTAATAATGTTCGAAAACTTTTAAAACCATATTTGATTTTCAAGTATGCAAATAGAATTATTTAGATTTTTTCATTTCTCGCTGTGTTTAACACAAATTTTGACCAGTTTTCATCTACTGATTTTAAAGTGGTGTATATCAAGGTTTAAAATATATGGATAAAGAGTAGGAAACCTTTGGCTTTGGTGCATAGTGAATTTTAGAACCGGAAGAGACTACAGCCAGCTACTTGATTGGTAGTGTTTAAACTATTGTGCAGAACCTCAGGCTTCCAAAGTGCCCCTGGAGCTGCCACAATGAGAGGCGGAAAGGTCGATAGGAGCCTGGTGGGCCTTTGGCCTTCAATGCCAATTTTAGCCAAGCCTTTCTTTTATCTGTTTCTATATGGAGATTCCATGTAGATTTTTAAAACAAAAACAAAAACTTTCTCTGCTAAGAAGAAAAAGATGTGAAAAGCACTGATCTAATGTTGTAAAAGCCCATGTTTTGTGGTCAAGGAAATGAACCCAGACAGGGGTGAGTGATTTGTCTAAAGTCTAAACAACTAGATTTGTCTTGCTATCTGTGCCTTTTAAAAAGCCAAGTAAAACCCCAGGGGATTTAAAGTGCCTCGTCAGTGTCTCATGACCTGTACAAGGTATATGTTGCATGAATATCTATTTTTCAGAGTTACCATTTTGGAAGAAATATACTTTCCAGGGGTTATCTTTCACCATAGATTATTTGTTAGGAGTATTATTATATGAGGGACATTGAACAGTATATTGGACATGTCTTCAAAGCAGTTTTACAAGATATATAGAAACACTTCATATATCTTACCAGGGGCATAATTTAGTTGGTTCTAACAAAAGGCAAAGTTCTAACAAAAGGCAAAATCTTGATCTTGAACAAGATTTATTTTAAAAAACAGCGTACCTAGTTGCCATCTTCCATTGTCTGTCTGTTTCAGGGGTGGGCAGTGTCTTGCTCTTTGCAGTTTAGGTATAGTTAGTGGGCAGCAGCTCTGATTGGCAGTAAGGAAAGGATTGAAGAAATGTGACTGTCCTTGTGCTTAAGGGTTGAAGAGGTGTGACTGTTCCTTTTTTGGAATCATTGTGTGCATAATTTATTGATCCTTAGTCTAGAAGAATCCGATGCCTAATATTTACTGACTTGTGATGAATATTAAAAGAAGTATAAAAGTGCCTTCTGCTCTAAAATAATTTTGACTAGAAAATCAGTTTGTGACTTTGTTTACAAATACTATATTTAATAGTATCCTCAGCTGTTGAATTATACATGTGTGTTTATCTTTAGTATACCAAACATACCCTTAGATCAATTCATAGAATATGGTGTGGAAAATGTCTAGTTGCTTTTTCTGACTTTGACATCCATATTAATTTTAGTCTAAATAATTATCATTCTTAAACTATTTCAATCATGTAGATGTCTTTTTTATGTTTTGTCTAGGTACTGAATTTATCACTGTTATTTCCCTTTTGCCCATAGTCTTCATAAAGAATTTTTGTAAGACCAAAATAAAATGATTAATTCAAGGTTATAACCTTGCTGGATATAGACTGCTTTGAAGAAGCACACTTAAAAAAAGCCATGCCCAATTTCTCCTCCTCGAGAGATTTACTGGGTTCATCAGGTCTAAATTCTGTCTCATGTGTAGCATCTCTCCCATCTCTCTTTTCCCATAGGAATTTAAACTAGTCATTGACTTTAAAAATAACTAAAAGTGTTTTATGAGGAAATACACTGTTTGTTTGATAAAGGGGAAGCTAGAAGCTTGCCTTTAACTATCACATTAGATGAGAATTTTTAATATTGTTTAATTATTAAAATCTTTTATTTTCATTTAACCTTTCATTAATTCACAAGCAGATGCTTGTTGTATAAGTGATACAGGGAACTCTTTATTTTTTTTTAACTCACAGAGCCAGTGAAAAATCATGTTGGCGTTTCAGAGAAACTGAACATTAAAAAAAAAATTATGCTTTATAGCATGGTTATTATAAATGCCTTTGAAAAATGGTTATGCAGCATTCTATCTTAATAATAGAAAGTTTTTTTTCTTTTTGTTCTGAGTTTGGGTGACATTAGAAAGTTGTTTAACTTTATTGTTCCTAACTTTTAAATTTGTTGAAATTATTGTTATTATCTCTCCTAATTAGTTTGAGAATTTAATGCAAGTAATTTTAGTTCCTTAGAGCAAATCATTATACCTTTAAATTATTGCTTTAGATTAACTCACTTTGCTAATTTACAGTGGAAAAAAGTTTGCAAGCTTCTCTTGCCTATAACTTACTGTTACTTAACAAATAATAATATTTATTTATTTATTTATTTCTGCTAAAGCTGTATTGAGCACAGAGAAAGAACACATTATTTTCAATAAATCCAGTATTGCATTTCATGTGTTAGAATTCAAAGGTGAATCACTACATAACAACCGAGGTGATGATGAGAGGTCCCACGTAGGACTTGAGTGCTCACCACCAAAATGTGACTCTTCTGTTGCCTCCACAGTAACCTGAACATGAAACAACCTCAGTTTCAAAATTCTGTAGTGTAACTCGTTTGTTGGGTGATCATCTCTCTTTTCTGAAGACTATAATGTTCATTCATTTTTACTTCAAAGTTGACCATGTTGAGGGAACTTCGGGAATTTGAGTATGGAATACCAGAATCAACTCCAAGTCCTTTGTCGATAACTAAGTTTGTTCAGTTGTTGCTTTTTACACCATAGAGGTAAATTAGGAGTGGTGTATAGGTGTAAATGTGTACTCTTCTTAAATTTCATAATTAATAATAGATCGGTTTTCCAAAGACATTTTTGTGTTGTATGCTCGTTCTTACATATTTTTTCCTTTTTATTTTTCTTCTACCAGCTAACAATGAAGTGGATTTTACAACCGTGAAATTCCTGCTTCAGGATTCTCAAAGTCTGTTACATGCTTTCAGTACAAGGTCAAATTATGATGGTATTCTTCCACAGGCCTTCGCTCAAGTAAACAAGCTACTCCAGACATTTACAGAGGTGAGATACCTTTGGAATGCCACTTAGATTAGCTAATCACTTGCGTTCTGAAATGAATCTAGCAGACAACAGTAGGTAGAGGATATTTTAATTCTAACTTACTCTAAAATATTAAGGCATTAGGCAATATATTAATTGAAATGAAAATTGAGCAAACAATTCTTATTACAAGTTCTAAAACACACATCCTCTGGTGGAAGCGGTATCACAACAGTAATCAGGGGTTTTTTAATGTCGTTTCTTGGATGGAAGAGAACTGTGCACTGTTGTCGGAATACTCATTTTCCAGCTCCCTAGACCAGAAGTATTTAGAGGTAAAGGAGCATCGTATCTGCAACATAGAACCACAACATAGATCAAAATACTTTGGACCTTTTTTTTTTTAAACATGCATGTGCCAAGACCGTCTCAGACCTTACTGGATCAGATGTCTGGTAGTGGTGCCAGTGATATGGTTCTTGTTTTACTTTTTATTTTGAAATAATGTCAGACCTATGGAAAAGTTGCAAGAGTAGTACAAGGAATTCAAATATATCCTTTATCCAGATTCCCCAGTGTTAACATTTTAATCACATTTGCTTTATTGTTTTTCCTGTCTGTCTACCTACCTGTCTATGTACTTACCTGTCCACATTTTTTTCTGAACTCTGAGAAAGTGTTGCAGATACGATGCTCCTTTACCTCTAAATACTTCCATATATATTTCCTAAAGGATATTTATGTAACTAGTATAATTAATCAGGAAATTAATATTGATATAATACAATGATAAGGTGCTTGGAGGCGTGGCCATACCTATTTGTTATTGTATTCTAGGTGTCCTCTCTAGTTTAGAACCTTATGTGTACAAGAGTTCAAACAGTATTGAATTGATATTTGCATTTCAGCTAAGAAAGGTCACGATAATAAATAGATAAAAATATTGTTTGATATAACTGAGAAGGGAAACTTTTTTTAGCTCTGATACTTTTGGGAATATTCTGTACGTAATCAAGGACAAAAAACAGTGAGTGCTTTTTAGAAAGCTGGAACTTCTGTAAGTACAATTTGGATTTTTTTTTCTCCCACATCTAGTGAAGGACTAGCTGCATTTTATGGAATTCTTATTTCCCCAGGTCAAGGCAAAACTTAATCGAAACCCTTCTGAGAATACAGCGTGTAAAAAGCAAGAAGATACCTCTCCAATGAAGTCTAATGACCAAGAAGTCACCACTTTCTCAGGTGCTCCTCTTCCCCAGCCCAACAGGCATCAAGAAATCTGGTCCATCCTAGAGAATGTTTGGCTTACAATATATCAGAACAGGTACTACATTTCTGAGAATTTTTGAATTTCAGGGTTTTCTATCGTTACTGTTATTCATCGCACTTGAATAGTTAGTGCTTGGATTGTAATTTTAATGTACTAGATTATCTTATTGAAAACCTTTTGTCAAATTAGTACCTTAGAAACAGTGATGCTTACATAGGGATACACATCAGAATTACCTAGAGAGTCTTAAAAATATACATGCCTGAGCCATATTCACAGAAATTCTTAGTCAGTAGGTCTGAGGTGAAGCTTAGATAGTACATTAAACAAAAACTCTCTGGGTGATTCAGCAACAAAACCTTGATGAGAAGCATTGCCTGTATATGTCAAAACCAAAGAATAGTCACCTCAGTGGGCTCTACAAATCTCCTGGATACAAGGCATTAATGAAATTTAAAATGATTTAAGGAAAGTTAAGTCTGGATTAGGGAAAATTCATGTGAGATTTTTTTAAAAGGAAGGTACTTTCATTTAAAAGGAAGAAACACTTTATTACTTTCATACACATCACAAGTCCTGTAGTCTTGTTAAAATGAAAAGATAGGGACCATTTGTGAGCAGTTCTTTAAATAGGCTTCTGTTAAAACAACTTAAAAAATAATTTAAAGCAACTGACTTTAAACTAGGCCAACACTTCCTTCTATACTTTTACCCCAAACCCATAATTTTTATATAATTAATTCGCCAGTGATACTATATTCTTCCTAGTATGGTTTTGGTGGAAGGGCGCAGAGTGACTATTGTTTTGGATTAAAGTTCTAGATCAATGTTCACAAGAGCAGCAAAGTAATATTAGCACTCTATTTAAACATCTATTCTCAGTTAGTCATCTAGTACAACACTAGATTTGGGGCCTATTTTTAGTCCTTGGCTATAATTAAAAATTATTTTCAAAACCATTTCTAGTCTTCCATACTAAAGAAATATCTATACCTGACATGTGAGCTAAAGAAAACAATATTTTGAAAATTGTCTTTTCATATAAAGGATAGGTTTTGTTCACTGGTTTGTCTGATTTTAACGTAAGTTTAATGTTTTGACTAATCAGATATTCTGGGTAGTTGAAAGTTACCATATGTACTAGGCAGAGTTAATCACTTTCAAAGGAAAATAGATTAAAACCATGTCTAAGATGTTTTAATCTTCTTTTCATTTAGAAAACATTGGAGTACCTTATGTACCTTAGAGCTGACTTGTAATATACATACGTTTGTGTCGGATGTTATTGAGTTCAGGGTAATTTCTGGATAATAGACTTTACATTACAGTGTTTCAGTGAGTGACAAATACTTATATTGCTTTATCAGTATATAGTTATTAAAGCTCACTTCACTGTTTCTCATGCCTGGTTGTGGACCTGAGTCACTGTAAAACTTTTCAACGTATTTGTGCTTGAACCCTCCATGTGGAGAGGCTCAGCTGAAGGTCTGGGAGGCCCTGTGCAGTTACTCACCTGAAACTCCTAGACCTGCAGCGGTCCCCAACCTGTTTGGCACCAGTGACTGGTTCTCCCATGAGAATCTAATGTCTGATGATCTGAGGATTGGAAGACTTAAGAAAGTTGGAGGATTCATATTTTCCTATTTCAAGATGTGCTACAAATTCTCCAGAATTCAAAACAATGTGCTACTGGCATAAATATAGACACATAAATCAGTGGAATAGAATCGAAAATACAGAGGTATACTCATATATCTATGGTCATTTGATTTCGACAAGGATACCAAGATCATTCAATAGGGAAAGAATAGTCTCATTTACAAATGATGCTGGGACAACTCAGTGGCTACACACGGAAGAGAATAGTTGGACCTTGGCCTCATATTACATACAGAAAGGAACTCAGAATGGATAGATGACCTAAATGTAAGAGTTAAAACTATAAAACTCTTAGGAGGAAACAATTTAAACAGATTAGCATTATGAGAGACGAGTTACAAGTATGAGTTGATTTATTTTATACGTTAGATGGAAATACTTGAATATGCACGTGGACCTAAGAGTATCTCTTCTTTTTCTCTATTTCAGCACAGATGTGTTTCAAAGATTGGGTTCAAATTCAACTCTGACTTCTTCAAAAATAGCTTCATTTGAAGAAGCGTTTATATATCTTCAGAAGTTAATGGCAGCTGTGAAGGATATTCTTGAAGGAATTCAGAGGTATACATGAATTAATTTTAAATTACTTTTTCTTCTAGGCTTATCAGATTTGTCAGAGTTGCTGGGAGTGTTCCAGCAGATTTCCTAAACTAATGGCTTTTAGTTTTAACTCTTCTTCCTCCCTTGCAAAGAATCCCTGTTGCTGGTTTGGACCACAAGAATGTTCTGCTTTATCCTTTCTAGAAAAAAAAATATACCAGATTGTAAGCTTCATAAGAAACTTTATTTTTTTATTGTGTAGCTAATAGCTTCTAGAACAGTGCCTACCATATAATGGGCACTCAGTAATTACTTGTTGAATAAATACATGTTAATATTTATGATTAAGTTCCTCCAATGCAGTCTCACAGTTTTATAAACTGAAAAAGTTTGAGAAGCAACAATAGTCTTATGTTTTGCGACTTATTCATAGGTGATTATTTCAAATATTTATGAAGCATATAGGAAACACAGTGCCAGAAGGCTATAGAATGGACCTTAAAATCTTTATTTTAACAGAGACAAGTGTACTGGAGGGAGAAAGGGTTTGGCAGCAGGTGAGGCTGGATGGAGTTTGGAGGGGAAGGTCTTGTAGGCCACTCAGAGTTTCCACTTCATCCTACAGGCTGGTATTTCACATGATAGCCGCTGTTAATCATGTGTCTTGATGAAAGACTTTCTGTTAGAAAATCACTGTATATCTATTAATATATTAATGAGTTTTATAAGGCTTTGCTGTAGAGCAGCCTTTTTAATTTTAGGAGGTTTACACAAATTGATGCTTGGGTCCCCTGCCCAAGACATTCTGATGTCATTGGTGTGAGGGTGTGTCTGACTCTCAGGAGTTTAAAAATTTCTCAAGGTGATGCTAATGTGTAGGCAGGGCTGAGGACCACTAGCCAGTGTGCTTCTCCATTGGTTCTTAGAGTGTGGTCACAGAAGCAGCAGCATCAGCATCATGTGGAACTTGTTAAAAATATAATTCTCAAACCCTGTCATACCTCCCAAATCAGAAACTTGTGGGTGGGACCCAGCGGTTTGTGTCCTCCAGGTGGTTCTGTGCACTCAGAGGCTGAGAATCACTGGCCTAAGCTCTGCCCTGGTGGCCGATTGTAATCATCTGGGAGTTTTAAAAAAAAGAGCAGTATCCAGGTCCTACCCTAAACCGGTTAAATCTGAATCTCTGTGACTTGGACCTGAGCATAAGCACGTTTACAAACTCCCCGGTGATTCTCATGGGGAGCCGAGATGTAGACGGTGTTGCACTTACTGCCTGCATAGCTGTACCGAAAGAAGGAAAGACTTGGATTTTAAGGCCGATGGAACTTTTCATTCTTTCCTCTAAGGACACATACTCCAGGAAGAAGAAAATGTTAGTGGCCCTGCTACTTTTAGGATGTAACCTGGGGTAAATTGTCTTGAGCCTTCATCTTCATCTATAAAACAGGCATGAATACGCCTTCCCAGAGCTTTTTACAATTATCCTCCTTCGAAAGTCAGGTGTTGGCGTAACTAACGAAACCAGTGATTCTCCACTTATTTGTTGGGGAACTTGTTAAAAATGCAGATTTTTAGATCTTACCTCAGAATTATTGAAATCACACTATCTATATAGATAGTTTGTAAAGGAGGAAATTTGTGTTTTTAACATGGTTTCCAGGGGATTTGTGTGCACTTAAACTAATCCAACCTGTTGTGGTAAATATTAGAACTTCTTGAGCTACCAGTAGAGGGCATTATGGGTAAAAATGTCTGCTCCTTTCAGCACTCATTAATCAACAGGAAACTACTATAATTGCAAATCTCCCCCCCCCACACACACACACCTTTAAACAATATGCATTTAAATCCAAATGTAACAAGAGTTAATAGTTATATTATTTTGTCAAGTATATATGGGACCTTAAAATTGTTAAAGAAAGAGTCATGTTATATCAAAATAAGTTCTGTTAAAAAAAACTTTTGGCTACCTTATATTTAAACATTGAATAATACCCTCAACTTTGTAGTGAATGCATATTCGTTAGCATTTTTTGGCGTTTGTTAAAATGGAATAGTTTTATTTGGTTTTCAGATACATGTTCAGTGAATTATATATCAACTCTATTTCTTTTTATCGTAGCAAATCGTGTATGGTGTTACATTGGTGACCTGTAAACCAGGTCTTTCACTTAAAGAAGTCAATGAAAATGTATTTGTTAAACTAAGAGCTTAGACTTCTAGTTCCAAATTTATCCCTTTGTCGCTAACTTCAGGCATGCCACCCACCTGCTTTCTCTAAGCCACTGTTTCTGTCCTCGTTCAATGTGAATCCTGATGCCTTTGTCTGAAGAATAAATGGGATGATGTTTGTGAAAGTAATTTTTAAACTGTAACATATTTATAAGTGTTAGTCTTCCTTTTCTTCTTAAAGCTGATATGTTTAGTTTGTATAAAATGTGTATTTCCGTTTTAATAAGGTGCTAACCATGCTTTTGATTAAGACTGAAAATATGGTAGAGCATGTGTTCACAGATACACATTTGGGAGCAGAAAGCCTAATTTTGTAAAATAATAAAATTTATATTAAATTAGCTGATAAAATAACATGGCATCTGCATATCTGACTGAATTATCCAGCACTTGCTGAAATATTTTTTAATTTGATTCTTTAATGTTACTGAATAGATCACTCGTGAGTTACTTTTAGAATTACTAGATTTCATTTTACATATCTGAAGCTCTTATCTATTCTTCTCAGCATTTATAATTCAAGAACAGGAAATACAGACCTTTATTATTATCTTAAATATCTGCAGGGTGATGCCACAGTTATTCCTGCTACCCCTAAAGCATTTTCAGGGTTGATGTCCCTTTATTTCAGTCAATAAAATCCAGTTAGAGATGACGGAGTGAAATATTTAACATCATAAACTTGATCACACCAGAATTAAGCAATTAAATATAATATGAAGATTATTTCTTGAAGAAAACAAATATCTTAACTTGTTTATGGAGTTATATTTCAAATTGATAATCTTTTAAATTTGCCTTTTGTCTTGTAACTGGTTATTTGTACCTAATGATTTATTGATCTAACAGTTGGATTAAAATTTCCTTCTTTTAAAGTCTTATGTTAAGAAATGTTAAAACCACCAAGACACTGTATTTTTCAGTGAAGCAGATGGGATAAATGAGGGAGTAAATCAGTGGGATTAAGCATCAGTAAAATAAATGAAAAGAGGGAACTCAGTTAAAGGTGAATAAAGACTGTCGTAATTTTAACATAAACAGTAAGCATGTGTAGTAAACATGTGGGATAAAGCCAGACTATCAGTTCAGATTCCTTCCTACAGCATAGTTGTACAAAAGGTTTAGAGTGTACCCTAGACGCTAGGGTTAGTCTCATCTATTTGGAGAAATATCCTCTTGTGCCTCTAAAGGACTTCTAATACCCTGGTAGGCCACCCATCTGCCCATGGTGAGCAGTGACGTGATCAGCATCCTCAAGGCTGTTTTCCAATAACATAAATGGCTGAGTCCAACTCAAGACAGACAGTAAATAAATATATATTGTATATCAGAATGCCCTGGAATTGTCTAACGTTTTTATGTGTTAATCTCTATTAATAAGACATAATAAACCTTGTAGAATCAGCATATACTTACACTTAGTAGTACGTAATGACCTATAAGTTGTAAATTTTCCAATAAGCTTTTGTTTTGCTAACATTAAGCTAGTTTATTTTTTGACAGCATGTAGTCATATATTTTCCCCATCTTAATCGTTGAACTAAGACAAATAAGTAAAATCATCAAATTGATATCTTTGTGTTAAAGATAAAGTATGAGCCCTCATACGCTACTGGGGTGTAAGATAGTATAGGGAGCGTATCAGTCAGGCTCCTACGAAAGGACTTACATCCAGTTACCAGGTGACTCTATCCTAGCATTTTTGAGAGGATTACTAGATACTGGCTCTGAGTTAATGCAAATCTGTGGGGACCTAAAATTCCACCGCCGTTGGAGAAATGGTCAGAAAGGCAGATCTACCTTGATTAATAAACAGTGACTGCTGGTTTGTTTGGAAACTTGGAAACAAGATTGGAGAACTGGTGACTGGGTAGTCAGGGGAAGGGTGTGTGGATGGTCATCTTGTAATGCGCACAGAGAATGCGGGTGTGTGTGTCCTGTGTGAGCACTCATCAAAGGCTACCTGCTGGAGAGGAGATTCAGAATCAGAGGAACAAGGCCAGCTGTCCCAAGGAGGTCAGTCAGCCTCTTCTCCAGCCACCCCAGAGTTTGGTTAGTGATCTCCTATATGGAGGGACAGTGAGAGCCTGGATAACGTGAGACTTCCCCTCATGAAGGCTGCTCTGGCTGCTGCCACTGCTGAGCGCCTCAGCTGCCAACAGCAGAAACAAATGCTAAGCGTTCAATAAAGCATCATTTCCTAGGGAACCAGTAAGCCACTTAGCAGAGTGGTTCTGACCCCTTCTGTTATGGAGGGGACAGTGATTTGTCCTCACCGGAATAGACACTGGGGTGACCTGTTAAAGACTTATTTGCCATATCTGCTGCAAGCTACGAAGTCAGAGTACCAGCCTAAATAATGCTGTCCATGGTGCTCTTTCTCCCTTAGAATATGTAAATACAAGAAACCATGGAAGGTGTCTCAAACAGAAAATGTCGTATACACTGTACGTACTTACTCTCAAGGCTGTTGATAGGACAGGGGGAGCGAAAAAGGTTTTTGATGCATTTTGAAACTTTCTGTGTCCTGGTGCCCCCTGTACTGTAGGAGCACAGCAGGTGATTACTATGATTATTTTTAAAGTCAAGTTCCTCCAGATTGCTTAGAAATAGTTGTAAACACTTAAGGGAGGTAGATGTGCTTTTATGACCTATTTCATGTGTCGGAGTAGAGGCATTCTTCAGTGTGTTCCATTCAGTTCAGCCATAATCGTTATTCTTCCTATACATAGTTGAGCTTGGGGCCTAACGTGCAAGTGACCATCTTTTCTTCAAAATGAAGATCAGTACCATTAGTTAGGAATCAGTTTTTTCCCCCTAAATGTGTACACTTTCAGAGAAGTTGCAGAGGTATAATTTTACTATAACCTGGGCTAACATTTTTCACACATGTGCATTTTCAACTTTTTATTGAAAGACATTTTAAATAGAATTCTGTGTTCAGAAATTTAATTTCCACTTCTTCAACTTAGATACTGCTGTGACAGAATGACCTATGTGGGAAGGGACTATTGTTTATACACCTCTTTCTTACGGATTTCTATACTCCACCTCAGGTCTCTGTGTTACCTGGGCTTGGGGGTGATTGGTTCTTGCTGCCACTCTCATACCTGTCCGCCACTAACAGACGACCCCATCTCTCTTCTCTCTACATGCTGACATAGGGAAAA
The DNA here is from genome assembly GCA_004027375.1 of Macroglossus sobrinus. Classification (NCBI taxonomy): domain Eukaryota; kingdom Metazoa; phylum Chordata; class Mammalia; order Chiroptera; family Pteropodidae; genus Macroglossus; species Macroglossus sobrinus. The sequence goes on along the minus strand of PVKZ01000098.1, from coordinate 1,361,059 downwards.
TAGTCTCTCTTATTTCAATTAAGATACAGTAGGACGTCATAGGAGGAAGCTTCACTAAAAAGCTAATGAATACCTGACTAAGTAGATTCAGACAGAGGGAACATAGATCCTGCCTGTCGCTAGGAGGAGGAAATGTATTACGTTGCTTGAAGAACATGTTGGATGAGAGATCTCGTTGTGCAGCCATCTTGGAAAATACAATCTAACAATCTGTCTTCTGGCCTCTACAGTTTACATACCTTCTGCTAGCAGAATATACTCATCCCATCTTACCGAGACTCCCAGTCTTATCCCAGTACGACACTAACTTAACGTCTGGGATCTCATCGTTTGAATCTTGTCTGGTGTGGCTGAGGCGAGACTCCTGGCGTGGGACTCCTTCAGCACAGCTTCTCGAGGACTCTCTGTCTTAATTACTGTGAACGAAAGAGACAGATTCGTTCCCCCAACATACATATCAAGACAGGCTCAGGATAACTATACACTTCCCCATCAAAAGGGGGGAAGTAAGAGGCACACAGGAGCTCTAGCAGTTATAAAATCCAGCTGGGCACACGCTCCTGGGAATTACTCACAGCTGCTTCTGACTCTGCTCTCTGGGTCTTGATTTTGGCGCCAAACCTTTTCCCTATGAATAGCAAGCTGCAACCAAGGAGCCTTCTCAACCTGCCTCCCGCCTGTCAAAGGTAGGCAGTCCAGAGACTCTTTTCATTTTGATTTACCTCTGTCCTGTTTAGTTTAAGTGGTGCGACTTCTATGAAAACAGCCCTCTAAAAAACTGTTTTCTATGAATCTTACTGGGGATTGTTCTATTACAAAAAATAACACCCTCAAATTTCTTAGAAATAAACCCTTCTCCACCTTGGATTCCCCGTGAAACTGCTATGAGCAATGCTGTTAAGAATTTTGGAGGAGTTTTTGAGGCACACTTCTAAGCCTCTTGAAGGACCTTTTGTCTTTCTGAAAAGTTCTCCAAGGCACATACTCAGATGTTGTTGGAGTCTCAACAAAAGGTTTTACAATAGTTATTGTTGTCTTCATCTTTAAACCGTGTTTTCCTCCCACACTTGTTAAAGTTAAGTATTGAAGAGTACTTAAACTTCTAACCTGAGATAAATTTAGTTGTTACTTTGGGAATTTTTTATATACGTAATGCTTTTTGCAGTGTGTCTCCTAGACTTTTCTAAATGTCTTCTATCACCACCACCCTCCCTTCATTCTCTTTTGTGATCTCATCTACTTCCAACCCCTTCGTGAACATTGCTTTCAATCTTAACATCTCTTCTTAGCTCAGTTGTGAATATTCAGCTCATATTCTAAATGTGTGAAACTAAACTCATTATTAAATGGTGTCACCTGACGCCTTTTTGTTTTCTTCGTCTACTTTTTAAGGTACAGGAGTCTCTGTGTCCATTAGATGAAATTTGTTCATTGTATGTTATTCATACTAACATATGCTTATTGACTTTTGTCTATTTGAGCAATTCTGTGATTTATGTTAACATTTGTAACCGTAGTTGTGAACTCTTCAATTTCTCAGTGTAATGCCATCAACATCTGCTGTATATATTTTGACATTATGGTGTATCTTCCTGCTAATAATACTTTTTGCCTTCAAGTTTATTTTGTCATGTTAATACTGCTAAATGAGCATTTTTCTCCTTTTTTTAGTATTTTATCTTCAACCATTATGGGTCATTTATTGATTTTTCTATATGACATAAAGCCAGATTTGATTTTTTGATTGATAATTAATAAAAACTGTGATTGAAATAATGATTGAGAATGTGCCCAAGATCACATAGTTTATACTTGGCAGAATAAGAAACTTGTCTGATTTTGGAGAACCCACTTTTAAATACACTAAACTTCTTGACTGAATAAGTAACTTTAAAGTTAGTTATAGTCAATAGATATTTTTTAGTTGGATTCATAAAACTTTAGAAAATTTCCAAATTTAATTTAAAAGATTGTCTGACAAAAACTGAATATCTTTGCCTTAGAAAGATATTCACCTTCATTTGTTTTTCTAAATTTGTCTTTTTCTACCTTTTACTTTTCTGAGAGGAGAATGAGTCTACTTATCTTGGTTTGGATGAATATCCCACAAAGGTTTCCATTGGCAAATAGTCTAGTTTCAAGAGACACATGTTAACAAACGAGACAACTAGGATAATAAAAGCCCAAAAGAAAACTATACCTGAGTTGGTTGGTATTGCTGATTGTCAGCACCATATAATCTGAAAGAGTGGTTAATACCTGTCTAAAGCTGGAATAAAAATTTCCATCCTATGGCATGGCCAGACTAGCATCTATGTACAGCAGGTCATTTATAGAAAAAATAGGCAAACTGGTTGTTTTGGCACATTTTAAAAATATGTCATTTGTTCAAACTTTACTTTGTACTGGATTGGGTGAGTATTTTAGAAATGCCTTAGAACTTACAAAGCATAGTTGAATTGGACACAATACTTCTAAGATTGAAAAGAGAAAGGAAAGCAGTGGTTATTTATTTTAGAGGATGAGTACCCAGCCCCTGGTAGCCACCATTCTACTGCGTAAGATTTTGGCTAACTTTGTACACAAAAAAAATAAAATCAGTATTGAATGTCAACTGTAATTGAAAAATCAGAAAAGAGTTAGAGGGGAGTGCGGTGAAGGGGAATAAGAGGTTTAGATTTCCAGGCATAAAACAAATAAGTCTCTGGGACGTAGTGTATAGCATAGGGAATATAGTCAATAATAATGTAATAGCATTGTATGGTTTCGGATGGTTCCTGAACTTATCATGATTATCACTTCTTTAAGTATGTAAATGTTGAATAACTGTGGTGGACACCCGAAATGAATACATTATTATAGCTAAATGTAAATTAAAAATCTTTTAAAAAAATTAAAATAAGGTCTGAAAGAGATATTTGCATACCCATGTTCATAGCAGCATTATTCGTAATAGGTAAAATGTGGACACAGTCCACATGTCCATCGAGGGATGGATGAGAAAAATGTGGTATGTACATGCAGTAAACTATTATTCAGTCTTAAAAAGGAAGGAAATTGCTACATCCTTATGCTACAACATGGATGAACTAACCCTGAGGACACTGTGCTAAGTGAAATAAGCCATATAAATACTTTTTAAACTTTAATTTTTTTCACACTCTGGAAAACTACTTTAAATATTATATTAATGTAAAACTTTTGTCTTGCCAATAGAGAACATAATTTATGCAGTTCCGTGGGATGTAAATTGTGATTTATAAATATCTAGGAACATAGTCTCTCTTCTTTTGAATTTCTAGAATTAGATATTAAGCTTGAATATTCTAGACTTCTTTCCCTGCTCCTGAGTCTGCTGCTTTATTTCTCCTAAATGGGGAAAATGTTTTATTTGAATTTTTGAAATCATAATTTAAAAGTTAGTCCATTTTAATGCATTATTTGTCTCTTTTTTTTAAGTTTGTTTTTTTTCTTAAAGAGATACATTGATATTTTACTAGTATTGGATGAAATGGAAATAAAACTTGTTTAATTCAGATTAACATGTTAATTACTTAATGCTGATTGTTTATATACATAGAAAACTCAAAGTGATTCTGTGGTTGAGAGTCAGGACTTGTAGTGAGTGTTGGTTCTGCTACCTACTTCCTTTGTGGCTTTGAGAAAGATCAGTGAGCTACAAACATTTAGTGTTGGAACATACACAAAATAGATTGCCAGAGCATTTGATAAAAGGCAGAATTTGTTTGCTTACCTATAAAATTATTTTCAAAGAACTTTATTGCATATGATTTTGTAAAATCATTTACAAGCAAGAAGATGGTGGCGGTTCTCCTTTTTATTAGTGGTGAAAGCATGAGCTCCAGAGCGAAACCAGTGGAGGTTTGGATACCCACCGCCACTCTGTAATCTTGGGCAAGGTTTTAACAACTCTTACCCGTGGTTTCTACATCTGAAAACTGGTTTTCATAACAGCTAGTGTTTATTGATACGTGTCTGGCATTGTGCTAAACACTTTGGATACATTATTTTATTTTGTTCATATAATCACCTTATATGTTATGTATTACCTTCTCATATCACAGTTGAGGAGCTGGAGTGCAGAAAAGTAGGTAATTTGATTAAAGCCTCATAACTAAATTCAGGGTGTTAAAAGTATTAGAGATGATATAAATAAGCAGTATCAGACTTGGAGTAAGTGTTCAATGATACATTGTGTATCGTTGTCGATTCTTTCATAAAAGAAACCAAAGTACCTTCAGATCAGACTTGTTTGTAAATAATCTGCAAAGTGCAGGTTGACTCCTGCATTCCACAGAGTGGTGGTAGGTGTCCAGATGTCTGCTGGTTCACTCCAGAGCCAGGCTTTTACCACTAATAGAAAAGATAACCACCATCAGATCCCCAGTTGTGATAACAACATTCTAAATTGAAATTCCAAGATAATAAACAACTTGAAGAAAAGCAACCAGGTCATTTAATTTTCTTTTATATTCCATAGCTCTTAGAATAATAGACATTTGAGAAAATAGTATACATTTGATAGATAACTTACTGTTATGAAATTTTTTTGAAGGCACAAGTGTGGGTATATTTAAAAATAAAAATAGCCATTTACTGAAAACATTTCATTGCCTCTAAGGGGGTAATTCTTTCATTCTCTTCTTTTTCTTTTTTTAAGTTGCTATTGAAGGGTAATGTTAGGACTTTCATTCAAAGAGTCTTTTGTGTTCATCTTGGTATAAGAAAAAAAATGAGAAGGCTGTAGAGAAGGCTGACCTCTCAAAAATTTTTGTGTGGGAAGGCATGAGAGTCCACAAACCATTTTTCTCCATTTTGGTGTGTGTGTGTGTGTGTGTGTGTGTGTGTGTGTGTGTGTGTGTGTGTGTGTGTGTATTTTCAACAAGCTGTACTTATAGTTAGTAAAAGTTGGCAACTTTTTCTTTTATACTAGGTCTAATTTCATTCTCATAAGCTGAGAGTTCATAGGACGTACTGAAGTCTAAATTCAACCCTAAATTCAGTGTACTTTAGTAAAGATTGTCTAGTCTATTTGTGGCTTGGTTTACCTCAAAACATTCATTGAGGATAACATATTTGAATACTATAATGTATATCCTAATTTCAAGAAAGAACATGTATAGTTTTATTCTGATTAAATAGGTATCTATGAATGATGCTGACATACCAAAAAACTTTCTTCATTAGAATATAATTCTGTGCTATTTTGTCAAATAATAAAGTGTTTCCATTTGGAACAAATAATTTCTTTCTTAGAAACTTAAAATTCCTGTGTTCCATTACAGGAATAACTTGTAAATCAGTTTGTTTTCCTATTTTTCTTCCTTCATTATCTTTCTGTGCTTGCTCAGGATTTTCTTTCCTAGGCCTTTAGAACTACGATGTTTTACTCCGAACCTTTGTCTTTTTTGTTCACTGTTGTATCCAAGGGGCTGGGACAGAGTTTGGCTCATAGTAGGTCTCAAATACTTGTTGCATGAGAGAATAAAGGGCCTCTTGTTCTGATCTGAACATCTTTGTTATGCATCTTGCTTTTTTACTTACCAAGAACATTGTGAGGTTTAGCCATTATCGACTGGAGTTTGCATCATCTACTGGACTTTTAGTACACTGTTATTTATAGTTACAGTTGTGCTTTTGTGAGGCTAAGAGGGAATGAACTTATAGACAGAAAAAAAAACAGTGTAGTCCAAAAACTCTGTAGAGAAGGAAAGTAGATGAGTGTTTGCCTGGAGCTGGGGTTGGAGGTGAGAACAGAGAATGACTGCAGATTTGGGGCAAGAGGGATTTTGGGGGGGTGAAGGAAGTGTTCTCAGATTGGATTGTGGTGGTTGCTCTAAGCTCTGTAAACTTATTAAAAATTGTTGAATTGTTAAACTGAGTGAATTTTATGGTATGTAAACTACCTTAGTAAAACTGTTTACAAAAATAAAACCAAGTTAAGAGTTTAACATTCTTTTCAATTTTTTTTGCTGATTTCAAACCTAGGATGTTGTAATTCTTTCTTTCTTTGGATATGATTTTGCTATAGATAAATAACTAATTTACCTAAAACCTTTTTTTTTCTGCAGAGTTTTTCAGGACAGAGAAAAATTAATTTTATTCCTTAGTGAAGTACTTTCTTTTGTGATAATCAGCTTGAAATTTATAAGGCTCTTATAAAACATCTTGTTTCATCTAATTTCCTTATCTTCTTTTATGCACAGTTTGGATGTTTCTGAAGCTATAAAAATGATAAGTGAAAAAAATTAGTAAGTGTAAATTATTCCACATTCCTGATAGTTTGTTTTATACTAAGTTACAGTGTTAGAAAACACTTTTTTTTTATTGATTTTCTAATAGATTGGTTTAACTTGTCTCAATAGTTTTGTTTTCATTTTTTTAAGCAAATTATTTATGGACCCTCCCAATGTATTATATTATCTATCTTTTTTGTTGTCATTATTAGATTATATATATTTTAAAATTACTTGTTGGGAGAAATTTTTTTTGTGTGTGAAATGGTACTATGTAGATTTTTGGATATTCTTAAAGATATTCTGTATGTGTCTCCTCCAAAGGAAAAAGAAAAGCCCTTTTGAAAATTGTACTATATCCTGAAAAATTATTTATAAAACCTCTCCCACAAGTCTAATGAAGGCCAAATAGTTTAAAGATCGAATAAGGTTATTTAGGTTAGTTAACTCAAGTGTGACAATATCAAGTGTCAACAAAGATGTGAGAACCTAGAGAGTTGTAATTAAAAAGGCTCTTGGAATTTCAGAGTTAATTCAGGTGGCTTAATGTCTCATTAGTTGGGTCTTTATGCACTTATTCTGTGGCTTGAAATATTAGATGATAATGGTTGTTACTGATATATAGTGCTTGCAGGATATCAGACACTATTATGAAGGATTTTCTTATATTAGCTCATTTAACTCTTATAATAATGACCCTATGAAGTAAGGACTATTACTGTTCTCATTTAAGAAACAAGGAAAATAAGTAGCACAAAACTCACCCAGCTCAAGAAACCCAGGCAGACAGTGCTGATCACCACTGGACTGTAAAGAAAGTACTGGTTTCATTACCATTTTTCAAAAGAAGAAAAAAAAACTTCATCATGAAAGGATTTTAAAAATACTTATAAGAAAATGAGAATTACTATTTTACTGCTAGGGGGAATATGTTCTTCCATTTTTTTTATTTCTATTTCATCTAGTTTCTATTTGTTATTTTTGTTTTTGTGTTGTTTGTATATTTAGTGTTATTTTTCTTTATTATTTTTCTGAATCAGTGTTAGTAATACACTAATTACTAAGGCTTTTTTTAGTGGAATGCTAGGCTTGATGGTTTAATATTGTTTGAATTTAGTCACAAAATCTTTTATTAGGATAGTTAATTGTCTGGATTGGTTGAACATTTCTGTGGGAAATCGTCGAACTTTATCTGCAGCTTAAAAGTTATGGAGTGTAAATGCATTTCACATTTCTATGTACCTTTTGAGAAATCTATCATTGGAACTCAAAACGTGTACTCAAAAAGCGATATGTCAGATAAGCAAAAATATTTCAATAAATTGATCTCTGTTAAGCTCATGGTTTTATAATTTTAACTGATTTAAAATTCAATAAAGTTATAAAAATTTTAATAAGCCTATTGTACAGTAAGTTATTCCTCACACTATAGGTATGTTTTTGAAGAAAAATTCAGGTGTTATTTTTTTCTTAAATCATTTATTTCTCCTTTTTTTATAATTATATTTTTTAGGATTTTGGCCCCCAACAGTAATTATCAAGATGTCGAGACCCTCTATAACTTCCTAATCAAGTACGAGGTATGAGAAATATTTTTAAATGTTTACCATATTTTCACCATAAACACATATCAAGATAAACATGGTAATTCTAAAATGTAATGGAAAGCTATGTAATTGATATTTCCTTTAAACTCTCGAATGCCACAAACATTTGCCAATGACATATTCATTTTGTTTTCATTCTCTGTGTAAAAACATGCAATACAACCCTAGAATAATACACTTCCTACAATACAGAATTGTTTGTCGTGAGAGGTGCTGTTGGCATTTTCGACAAGTTATTTCTTTATGGGGTGGAACACTACAGGTTGTTTAACACCCCTGCTTCTCAGATACCTCATGCCTGTAGCTCCCTCAGTCATTGTGACAACCAGAAACATCCTATCACCCACCCAACTCACTTCCCACATGGCCTCAGGGGAGGGGGAACCACCCCTGGGTGAGAACCACCGGTTGTTGAAAGCAGAAGCCGCCCTTGAGTTTCCTCTATGGCAGCAGCACAGGCCCCAGCGTGAGAGCGGTGGTGAAGCCCCAGAGTGTTTTGTAACTTAACCTGCATGCTCTCCCCATCCTTGCTGATCCCTGGACAGTATTCTCTGTTGATCTTCAGATTTTTGTTTGCCTAAAGCTCTTTGCCCATGTTCCCATATATCCTTTCTTTTCAAGTGTATGAGTATATGTTTAATTCTTAAAATGCTTTACATGGGAGAATATGACATATTTAGGTCTCACATTTCTTATGGAATCAAACTCCTTTAAATATATTTCTTCACTGTTATTCCTGGTTAGCTTTTTATTTGATTTTTTGTACACCACATCTAACTTTAAGAACCTAGTGACTAAGAACACAGATTCTGAGGTCAAACTACTTGTGTTCAAATGTTGTTTCTGCCGCCTATTAATTATATGCTCTTAAAGTTATTTAATTCTCTTTGTCTCAGTTTCTTCTTCTGTAAAATGGGAATGACATTAGTACATAAATTATAATATTCTTCAAAGACTGAGTAGCTTAATAGATATGAAGTGTTCCAAACAGTACCAGGCACAGAGTAAATGTTCAGAATTACCTACTTTATTTAAGGAAACAAAATGTTTGTGTGCTTTTTTTAAAATCAGCCATAATGCTGTATAACTACCCCGTGAGAGTAATAGAATTTCCTCTTTTGAAATGATTCATATAATTCTTCATACTTTCTGAATTTCAAATTAATTCTAATAATAAAAATAGATATTTGTGGAACTAATAGGACAATTTTTAATTATATATTGTGGAAAAATCTGAGACACAGGTCTTTTTAGTGCTTCCTTCCTATCACTGAGAATATTGAGAAAAAACACATACCGTTATTTTTAAGAATATGTGGAATCTATTTCCCGTTTTTAAAATCATTTCTCTTAGCAGAACTTCCTTCCCGGTAACAGTTACTTCATTGGAGATATTTGTCTTATATCATAATAGTAATGACACCACCTAAACTTTTTATATTTAACTTTGCCTTTTGCTCTTGAATTTTTAAAAATTAAAAATAATATGACATTTCTAATATTTGACATTCACTGTAAAGAATTAATGACATTAATCCTTCAATCCGCATTGTAGTCACAACTCTAATGTTTGCTGACAAAGGTATCTGATAACTATTTGTTCCCTGAGATTTAAAATTGTGCTCTTGAGCATAGAAATACTATTAACCAGTGTAATTTAAAAGTCCCGATATGAGTAATTAAAAAGGTCTTGAATCAGAATTAATAAATATGATGAAACAAGTTATTTCTGGCTAGATCCTATAATAAGGTAATCCATTTGTATTTCATCACCCCTTTTTAGTAGTAAATTGTCTACTTTGTAAGCCTTCTGTGAGCTGGAGCCACATTGCCCTTATACCCCAGCTATATTCTGGGATAAGTGTTTACATTTATGTGGGTGGTTGGTTTTAAAACGAAAGAGTCATTTAGATACTCAGTTTTCTCAAAATCTAAAGGCCTAAGGAACTATTTTGTGTTGATATTTTGTCAGATTCAGGATCAGTTCTTCAGCTGATTTTTCTCAACAATTGATGGATAGATTTTCTCCATCCTCTGATCAGACATGTGCAATGTTGTTGACATTTGTTGGCCTAAGTTTGGATATAGAGTATATATAGGTCCTGGAGTGTTGGGGCAATAATGAAAATATCCCAGGGCCAGAGACCAGGGAAGAACTTGTAAAGAAGCAGGATTTGGGCTGGTTGATAGTTTCACTCTGAATGTATATCTTAGGATCTTTCTAAAAGTCCTTTAATAAAAATTATAAAGTACCTAAAAAAGTTGTGATAAATTAAATACTAATTTCATGCATTAAATATATTAAATATTATATATAATTAAATAGCATTGACTATAAGTATCTAATCCTAATTTTAGCAAAATTCAGGATTATGTAAATTTAAAATGTTATATTTAAAAAAAATTTTTTAACCTTCAGGGAATAAAACATTTTCTACACAAATATGGTGAATTTCTTATGAAAATACTAAAGAAGCTCATGGAACTTTTGGTAATAAACAGTCTCCTAAATTCTATAGAAGACTTTTATGATATGAGTCTTTAAAGTAGTGATGATTAAATATGTCATATTCCCCCACGGAAATCATTTTTCCCACCAAAAAGTTCACTCCAGCTAATATTACATTAAATATATATATATAAGAAGTGAATCGGATAAAAGATAGCCTAATTCAGTAGTAGTAAACCTCAAGAAATACAGAATTCACTGTGTCCTCTATGTGTGTGCCAGGGCTAGTTTTTGTATGATGGACTTTTATATTTATAATATTGTAAATTACATCTCTGTATTTATTAACTTAAGTGTATCAGTTTAACTATTTAGACCTCGATAGTCTGAAAAATATATTTCTTTAGAAAAGGTCTATAAATCATACTTTTCCCCAAACAGATAGATATTTCCACACAGTTTATAATATTTATATTTAAATGGAAGTGAAGGTTAGTCAGTAATAACTTTTGAAAGGGTTATCCATAGTGTTCAGTAATTGTTAGAGTGAATACTTTCTTTCAGCTTTAATTACTTCTAATGTTCAGGATATGAACAAGATGTGGCTTTTTCTGCTTACAATATTCTACATGTTAGCCCCCAGCGCCTTAAGTATAGAGTTATTTAAAATTAAATATAGAGTTTTTAAATTGTTTTCTTACAATTCATTTACTTTTCCTAGAAAATAAATATCGAATATTAGAAATCTTTTCACAGGCTAGGCCAATTGAAGCATGACTATTGCTAACAGCCAGTAGCAGTAGAATTTAGTGTTTCATGCAGTGTATCTTTTTTTCTGTCCATTGGATCTACAAAGTGCTTCGTTGTAGTCCCACTGACCCTAGGCCCATCTCACCTCTGGTTCTTGGGACAGATTAGGTTGTAACAATAGAACCAATATTTTGGCACTTAGTTTCATGTTAGCATTATGGTCCCTGAAATTCTGATTGTTACTTTTCTGTCCTTTTTATGCAAAAACTAGAAACTTGACATTCTGCTCCCTAAGAATGTTGGCGATTCTGATTGTGCTTTTACTACTCATTTGATTTAATATGTATTTTTAATAACTGTATCTTGGTTCTTTTCAGGTAAATAAAAATGTCAAATTCACCGCCCAGGAACTTTATGATTGTGTTTCACAGACTGAGTATCGGTGAGTCATGTCTGTAGATGAGTGTTCATTGTAACAAGCTTTTGCCTCAGCACCACCCGGTTGTTGTGGGGAAGGGTTTTTTCTATGTCTTTGTTACACTAAATATTTTTTTAACTTTTATTATGAAATACTTCATACGTGCCAAAGAGCCGTGTGCACGCGCGCACGCTTGCGCACGCGTGTGTGTGTGTGTGTGTGTGTGTGTGTGTGTGTCTGTAGCAGATAGGTTTAAAGCAATACTCCAGATTTTTGGCCTTGAGACTCCTTTATATTTTAAAAAATTATTGAGGACCCCAAGAGCTTTTGTTTATTTGGGTCATATCTATTTATATTTACTGTATTAGAAAGTAGAACTGAGAAATTTAAAATGTTTATTTATTTAAAAATAACAATAGCTGATTATGTTAAGATAAGTAACATATAATTATGAAAATAATTTTATCCCACACAAAAAATATCACAACAGTGACATTGTGCATCTTCACAAATCTCTCAACGTCTGGCTTAGAAGAAGACAGGTGGTTCTCGTGGCTGCTTTTGCATTTCGTCTGTTTCCATAATGACATGTCATGTATCACTGGGAAACTGCTGTGCACTCTTGCAAGAATGAGAATGGAAAAGGCAAACCCTCGGTCTTTTTATGAAAATAGCTTTTTATTTTCATGAATAACTTTGACCTCACAGATCCTTTGAAAGAGGCTTATATTCCCCAGACCATGTTTTGAAGAATAACTCTTATAAAGAATATTCATATGCTGCTACCATTCAGTTGACAAAACAGACTTTAATTCACCCTATTTGTATTCTCTGTTCCATCCTCTCCCTAGTGATTTTATATTTATAATTCTCATCCTTATTTTTATGATGTTTCTGTGTATTTATGTATCATGAAAACTAAGTTGATTAATTTCACCTGCTTTTGAACTTAACGCTATCACACTATCTATAGTCTTTAAAGAAATAATTTGGTTTCTAGCGGTCACATGTAACAAGAATAGAAGCAGTATAAGTCAGATTCTTGGACACATGGGGTCTAGATGCGCAGCCCTCCAGTCCTGGGCCCAGACAGACAAATTCCTGAGGAGCAAAAACCCGTTTAACCCTTTCAGCGTCGCCCTTCCGTCCCATGCCCCCTGCCCTCGCCCCCCTGTATTCTTTCTCTGACTCAACATCGAGCTTCGTCCCTGTTGAAGATGGGGCATTTGGTTTACGTTCAGTTCTATTCCATCACGGCAGAGGTGGTTCTACATATCGAGAAAATCTGAAGCTGGTGGGCATGCCGAATCTGTGTAGCTGGGGGTGAGAGTGATTTTATTTTTACTGTAATCCTCAGTTATACTCTTATTTATAGATCGTTACAGGCAATTTGCAGTTAGTGGTTGTGTACATGAGATTTGTGTCAAAAGTTGTCTATTAAAATTAGCGTATTTTTAAAGGAGAAGAAAGCTCACTGTAGATAAAGTGGAGGGCTGACCCTCTGGCAGATTGGTTCCAATCAGATGTCTAAGATTATTTTGACTTCAGCTTACTGTTGGAGTAGTTGGAAGTTTTGTTGTTGTTTCTTGGGGGATATAGGGGCCAAAGTTGAATATTCAAAGTTAAAGCTATCATACCTGTTTTTCTCTTCTTTGTTTTCTTTCCATTTACAGTGCCAGGGATTTGAACTATGATATTAATAAACTCCTTTTTATACCCAAAAGGATGATTTTGAAATCAAATATATCTAATAACTATCTTGAATTCATTTGAAAAAATGGCCATTGTTGTTCAACAGGCTTTTGATTAATAGCTTTTAGGTTTGTCACCCTGTTGTTTGTTTTGAAATTATTTGCCGAATTTACAGTGAATGGTTTCTCCCATATTAGCCTCTGACGTACTCCACAGCTCACAATTTTCAAATAAGCTGCCAAAAGAGAGGTTCTAAGCTGTCAACGGTTCATATTAGACACAGGGCCAAACTCAATAGGTAAAAGGTGGCAATGTTTTCTTGTGGGTCAGAGGTGAAAACAGGTGAATGATTTATTAAGTTGCATGGAGCTGGCCACCTTTGGGAATGGTAAGGAAAACAATGACTTAAATTGTCTGAATATGCCTTTCCACTCCTCACTCTTCACTGCTGTGGTTTGAATATTTATGTGCCCTCCAAAATCCTTATGTTAGAATCTCGTTGCCCAGTCTTAGAAAGTGGGGCCTTTTGGAAGTGATTAGGTCATCAGGGTAGAACCCTCATGAAAGAGATTAATGCTTTTATAAAAGAGGGCTTTCACCAGAATGTGACCATGCTAGTGCCTTGAACTTGGATGTCCCAGCCTCTAGAGCTATGAGAAATAAATTTCTCATGTTTATAGCCCAGCAAATGTGGTATTTTGTTATGGCAGCCTGAATGGACTGAGACCCCCCTCTTCCCTCCACTGGCCCTTTGAGTCCATGCAGAGGCAGGAGCCTTAGATGGGCAGAGAGATGACGCACCCTGTCTGCACTGCATCATCGGACCCTAGCCTGGTGTCATTCAGCAGGGAACGTGGAAGACTAGGGAACGGGTGCCTTTCATTCTGCCTCTTACTGCAGTGTCACAGTAAATGAATAAAGTCTTGATGGTTACTTTTGGTTCAGCTTGTTGACCTTACCAACCACCTTGACACCTGGCAGCTTGACATGTTCTTTGTTCTGGAAGTTACGCCCAATATTTTCTCTCATTCTATAAGTTGTCTTTTCACATTCTTGATATCTTTTCATGCACAAGTTTTTAATTTTGATGAAGTCCAATTTATGTTTTTTTTTCTTGTACTTCTCTGGTTTTTAGCGTCATCTCTAAGAATCCATGGCCAAACCTAAGTTCATGAATATTTATCCGATTTTATAGTTTTAGCTCTAACAGTTAGGTCGTTGATCCATTTGAGTTTATTTTTGTATATGGCGTGAGGTACAAGTCCATCCTCATTCATTTGCACATTGATGTCATGTTGTCCCAGCATCATTTGTTGAAGACACTGTTGTTTTCCCATTGAACGGTCTTTGTACCCGTGCCAAAAATCAGCTGATTATGTGAGGATTTATTTCTGGACTTTCAGAGAAATTCCATGGGTCTGTCTGTTTGTCTTTATGCTAGTACCACACTGTTTTGATTAAAGTTGCTTTGTGATAAGTTTTCAAAATTGGGAAGTTGCATCTCCTAACCCCGTTTTTCTTCTTCAAGATTTGCTATTTGGGGTCCCTTTCAATTCAATGTGAATTTTGGGATCAGTTTTTCCATTTCTGCAAAAAACATTGATGGGATTTTGACAGAGATGACTTTGAGTATGTAGATTGCTTTGAGGAGTGTTATCATTTTATTAAATTTTCTAATCCATGAACATGTGATGCCACTAAGTTAGGTCTTTAATTTCTTTGGCAATATTTTGTAGATTTTAGTGTACAAGCCTCTTTGGTTAAATTTATTTCTAAATATTTTAATCTTGTTCGTGCTATTATAAATGGGATGTTTCATGCCATTATTATTTCCTTTCCAATTGTTTGTTAGTACATAGAAATGCTACAGATTTTTGGTGTGTGGAACATTTATTTTGCAATGTTGCTGAATTAGTTTATTAGCTCTAACAGTTATTTTGTGGATTATTTAGGATCGATTAAGATAATTTTACTTCTTTATAATTTGTATGACAGTTACTTTTTTGTGTGCTTAATTGCTCTGTATAGAACTTCTAGTACAGTGTTGAACAGAAAAGGTTTTGTGGGCATCCTTGACTTCTTCCTGATTTTAGGGGGAAGCTTTCAGCCTTTCACCAATTAGTATGATGTTAGCTAGTATATATTATTTTTATATTAGGATTACATTATATTCTATTTTTCTTTCACTTGAGATGCACATTGCAAATGTATAGGAAAATTTAGAGTTGTAAAACAAATATCCATTTTAGATTTTCTTCTTGTTCCTAGAAGGAATTTTGGAAAAACTGTATCAAAAATTGGAATTTAGTCACGTAAATTCACGTCTGCCATGCCATTTTGACAAAATTGGCCATGGAAATGAATCTAATAACAGTTGGAATATTTTTTAATTGATTTGATCAAATTTCCAATTATGTTGACCTATCAGATTTGATCAAGCAAGTTTAATACCCGTAATGGGACAATATAGAGAAACAGCAGCAGTTGTGCAGAAGTCTCATGAGCAATGCGAAACCAGAAGCAGCCTTCAGTTTTGAGTTCTGTTTCAGGAACTATTAAGAGTTGGAATTATTTCATTTGTAAAAAAGAAGTAGGATCATTATAAGAGACATAAAATATTTGTATTATTGGAGGAAAAGGGGGTAGCGATTTTTTGTTTTGTTTTAATTTAGGCAGACTCGGTTCTGATGTGTTTTTCAGGTTCAATATAAAGGAAGAATTTGTACTCAATTAAGAAATCAAAATATGTAATGGGCTGCCTCTCACTTGTGTTTGATGAGATGTCCAGAATGGCAGGCACACGTGTTCAGGTGCCCTCACATCTAATATTTTGCCATGTTCCATATAAGCCATGGGAAAAAGGAACTCAAGGATTCCTCTTATTGCAATCTAATATAGACCAAAACTACAGGATGAAAAACAATGACAACTTGCCGTAGGAAACAAACTCCATAGGTGCTGATCTACTGTCAGAGTGGTGATTCACACAAGTGAAGAAACCAAATGCCACTCGGATGCAAAGAGGAGGTGTACAGCTCACCTCTGAACTGTGAGAGGAGAACAATAAAGAAGAAAAAGAAAAGACACAGAAATAGATTCAAAGTCTAGTTATTATGAAAAGATAAATAACCAAGAACAGGAATTGAGACCTGCCTTTTTTCTTTCACTTTTTTATGTTTTAAAAATCATTTATATCTTCTTTATTATGGATTTCTTACCGTCTTCCAAAAATCATTTTCTGAGTAGTTGTGAAGAATTGGCAGCAATGTAACACTAATTTTAAGCAATCTAAATATGGAAAATAGAACTAGAGTAACACAAAGCCAAAAGTCAGGTTTTAATCAGCCTCACAGAAACCACAGCTTCAGGAATTGAGGCCACTTAAAATATGGTGTATTTATTTTTGCTGTCACTGCTGCCTCTCATCTATTCCCTGAGTTCTGGTTGACTTCATTTTCCTTTGTAACCGACATCAAGGGATCCACACAGAGTGGAGTGCAGTGGAGAGAGGTGGCTGGTGATTCTCCCCAACACCATGGAAACAGCTCCAATGGATCCATCTTAGAGGCCAAAGAAGTAATAACAATGTAATTTACATAATAAAAATAACTGTCATTCCTTGACAACCTCATGTGCCAGGCGCTGTACTAGGTGCTTAGTATTCTTCATAAACTTACATAGACTGTCTACCAGTAGATTTAAATAGATTTCCATGAGATTTGGACTCTAGACACTTGCGAGCCCAGCTAGGCTTCATCTTAGGTAAAATTGTGTAGAGGTGTGGCATATATTAGGCATTTCTCCCTGTTTCTCCACCTTCGACTTAGGGTAATTAACTAATATTCATTTTTAACTGCTAAGTAACTTATTTCAGCAATTCTTTTTAAGAGTTGAAGCTCCGTCAATTTCCTGTCCCCTCTCCAGTGTCTGTTCCTATCAGCAGGTGCATTCTCCAGTATCCTCCAATCTACCAGTTAACTCCCAAGCTAAATAAGAAATATGCGTTCTACTCCCCAGCACTGCTTACACCTTGACTTAGAACATCTTAACATCAGCCCATCTTCTGCGGGGAGAGGTCCTTCAGAGTCCATACAAAAGACTATTTTTAAGCATCCAACTTTGCTTGTTGGCAGCAAGCCTGAGAACCTGCATTCCTGAATTCTAGAATTGCATCAAGATCTTCTCCATATTGCTTTAGAACTATTCAGCTAAGTGCTTATCTTCTCATGTTTTTTCCTTCTGTGCTAAGAAACCGTAACTCTTGGTATCTTATCTCTCAGATAGCTATATCCTGCTACAGTAAGATTTTTTTCATTTGTCTTACAATCTGTCTGCAGTGATTCAACATTTCTTTATGCCCTAGGGAAAAGTTGACCATTGGATGCCGCCAGCTGGTTGAGATGGAATATACCATGCAGCAGTGCAATGCGTCTGTCTACATGGAGGCCAAAAACAGGGGCTGGTGTGAAGACATGCTCAACTAAGTGCCGATTTGTAACTTCAAAGGAATTGCATTTGTCTTCAAGAATAGCAGAGTAGCGTTCAACCTTCTGAGCCAAATCAAGAGACTTGTAAGAAGTGTCTCATAAGGTGATTGCCTCTTATCGACGGTCTCGTTTGAGGTTCTGTAAAAAGCCTGGCGCATCCATTGTGGGCTGAACTGCTCTTGCCTCTTCTGAAGCTGGCCACGCCTCCCGACCTCCACTCCTGATGCTGAGCCAATTTGTCCGAGGAAAGGAGAGCCTTCGTCTTAGTCACCTTAGGGCAGAGCCACTGTGACATCTGGGAAGGGCACAGCATCAGCTCCTCTCTCAGCCCTGTTTGGTTACATGACCAGAGACACTTCCAGACTCCAAGAAAGAATTAGGACATGACCATGCTCGCCACACTGCACAAATGAAATCGTACCCCGGGCCGTTCTGTGATCAGAGTGTCTTCCATGGAGACCTGGTGAATATAATACACTTCCCTTCCACTTCCTCCAAGGTATTAAAAATAGAATTTTGACTTCAGCGCCAGTTTGCTGTGACGGCCTCTCTTCTTCCCTAGGCTTGTCACTTTTCAGTGCATTTCTAATGGGAAGAGCAAGGAGATCCCTATGTTGAGTTTCCCTTTAAATGTGAAGCAGCATGAATTTATGGGATTGGGGGCCGGTGACCAGTGTTTGCCCCTCACCAGACCAAGTGTTTAATTGATGTATTTCTTACTTAGTTATACGGCAAGTTGGAAACTCTTGTTTACTAGAGTATATTATGCTTTTGTTAATACATTAGATGAATCTAATTTGGTATTCTATTACAAATGTTAATTTATTTTCAAAAAAAGCAATAAATTATTTTTGGTAAGAATATGCTTTTCATTTTACTTCCAGATTGTATTTCTGAACTGTGTATAAGGCATTATAAAAGTGACCTCCAGCGAAAGAGCACCCAGCCGGGATGTCTCTTGCCGTCCCTGTGGGACCCACTCAGCTTTATGTTTGCGTAGAGAGCCACCCCTCACTGCGGGCTCAGAGTGCTGTGCCAGGTGGACCTGGGGGAAGGGGAATCTTCTGGAGCATCTCTGCTCCAGGAGCCAGAACATCCCCTCCCCCACCAAAAGGCCTTTGTTCAGGTCTCTGTCCCCTTATCTGCTCCTGGTTATTACTGTTGGGTTTTGGTTCTGCCTCTTAACTCCTCTCTTTTTCCTCCTGTCTTTTTAATATTAGGTGATGCTTTCTGAAAAATTTCTTTGCACTACTATAACCTGCATACTTACACATATTTCACACTTATTCTTGTAGATTTTAATTTTATCTTTGTCTTTTGCTTTTGCATTAATTTGTCAATTAATTCAACATTTCTTAAATTTTTTTGCTATGTGAGGGTGTTTTCTCCTAACTTTGTGGTCTATTTTTTATTTTGATTTAGAAACAGTGCTAAAATTTTTTAGTCTTTGTTTCTTTGAAATATCAAGTTTTTGGTTTTTTTTTTTCTTTCTCTTCTTCATTGCCTTCTTTTCTGATCTTAATTTTATTTAATTTTATACTTTTTTTCCTAATAATCCATTGCAGGAGTTGGGGGTCCCATTTCCTCTCACCCCCTACACTTTCTTTTCTGGGGACCCGTCTGGATGAGAGTAACTCAGCTGACACAGGAACATAATTCTGTTTGCTTTTTAATTTGAATATAATTGGTATAGGATATTATGTTCATTTCAGGTATACAATATAGTGATTTGACTTTTATACACCTTACAGCGTGATCACTACACTCAGTCTAGTGATCATCTGTCACCAGGCACACTTATCACAGTATTATTGACTCTATCCCCACACCCCTCTCCCCCGTGACAACCATCAGTTTGATCTGTTTCTATGAGTCTGGTTTTATTTTGTCTGTTCATTTGTTTTGTTTTCTTAGATTCCACATGCAGGTGAAACCATATGGTATTTGTCTCTCTCCGTCTGATGCTTCACTTAGCATAATACCCTCTAGGTCCATTCATGTTGTCGCAAATGACAAGATTTTCTTTTTCTTTTTTTACTTCTGAGTAACATTTCATATTGTGTGTGTGTGTGTGTGTGTGTGTGTGTGTGTGTGTGTGTGTGTGTACCACATCTTTATTCATGTATAGATGGATACCTCCCTAACTTGGTTATGGTAAATAATGCTGCAACGAGCATGGGGTGCATATATCGTTTTGAATTAGTGTTTTCGGTTTCTTTGGATAAATACCCAGAAGTGGAATTGCCGGATCGTATGGTAGTTCAATTTTTAGTTTTTTGAGGAATCTCCATGTTTTCCATAGTAGCTGCTCCAATTTGCAGTCCCATCAACAGTGCACGAGGGTTCCCTTTTCTCTACATCCTCACCAACATGTTATCTGTTGACTTTTTGAGAATAGCCATTTCGACTATTCAATGAGGTGGAATGAAGTGGTATCTCATTGTGGTTTTGATTTTCATATCTCTGATGATTAGTCATGTTGAATGTCTTTTCATATGTGTGTTGGCCATCTCTTTGCCCTGTTTGGAGACATGTTTCCATGTCCTCTGCCCATATTTTGATCAGATTTGTGTGTGTGTGTGTGTGTGTTTGTGTGTGTGTGTGTGTGTGTGTGTGAGAGAGAGAGAGAGACAGACAGACAGACAGACAGACAGACAGTTGTATGAATTCCTTACATATTTTGGATGTCAACTCCATATCAGATATATCATTTGTGAAAACATTCTCCAATTCAGTAGCTTGTCTTTTTGTTTTGTTGATGGTTTTCTTCACTGTACAGAAGCTTTTTAGTTTGACAAAGTCCCATTTGTTTATTTTTGCTTTTGTTTCCCTTGCTTGAGGGGACATATCTATAAAGATAGATATTACTAAGGTCATTGTCAAATAGTTTAGTACCTGTTTTCTTCTAGGAGTTTTAGAGTTTCAGGTCTTACATTTAAGTCATTAATCCATTTTATGGTATTATAACGTGGTCATTTCATTTTATTTTTTTGCATGTATCTGTCCAGTTTTTTCGTCATCACTTGTTGAAGAGGCTGTCATTTCTTCAGTGTATATTTTTGCCTCCTTTGTCATAGATGATATGGCTATATAAGCAAGGGTTTATTTCTGGGCTCTCTATTCTGTTCCATTGATCTAAATGTCTGTTTTTTGTGCCAGTCCCATGCTGTTTTGCTTACTATTGCTTTGGAATATAGTCTGAAATAAGGGAGTGTGATACCCCCAATTTTGTTCTTTCTCAAGATTGTTGGCTATTCATGGTCTTTTGTGATTCTATATACATTTTAAGATTTTTTGTTCTAGTTATTAGAAGCATGCTAAAGATATTTTGATAGGGATTGCATTGAATTTGTAGATTGCTTTCGTACATTTGTTTTGATGAATGATCAGATCCTTAGAAGAGCAACTTCAAGTTTTAAAATCTCCATTTTTCAATATGTATTGTATTATATTTTGAGCAGAAGCCATCATAAAACATGCCATGAACCAGAAGGGACTGCTTGGGAGAGTCACACTAGGGGAAAGGGCTCTACAAAAATGCCTTTGACTTTGTCTTAGTGAGGAGCTGGTGATGACTTCAGGAGAAGCCTCCATGAGGAATCTTCCAGCAAAGTTCCTGGCACCATTTTACACACAGCGTTTTCCAGCTTAGTTTACAGAAGATAGTCCATTTCCCTCATGTGAGGACCAGGGAGGCTCCTCTGGTGTGGAGCAGCCCCAGCTCTTCCCGCATCCTGGGCCTAAGAAAAGCTGGCTAAAGAGCTGGGGGCTTAGGACCTGCAGTGGGCAATTAGGACGCACAAGTTAGAACTTCACAAATGGGTTAATTTCACTTTCCTGTCCTGGTCTTTGCCTGTCACGTGAAAGACAGGACACAAGACAAACCTGAAGGTCTTCTTCCTTGATCTCTGGACCATGTCAAAGGTGTTCTTTGGCTCCTTCAGGGTTGATCGGGTTTATCAAGACCATGCCTTGGTCCACTTTCAGAACCTAGGTCACATTGCCCATACTGATGACTTCTGACAACCCCCACAACCCACCCTTGTCGGAACCCTTGTTAGCTTCTTACTCCATGTTGGGATGAATTTACCTCTTCTCAGAATTTACCTAACTATTCAACCATAAAATGCATCTTCCACTCCCAGGAGTATTGCCACCATAACCCTTTTCTGATTTAGTTGGGACCAATGGGCCAGCCCTCCTCCCAGTTGGTGGCTCTCTGGCTCTGCTGCCACTGAAACTCAATCTATTGAAAATAACTCAGCTGTGTGAACTTGAGCAGAATTACCAGCTTTGAACAGGACAGTGTGGTGGTAGACACCCAAATCTCAGCTACTAGCTTGGCTCAGTGTTCCCAACTACAAACCCATTTCAACATCCTATCCTTTGAGTTCTAATCTTTTCTCAGCCTTTGCAACTTTGCTGTAGACTAATGGATGTGTTTAGCTACATCAGCTCGTAACCCTTGGGTGGCTGTGTGAATAAATGGTTCCCTGATGTAATTTCAAGTGAGGTAAAATATGGACGTGTCCTCATCTCTTTTTTAAGCTTTTTCCTCTAAATGTTTGATACCCTTGGGGATAAGCAAGAAAGAAAACTTTTTTTCCATTTTAAGTGTAGTTTGAGTTTTCTCAACACAATCCCAGTCACCAACAAATCAAAAGTTGAGTTCCACTGCTTCTTTTGTGCCCTTTTTAGTCAACTCCATCCCTGCCTGAGGAAGCCATTGACATGTCTGCTGTCCCTGTGCTTTTTTCTTTTGTAGAATGCTATATAAATGGAGCCCTTTTGAGGCTGGCTTTTCACTTATCATAATGCTCCTGAGATCCATCCATGTTGTTTATCAACACTTCCATTTTTTATTCCCAAATAGTATTCCACTGTATGGATTTAATTTACTCATTCACCAGCTGGAAGGATACTTGTTTTTTGGCGATTGTGAATGAAGCTGCTGTATTCACACACAGCACATACAGGTTCCTGTGTGAATGTTGTTTTTTCGTTGCACTTGGATACTTAGGAATTTAACTTTCTAACAGCCAGACCTTACCAATGACCTTACAATTTTGTAATTCCTCTAGCAACTTGAGTTTCATTTGCTTTGCATCCTAACCAGAATTGGGTATTATTCAGTTTTAATAGTTGTTATTTTGCTTCTCATTTTCTAATGGTTGATAGTGAGCATCTTTTCATATTCTTATTGGAACCCATTTATCTTGGGTGCTGTCTTGTTCAAATTGCCCATTTTAAAATTGGATTGTTTTGTTGAGTTCTGGGTTCAAATCCTTTATTAGATGTTTTCTTTCAAGCCTGTACTTTAAGACTTGGTTCCACTTTGGTTTAGACAAAACACTTGCCCAGTGTATAAGGTAGATCTTATGAATGGCAAGTATCCTTAATGGATAGCTGGCCGTTTGGTAAGTGCCTTTAAGCTCATAATACAGCAACCCTTATTTTTAACTTGCTGGATATTTTACTTCATAAATTTCATTCTCTCATTCAAGTTTGGTATCCTATGTTTTTCTCAGGCTAAAATTATATTACTCCGTTTGCTCTGAGCAAATGTGTAGCTATCTATTCAGACATATGCCCCTTTAGATTCTTACATTTCCACAGGATAGCAATCCTATAGTCAACTTGATAACTGAGCTTTTGCTTCTCAATTATTCATCCCCAAGTAAGTGATGGAGCTATTAACACTGAAGCTTATTTTGTTGGTCTCTGTGCCAGCAGAGTGAAGAACCCATATGTGCATGGCTATCTCCCTTACTGTTCAACTTATCATTCTAAGACTCTTGAGAAACTTCTGGTTTTATTATGAAGGAGATTGGTGCTTCACGGTAATTCCTTTCTAATATTGGTTTTTCTTGATTTTAAAAAATTGAGTAAATTTGACATCTAACTTTAAGGTGTATGGCATGTTACTTCGATGCATTTATATAATGTAATGACAGCTGCAGTGATATCACATAATTATGATAAATTATCATCTGCATTCATTATTCTGTGCGTTAGATCTCTGTGGCTTACTAGGTGGTACAAGTTTGTACCCTAAAAACATTTTTCTTATCTTCCCCCCATCACCTGGTCACCACCATTTTACTCTGGCTTTTACAAGTTTAGCTTTTTTAGATTCCACATATAAGTGATACACAGTATTTGTCTTTATCTGACTTATCTTGCTTAGCATGTGTTCAAGGTCCATCCATGTTGTAGCAAATGGCAGATGTCCCTTCTCATGATTTACAGGTCTCCTGGTTATACAGGACGAAATTTTTATACAGGACGAAATTTGTGGCTTGGCCTTGCTATTTAAGATTCATATATTGGAATTTCCTTTTTTTTTCATTTTTACACCCAGTTAATTTAATTGTATCTTATGTCTCAGTGATAGGCTATTCAAATCTTTTTTTTTTTTTTTTTGGAATAAAGGAGAATACAAATAAATGGCATACCACAGAAACTGAGTTTTCTGTAACTTCTACTCTTCTAAAAGCAACTCTGATGGAGTTGCAAAAAACTCTACAAAGACTCTTTCTCCTTTGCCTACTTCATTTTTAAGAATTCTGAGGTCCAGAGAGATTACAGGGTGCATGCCTAGAGTACTAGGCAAGGATTTTAGCACTGTGGGCCATTCCCAAGTCCAGTCTTTCCCAGTATGATTCTGTGAGGAATTCTAAAACATGTTGAGTAATGAATGGTGATGCATGCAATGCTATACTAGAAGCTAAAAATCAAAACCCTACCTTGAAAGTCATGAGAAAATTCATGCCCGAGGTATAACCAATTGTTTTGTTAATTCAAACACAGGTATTTTATAGTTTTGCTACTGTTTTAGGAATCCTAATATATTTTATGCATTATTACAACCGATCGCAAAAAATAAAAAGTGGTTATTATCTGTATTATCTCTAAATTACTCCAAAACCCATACTGGTAAAAAAAAATTTTTTTAATTATGCTGAGGCTATGCCACATTTTCTCTTTCCCTCAAGAAAACATGTACCTTTGCGATGTGGATAAACAGTAACAACTCATCACTGAGCACTTTTTTTTTCCTTTATGGAAGCTTCATATATTCAAAACATATTTAAAAAAACATTTTAGCCATCAAACTACCTGCTTGGCATTCGTGGTAATACAGGCAAACTTTAACCCCAAGTAATCTCGCATCTTATTTACAGTGTTACTTAGGAAATGAGAAGTAATTTCAAGGATTTTACTGCTGACTCCCCCAACTAATTTACCTATGTTAAATAGAACATATACAGAGCCATTTAGAAAACTATGTTAGGCACATTCGAATCTAGTTTTTGCCAACCTAGTTTTTGTTCAGAACCAGCAAGAGATAAAGGTCAGGATCTAGCCACCAGGTGAACTGATTCTTTTCCTTGGTGTCCTTATTTCATATGTAAGAGGCCAGGTGAATATTTTTTTTTTTTCGCCAATAACTTACAAAAAAATCACTAACAAAAAAGTTTCCCCCAAACTTTTAGTAATGAATGAGTACACAGACAACATTTAGATACTAATCCCATGGTGCAAGGGTTTCCTGCAAAGTACCTTTAATATGTTTGCTTCAGCAGCAGGCATTAGGATGCGCTAATTTTGGCACCATAAGTTATAAGTGTAGCTACACATTAGATCCCAAGTCACCCCAACCAATATTTATCCTTATGAATAGAAAAACTTAACAAAAACATAGTTCTGATAAAGACTGCATTCATAAAGCCAATAGAGTTTAAAATAATTGTTTTCACAGTTGAGGGCTGCCATCTGGGATGGTTTTATTAATGATAAAAACAGGAATTACTTAGAAGATGAAATACTTCACTGTCCTTTACTGTGAGAATATATTAAGTGTTTTGCTATATAAAATATACCCTCAAAAAGTCAAAATATTGAAAATCAATGTTCCAAAAAAAATTACAGCTGTTACTGTTCAGTTCCATTCAAATGAACAGTGATACTACATTCTCAGAAAGGGTGTAGCTGAGGCAAAAGCTGAGAAGTTTGCATTCGGGGTGTGTAAAAGAAACACCTCACTCTGCATACTGTTAAGACTATCACTCTGCTTCAGTAATTTGAATCTACTACATCTTATTTCAACAGGTAAAGCACTCTGCTGAAAATATAAAAAGTTATAAAAGGCAATCATAAAAGATTAAATCTTGGTAGGCATGTCAGCTTTCTTTTAATAAAAACTAAAAGTCACTGCCATCTAGTTAAATAAGCCTCCTGTTAGAGTGTTCCAGTTACTGAAAAGGGGCCCTTAAAAACCCCAACTGCCTGTATCTCCAAACCCTACTACCCCCCACTCTTGCCCCACAACACACATTTGGGGGAGGGGTCATATAATGTGCAAACTGGCAAAACAAATGTGGAGGAGAGGGGACTTCTTGAAATGATGTGCCCAATCAATTCTTGGTTTATTCTTTTACAATAGCAACTTCCAAAAAGTAAAATAACCCAAGTAGTCCTAAAAATACACAAAACAAATCTTCATCTTTGCATTCCTTTCCCAACACAAAAAGTATGTACAGCATGTTTAATAATATGCAATATGCAAAAGCTTTGTGTTGCTGTTGGCAACATCTATACCCACCCACCCTCCTTATTCACAAGTGTACCTCTACTAAACACAATTACATCACTAAGCCTGTTAGTTTGAAAGAATCTTAAATTTGTTAAAACTGGAAAATCTTTGTATAGGGGCTCCACTCATTTGACTCAAGGTTATAGACTTCCACCGTATTCAGAAATTCATTGCCATCAAATCCTCCCACAGCATAAATGGTGCTCCCTACAGTTGCAATCCCAGCATTGCTCCTTGGCGAAGTCATATTTCCCATCATCTTCCATTCATTCCTTGTTGGATCATACATCTCCACACAACTGATGGCATGGGAACCATCAAAGCCACCACCTACAAACAGTTTGCCTAAAAGAGAAATGAATCAAGGTAAATATATGGAGGATAAAGATCTAAAAAACCCAAATCTTTCTTTTGCTAAAATCAGTGGTTCTTACTTAGAAATGCCTCTTCATCTACAAAATATATTAAATGCCTACTAGTGTGATGAGCACTCTCTAGAGGCTGGGGATACAAATGGAATTAAATGGGTTAAAAACTCATTTGCACAAGGAACTCAGGCATTTAAGGAAGCTGGGGCAGCATCTAACCAAAGTGCAATAATTCTCACAACAATTCTATGTGACAGTTGCTATTATTGCCACTTCAAGATGAAACAAGGCACAAAGAAGCTGGACAACTTGCCAAAAGACACTGCTTGTAAATGGCAAACCAAAATAGTTCTGTGTGCTGGAAGTTTTGTATTAGTTCAGTATATAATAACTAGGATTCAAAGAAGTTATAGAAGAGCAGATTTCAGATAACTGAACATTTTCTAGAGCTTTCCAACTTCATGTTTTTGGTAAAGAAATTTCTTTTTAGAAACAGAGTTATGACTGATCAAATATACATGCAGAGCAGTTAATAGTTATTTTCAAACAAATGTTAGCATTAAATACTCTAGCTTAGAAAAAATTTTCTTAGATTCTCAAATTCATCGTTTTCTCATCTGATTTTCACTTAACCTACCTGTATCCATGTAAGTCCACACTTAATGTTGTCAGTAGGTTCTCAAACTTTAAGCAAAATGATATACAACGAAACCGATTTTACCACATGCTAACCGATATAAACAAGATTTCTGAGTTCCTGTGGTATCTTATAATGAATGAAACAATGTTATTCAGGGGACAGTACTTATGAAAGAACTGACAAAGCCTGCAACAAGCTGAAGACTGCTGGCCAGCTGAGCCACAAGTTTATGAAGATTCTGCTTTTGTTCCAAACTAAATTCATTATCATGGTTATATAACTTAACATTATGTAAATACACTAGATGTGAAAAGAAAGTGTTTACATAAAACTATATAAAAGTTTAATCTCTTGGAAAGACTTGTTAAAATAGTCTAAAAGTTTGCTTCCAATTAGATGTACACAGAATAAAGACTAGATATAGATGATTGGCACTTATCTTGCTTTGCAAATCAAATTTTTTAAATTCTTGCTCTAAAACTCAAACTCCAAGGTGATGCATTATGGGTATGGTTATAAAATAACTTAGGACTTAATTCAGTGAACTCATCAAAAGATTGGTGAATTAATATATGTGTTATATCAAGTACCAAGTCTCTGATTAGAAAAGACAGACATTTCTAAAAGACAAACCACCAATCTCCACTGCATCAGAAAAGATGGCTGCTTCTGGATTCGTACTTATATGAGTGTAGTTTTCAATGACATTCTCTTGGAATTTTAGAACAAACTCCTGCCACTACCTAACTCCTCAGCCTCCAAAGCCCAACACTCACCATCAAGAACAGCTACTCCAGCTCCTCGCCTGGCCACATTCATGGGCGCAATTAATGTCCAGGTGTTATTTACAGGATTGTAACGTTCTACTGTATTCAGGCAATTCCAAGACTCTGCACCTCCAATTATGTACAAATAACCACCAAGCTCACAGACTGCAGACTGGTGTCTACCTATAAAATCAAGTCCAAATGAAATCATTACTCTAGCTCCCAAACTCTTAAGTGTGTATTACACATACAATTGATTCAGGTCTTTTTCAAAGACAACTTTAAGGGAAAAGAAAATCAACTTACGAATGTTAAGAGGAGCACAGCTTGTCCACGACTTTGTTACAGGATCAAATACATCACAATTTTTCAGTCCTTTCTGACCATATGGATCAGAGCCACCGACAATGTATAATTTCCCATTCAGAGCACACACTCCTATTGAGTATGAAATAAGGTTATACATCGACAGTTATCGTATTTAAATACTGATTACTTCAGAAGAAAAGCATTATTACCTGCATTACAACGGTTAGTTCTCAATTCTGGAACAGGAATCCAGTCATCTACGTTTGGATCATACATCTCTCCACAGCTCAGGTCATCTGAGTGGCCATTCGATCCACCAACCACATAGAGCTGGCCCTATGCCAAAAGTGAGAGATCAGATTCCCACCACTCTGAAGCTCAGAGGAAAAGCTAAATATGAGCTGCTTCCTCCTGCAACATAATGCACTTACCATAAGTACAGCCATTTGAAATCGGGCTCTTGGTGTTCTCATGGGAGCAAGGAAGGACCAGAGATCTGTATGTGGATCGTAGCATTCAACTGTTCGAAGACATTCCTCTCTGTTATAGCCACCTGGTCAAAGAACCATGAAGATTCATGTTCAAAATGTTAAACTGGACCAGAGTTTCTGATCCAAAATGGTTTGAGTAATCTGCACAATGAAAAAATTTTTATGCACAAACTTAAGGCTCCATTAGTTGATGTTTTTTAACTAAGTGCTTATAGTCGCTATTCATATTGAACATGACAATATGAGTAAACTGCTTACTTAGTCTTGGCTTGAAAACTGAAGGGAACGATTTACCCACTTTACAGTTTTTTAAGAATTAGAAACAGTCAAAGGTAGGCAATACAATATTTCTCCATCTCCTGAGATGTCGTAAAGTGGAATGCTAAGGCAGGCAGGCATATTGAACCTTATCTTCAAAAGTCTGCATGTCACAAGCAAGTGTCAATAAGTGTCCACGTAGAGGCTTAGCTAGCTGAAGGTTTCAGATAAGAAATCACTCACTCATCCTTGTTCTTACCTGCAGCTATGAGTTTGCCGTTCATCTCCGCTGTCCCCAGGCCAGACCGTGCGTAATGCATGGGAGACATGGGCTTCTCAATGAGCTCATCTGGTTGCATCTCGAAGCTTAAACTTTTAGTCAGTTTTGGAGTACTTGTTGGTGAGCTTTGTGGGCTGTTTCGCCCATGAAGGAAAATCACACAGAATACACCATCCAGCACAGCCAGGCACAAGTAAGTGTTATCTGTAAAAGCGGAAGAGTTCTGTTTAAAGTGCAGTTATTATTACTTTTTGTTGCTGTGTAACCCTGAATTAGACTCCGGATTCCAGATGGGAACGATCTGCTATTGTTTTCCCAACTTAGCTGCTTCTGAGTTTTTCCCTCAAAGAGTCAATTTAAAAGTATTAAGTGGTTCCACTAACTTAAGTGGTTCCTTCTTAAGAAATAAACTGAAGACAATCTGATGAGTATAATACACTTACTTGAAGTCTTTTCTGAAGCAACGATTTTCCACTCATGCTTAGGGCTTTGTACAGTAGCATTTGGAGAAGAGAGACATCCAGTGGAACTGCTACTTATCTGCTTATGGCCATTCTCGCGTGGTGGCTTTTTCTGCAAAATCAAAAGGCAGCTACAGAAACCTAGCCAGAGACCATCCTTGGTGTACCCTTGTTCCTGAGCTATTCCACAACACTGAAAACACACCTAGTATCTTTCACTTGTGTATGACATTTATAGCACGCCTCAATTTAATACAAACCAACACTTTCCAATTGACGAATTACTGGCGTGCGTCTCTCTCCACTTAATAACAAAACAACTACACTTACACAAATTGCCTGGTCACGAAAAGCTCAATTTAAACAATTAAAAATATGTTGTGGGTCAAGTATCAATTCCTCAATAGAGGAAAAAAAAACACCCCAAACCCATAATCCACATCATCTTATATACTCTTTACATTAAGTACAGAATCTTCTAGAATTAACTGAGAGACATTTAACTCACTGTCTCCATAAAAAAGTCAACTGTCAAACCTAACTGGATTATGGAGTGGTATCCTCACATAATGCCAGTAAAAGTGAGCAGACAGGATATCCATCGAGTCTCTCTGAAAGTATTTTACAGGAAAAAAGTGGTAATTACAAGAAACACTTAAAAGAGTATTTCTTTAGGACTACCTCATAGGTATTTTATGGAGTGTTTTTCCAGACAAAATTACATTAAAACACAAAAATAAAAACTAACCAGAAATGAAATACTAAAAGAACCAAACATTCACGAAAGTAGAATACACAGGAACACTGAAGAGGTCCCAGCCACCACGTTCAGTACCTGGCCAAGCCTGCCCATCCCTTATTTTAGTCCCCAGGGCCAGAGCCACATGGGTAGATAGTATTTTTAATGAGAATGTTTCTAGTGGTAGCAAAAAGCCATGTAACAACAAAAAAGACTTTGGTAGTTACTTGAGGCTTGAAAAAAACTATTAAAAGTTTGGTCTGGGACATTCAGCAAGTGTGGTTACAGCCTCTGGAGGCTATTTTGAGAAAGGGCCGAGAACACCATGTTAATGGTTTCTAAATCCCATTTAAACATTATGTACCTAAGTATCATTAGGTACTTCATTCACATCGTTTTTAATCCAGTGAGGACAATGTTATCTACCCATTTTGTAGATAAAAATATTGAAACTCAGAACATATGCATTACCTAAGGCAATACAACTAAAATATTAGAAAATCTGAGAATAAAGCCACTCTTTTTATACTATGGCAGACTGTGGCAAAACCTCAACCCAATTTGTGGGAAGAAGGGGATCCAAGTATGAGACGATACTTACAATAAGAGCTCCTATCACAGCAAAAAAAATGTCCTAATGCAAGGACTAAACAGAGAAAATCAACGTGAAAGAGAAAGGTACAATACAATGAAGACTGCTAGTGTTATATGACTAACAAGCCTCATGTAGAAATGGTGGTTAACGCCTTTATATTCCTTCTGGAACATTTCAAACATAATCTTGTAGTCTCCCTTTTCTCCAGACTTTCCCACACAAACTTTTACCACCCAGCCCACCCCAGTGGCCCACATTTTTGCCCCTGGCTCCCCAGGAGTTAGTCTCCAGTGGTTCTTTTTTGGCACCTCAAGCTGAGTTTCTTAACCTTAATACTCTTTGGAAACTATATATACTCAAGGCTACTACTAGGTGGCTTCCTAAAACCAGTGTGGCACTGTGGGAGAGATACCCCTAACCTCCTTTTAGATGACTTCCCAGAGAACCAATTAACACGTCTGACAATTTGGTCCTCAAACTCTCTCCTCCCATGTTAGCTAGCTTTTACAGCACAATTTGATTCTAATTGCCCTACCTTTCTAATGGCTTCTTCTCAACCTCTTTCCCATTCCTGAAGTCTAATGTGTCCCCTCATCCTTTTAACTTCATCTCCATTCGTGGCACCACCTCCTAAGGAATCCCGCTTACTCTCAAATTGTTCCTATTTCTTAATTTTCCTAATCTAAACAATTAAGGACTACTGACTCAACCTTTGTAACTATGACTATCTAAAGTCCATCCTCCCTCCTTGTGACCTTAGATTAAAGCCTCATTTTTCACTTGAACTACTGCTTGTAACAGCCTACAAATTGGTCTTACAAGCTCTAATCCACCTTCTGTACCTGGATATAAAAACAGAAGGGCTTAATGCAATCATTTTGCATTAAAGTAAAAAACACAAACTTGCTGGAATCCCATGGCCCAGAGACTGCCATCTGACAAGTAAATCATTTGTATAAACTATGATTAATATACAGACCTTTGCTATATAGAAATAGCATAATTTAACCAGTACCCCTATTGTTGGGAAATACGTCTGTTCATGTATACTCCCTTGTCTAAAATTTCTTGAAGTTCCCCACTGCTTGCAAGATAAAGTATTTAGCCCCACCCAGGTGGCATTTTACCTACTTTCCCAGTCCTGTGACCTGCAATTTCAAGAGCATCATCTTTGCACAGACCTTCTTTGCTATCTGACACACTTCCTTCTATCTGCTCTGCAAACTTCTGAATCCTAAGATTGCTCAAATGTTGCTTTTTGTGAAATTTTCCTGGTTTCTCTCCTCTTGACTCCACTATGCTCTCCTTATTATGCCTTTAGTAGATATCGCTTATAATTCTGTATTGTTTTACCTACTAATAGGTAAAAACAGGTCCTGAAAGTAGAAATTGCCTCTTATACACTTTTGTGTCCTCATATCTACATTACTGCCTGACAATAAGGTGCTCAACCTTTGCTTTGTTGAAATACTTTTAAAAATGTTAAGATGTTTGGAGTTAAGAGGGAAAACACCCTAAATAAATGTTCAAAACACACTAATATGAACAAAGTTCTCAACTTAGACCCAATAACTTTCTGAAAATATATTCAGCCACTAGTAACAGAACACCTAGCAACATCACCATACAGAATACTGAGTCTATCATTTATCTTCTAAGTATTAAAGGAAAACAGCTCTACAACTAGTTAACTCAGCCTACTTTGTATTTTATTCTTCACAAATACACTGTTAAGCTAAAGGCCAAAACAGAATGCATACTGTATGGTCATTTATATAAATTTCAAGCACAGGCAAACAAGTATGTTGTTTCAGAAGTTAGGATAATGGCTTCCTTTGGCGGTACTGCAGGGCGGTGATTGGGTAGGGGCAAGAAGAAGGTTTCCAGCATGCTAGAACTCTCTTCTCAACCCAGGTAGTGTTTAAACTAGGGGTTCACCATGTAACACTTATGATTTGTGCACTTTTCTCTATGTCATTTGTCCATAAACAAAAAGGTTTATCCTGAGGTTTTAAAAAACTGGGTCTGTCATTCTTGTTGCAAGCAACTATTTTTCTAACCAAATAATTTCTATATTGCTTCATCTTATTTGCTTTTTCTTACTACTTGTAAATCCTACTGAGAAAAAAATCTAAGTGGGGTTTCCTGATTTGTTCGTTTCTTTTTATGTAGCAAAAATGTTAATAACCCTAAGGTATGCTTTTCTCCCAAAATGTTTGTCTGGTCATATCAATGAAATTCTTCCACTTTCCTTTATTAAAGGAAAATTTCAATATACTATAAAATGCTCTAATCAAATTTTAACCTGAGGTTACCTCAGATGTGCAATGTGTACCTGCACAAACTGAATGTGGTCATCATCACTGCCAAACACCTCAGCCTGTCCATCTAGTAGGTTCCCATCAAGCAGCTTGTGATCAGCTGAGTAGTACAAGGTTTGAACCTGCAAAACAGCAACAGAACACCCATGTGGCTACTGTCTCCATGGCTACTCCACTAGTATGCAGATCACACAAACGCCTCAAGGTAACCTCCAGTGTGCTTCTTGAGCTTCTTGACATCTTATTCTGGCAGGATCCCGAAGTAAAGAAAATACATGTCATGGTTGAAAAAATTTTAAAAGCAAAAATAAAATACAGAATCTTCTAATACTGGCTGAGGAGTCCTTGGCTTGATTGGCGTGAAAGAAATCTTCATTGTTTTTCGTAGCTTCTATTATATAGCACTAAGAAAAAAGGCACTAGTACAATATATAGGGTCTTAAAGATATACATATTTACAATAAAATACTGAATATGGTTTACACCTTTGAAGATAAATGGTCTAATTTGCATAAACATTTCTGTCCTGTAGGCAATGTCAAAAACAGATGAAAAACAAATTCAAAAATTCAAACAAGCTACAGAGAGACTTCCCTTAACAGATGCAAATACATGGCGAATGCATCTGATTTTCAAGTGGGAAACCACATAGAATTTAAAGATCACCTGTTAGCCTTTTTAGAATATAACGATAACAGTATTATTAAAGGCCTAACAGATCTGGCAAGCCTTTAGTGAATCTGCAAGGCTTATGTGAGGTGATAAACGCAAGGCTGCTCCACTGCTCCATCTGCATATATTTAATTCCCACCATTTGTCCGTTAATCTTTTTGTGTGTGCTTTTTAAAAGTAGCCCAAAGTCGAGTGACTCTATGTATGAACAACACCATTGAAAAACACAAAGCTTTAAAAAAAAAAAAGATAAGAATCCTGTAAAGGAGTAAACACCATTAAATCATCATCGTTCTCTGCCCACAGCGGATTTTTCTTAGGAGAACTGGGGCAGGACTGCTGCTTCTTTACGTGTCAATACACTTGAGGTTTCTTCTTGTTTCTTCAGTCTTGGGTATCCTAGTTTTGTTAATAAACCTATGGGGAGATAAATCAATGGGGAGGAACAACCATTAGAAGCTTTTACCTACTTGTCAATTTTACAGCAAAAACCTGTGAAGAAAAATTAAGAATCTACAGAAAATTTCAGTACCACCTCCCATTTCTAAAGCAAATTACATGCTACTTAAAGAAAGTTAATAGCACATAATAAGCAAAGAAATAAAA
Organism: Macroglossus sobrinus; assembly: GCA_004027375.1. Lineage (NCBI taxonomy): Eukaryota > Metazoa > Chordata > Mammalia > Chiroptera > Pteropodidae > Macroglossus > Macroglossus sobrinus. The sequence goes on along the minus strand of PVKZ01000098.1, from coordinate 1,326,296 downwards.
AAAATAAAAAAATAAAAAAGAAAAGCAGAAGACCAAACTGAACAGTTCATTCAGCTCACCTGGACACCCCCCCTGTTTCTCAGCTTAGGGGTACCTATAGCAAAATTTAAATTCTTTAGGGTCATGGTTATAAAATAAAAGTGAAAGGGAATCCTTCATGTTATAGCAAAATAATTCTTAAGAACTGTTGAATCCCATTTACTTTAAAACTAACCTCTTCCATCAGCTCCTCCAGACTGTCTCCGTTCTCCCAGATGCTACGCTGCACCCAGTTGATTACCTTTGTATACAATTTGCCATTGCTGGGCAAGCAAACGTTATCTTCCAGCATTACCTCCAACTAGGGTTAGGAAAAACAATAACACGTGGATTAGTGCGGAACCTCTCATTTTCAGCTTAATCCTCAATTTCAAAATAAAGCTGTCATAGATGTTCAATTGCATTCCATACATTTACTCGAATTTGTGAAGAAACCAGTGGCCCAAAAACAGAGAGTGTAAACAAACTGGCAGGCAGAAAACTATTACACTGCTAAAAATAATATCATTTCAATATACTGTCTTTTTCGTAACCATCACTCACTTGTTTGAAATACTGACAAAGATTCCATGCCTGGAACTAAGCAGTATCTACCTCTTTAGAGATTTAATTCCTTACCTTTAGCCGTGGAAGTTTAAGAAACTCTTCCTCTTCTGAAATTTGTAACAAATGCTCCTGAATATAAGCATCAACCTTATTCAATAAACGGGAGTCTCCCATACAACTTGCAAAGTTTCGGTAAGAGATGCAGCTGGTTACGTCCATTCTAGATAGTAGATAATCGCCACAAACCTTGGAAAACAAATACGAGTACCAACATTTAAAATATTTTATTTAAAAGACATTTAATACTCAATGTATAAGCATTATATGAACATACAAAGATGAATCAAAAATCACTGCCTTAATACGAGTTTAACAGTGGGCAGGAAAAATGTATACAAACGATACACATCAAAGAATGCCATACAAATACGTAAGTTGTTTAAGGAAAAAGGCAATAAACTAAAATGTTATGATAATGCATGGGAAATGTTAAGTACTATTTCCAACAAGAATAATTAGATAAGGCTTCATGAAGGTAATATCTGTCTGAACTGGGCTCTACATGTGAGATGATGGTACTGAACGCAGACAGGGAGTAGGGAATTTGTTGCAAACAATAGTTCGGCTGGAACCAAAGCCAATTAGGAAATAATTCTGGGAAAAACAGCAACTACATTAGGAGGAACCTCGCGCTAACCTGAGGGGTATGTACTACAAACCACCAAAGGATTTTTAAGCAGAGGAACTGCTGTTAGAGAAGGGACCAGGAAACCTTTTCTTAAAGGGCCAGACAGTTAATATTTTAGGCTTGTGGGCCATACCGTATCTGTCACAACTACTCAACTGAAGGTGGAAAGCAGCCATGGACCATATGTAAAGGAAAGCTGTGTCCCAATAAAAGTTTATCAAAACAGGAGCTGGCCTGAGGCTTGCAGTTTACTGACCTTCACAGTAGAGGGTTAAATGTTTTTTCCTATGAATTATTAACCACTTGTCGATGGCATTAAATTCTAGAAGGAATACTTTTAAAGAAAAACAGAAATATTTTAATTCATGCTATCAGATACTGACAACCTGCCAGAAGACTATTGGAAGAGCAAGATTTTAGCTCCTATTATCCGAGACAAGGTGTGACCTTCCTACATTATTACAGCCACACAGTTTAAAAGGCATATGCAGTTCTCTAGGTAGAAAATGATTTCAAGTTCTTGAGACTAACAAATGTCTTATGAGAAATTATGCATCCTAATCAATGTAACAGTACTACTTGTATATTACTTCTGGTACTCTACCTGCTTTACTCTGTCCATCTTCAGCTTTTTGGCTGCAGAATAAACATCTTTCACTAATTCCTTATCGGCTTTCAACCTATTACAAAAAAGTTATTTATCATTTAAGATACCAAAACCTTAAAACACAGATACTTAATTTAAATAAATTCAGAGAAACTTGAAACTTCTTGAGGACATTCTCTAACTATGAGTTACTCCAAAGAACTTACTGTGCAGTGTAGGCATAATTCAACAAGACTTCAACAGCTTCTGGATTGAGATCATCAAATTTAACATGGGAAACTCTATGAGGATCACTATCACTATTGAAGATTTCAAATAAATAGGGACTGCAGCAAGCCAGGACTGCTCTGTGTGCTAACATCTCATGGCCACAGACCTGTAATGATGAGGAATTAAAATTAGAAATACTGTGGACTATGTATTTCTCTAGCTAATTATCAGATCCTTTACCTTACATTTTTTTAAAAGTTATTTCATTATATGCCTCCTAAGAACAAAAAATAAGAAAATCCAAGATCTACAGCTTTTAGTAATAAAAAAATTCTGTAAGTTTGCAATTCTGAAGTTTTAAATACCTGCAGTCGAACATCACAGAACTGGCCACTTTTCCTCAGGGCGTTTAATTTGGCAACAGAAGACTCAATGAAATTTTCATCTTCAAACATTAAATATCCATTGGGAATCATTTTTCCTTATAAATTTAGCTAGAGGGAAAAAAGAAGCTGAGTTATTCTACTTGTGAATGGTGGTTTTTATATTCTAAAAAGGTAATATAGTATCTTTATTTTCAGATGCCATCCTATCTACAGCAAAAATTTCATCATGCGGAAACATTACTGAAAGAGCACTGGCATGGAATGTCCAAGTCTTTGTATCCCTATGCTCTGGTCCTAAGTCTCTTTAAGGATTCATACAATAGTGGATATCTCGGCAATTCTGGCCAGGTTTCTATGCTTATTAGCACAATCACTGTGAAGGGAAAGAAATGTAAACCCAGCCCTGCCCAAACCCATTCCACAAGCAATCTAAAAGCCTGGAAGATTCTGAAGTGGTCATGAAATGTGGATTTTTCCTTGATTTGCGCTACATTCCTTTACCCACAAATGAGAAAAACTGATACATAAGATGAACTTAAATTCTGTTCCCTGTTTAGGTTTCATATGTTCCAAATATAAAAATGAAAGAAACACATTCTTTTTTGAAAATTCCATTTCCCCTTTTCTTGTGAACAAATGGGGTTTTTTTTTATAGACTAATGGCTAAACAAAATGCATCATTAAAAAGCAGCAAGAAGAGATTTTAGTTTGAAGTAACATTTATTTAAATTCGAAATAGAAAGGGAAAAATAATAATATGGGTTTTTTTTCCCCCTACAAATGATTACTGACTTCTCTGCCTTTTAAAAAATTATGCAAGGCTGTTAGTCTTCAGAAGAACAATGTGTCTTAATGCTGCTTGGGGCAATGAATATTCACTTACCTACTATACTGGTGAGAAACTTATTTCTGGGATGTCTTAAATAATCCAAGGACCAAGGAGTGTGAAAACTTAGCACTTCGTTGAGGTATGAAGGCAGGTGGCTGAACTGAAGGCAGAGATGTCTTAAGCTCTAATGGTGATTCCAAAACTATCAGGCTTGAAAATGATGTAATCAAGTCCTTAAAAGCTATAGACATGAATTTCTTCTGTGGTAATCATGCATCATAATCTGTAACAATGAAACATTTTAGATATTCAGAATGATCAAAGATGGTCATTCATCTGAGTAGATCGGATCACACAAAGTCCTGATCTTAAAAGAGATTTTTGAGGTAAATCGTAAAAATAAAAAAAGTAACACAAACGTGATTATATATAAACATTTTTAATTTATCTTTAATTACTTAGGTGATCCAAAAATAATTCCTTCCCCGAAAGGCAGGAGCTAATAATAGTTTTCTAATATCCTTACTATTAGATTCCAATTAATACAGAAACATGTGATCATCTGTTTTCACCAGCCAGCAAGCAACCTTTGGGCACTATTCCCAGACATGTACACAGTGTTAGTCAACAGATATGCTGCTCCCCAAATGTGCCCTGTACTCCCCAGCCTCTGTACCTTTGTTCAAGTTGTTCTTTCTTGTTGGGATACCCTTAATCCAACCTCTATCAAATGAAATCTTACCTCCACTGAGCCCTGCCAAGTCCCCCCAGGTAAGAAGTAGTTTCTCCCCACAGTCCTCCACATACTGAACCCTCTCTGAATGTGTAATCTTCCAGCTGGCCTGTTCTGGGTTGTGCTTCTTTACACCTGCTTATCTTCCTTGATAGAGGCCCCTTAAAGAGGCAGAGCCTCTGCCTTATTTGTCTTTGTATCCATCCCATCTACCCCCTACCAAAACAACTAGCATAGAAACTTGATTATAAAGATTTACCTGAACTGCCATTACATTACTAATTCAGGAAACCAGAACTAAGTAAGAAATTATTTGAAAAGTGTACATACTTTTTAAAGTGGACATCTTAAAATTACCCAGATTTTCCCTATACACCAATCATATCCACAATTCTGACTCTAACAATTATGTTAAAGTGAATAATCACTTAACCCAGGACCCATTGAAGGCTGGTTAAGTTCTAATTTAACAAACCAATTGTGTTAAATTCAACATGCACAATCTGTAAGAGAGCAGGATCCCTTCGTCCTACCTGTACAACTCAGGTTTTATTTCAAGGAATCCTGAGTATTCTGACTCAGGGTAGGATTGTTGTTAATGCTTACTCCTGCAAAGAAACTATATCATATAGTTATGTAATATCGATTTCCTCTGCTCTACACTTTCATCTACATTAGTTAATTCCGTGTTTCTTAAGAAAGCAGTTCTAGCAAAAATGTTTTCCAACACAATTCTCTACACATGCAGAGAACACACTATCTTAAAGAAACCTTCAAACATTTTTAGCCTAGGCCCAGCTCAAATTAAGAAAATCTTTGTATAACTGGTATACAATAGGGTGGCCACTCCATAGGCACAGTTGGTAACTCACTTCAATATCCTAAGCTCTTAAAACAAGGGCAGGGGTAGGGGGGACTCCATACAAATTATGTTGACATGATTAAAATGTGCCCTTTGAAAAACTATGATATGGAGATTTATAAATATTTTAAACTTTGACCAGTTTTATTCAGTATTTACTAGTAAACTAGTCTTAATCCAATTATATAAAAATGCCATCTATTTATATTTGATAAATTGGAAGTTTTACTTTAAATTTATTTTTAAAAACAAATTTATACAATATTAGTTTTGCAATAGAGTGAGTCCTACTGCCTCTAGTACTCGATGTTAACATGAACCTCATTACAAGTCCACTTGACATTTAAGTTAATGCAGCGAACTTATTTTATTCAATTACCGACCTACTCACCCACCCCCAAGTTGAGGGGGTCATTTTCAACTCCTGCTTACAAAATCATATCTTTGAAAGTTCACATTCACTTTCATTAAAGTAAGCTTAGGCAAATTGAGAATTTTAAACTATTCCAAAAATTCAGTGAAGATCTTAAGAGTTGGTCTATGAAACTCAAACTCAATAACTGGTAGAATAAAATTACCAGGGAGAACTTTTTTCTTTGAAAAGTCAAACCAAAAGCCCCAATATCCCAGAGTTATAAAACTCAGAATTCTGTTTGATATTTAAAATATACATTTGACTAATCCACTTTTATCATTTAAAATGGGGTCAAATACAATATATTCTGGTAAATATACTTTAGTTTTTTCTAAGGCCAGTGCAAGAAAAGGGAGACAGAAGGCTCATAAATGAGTAATTAAACTTTAGTAACACTGAGAAGGTTCACAAGTTACCGCAGCCTGGATTAGATTAATTGAAGTACAAGTTAACAGGTCTCATCAAAGAGTTGTAAAAAAGTGGGCACAATATCACCTTTCTCCAAATTTTTCTTGGGCTTTCACTAAGAAGGGCAAGATAAAACCTTATCATCAAACTTTCAAAGCATCCTTAAACTTGAAGGCAAATTACAAACGTTTAAGCTTCCAGGGAATCTTTTGAGAAGAGCCAACTCACACAAAACAGCAATCAAATCCATTTTTTAAGGACAGACTTTGTAAATCATTAGAATCTTTTTAAAACCAGAAGTAACAGATTTCATGGATTCTCAGTGTCACCTCTGAAACTACTATCACTATCCTCCGATATCATTAGAATTCCAAAAAGCCCAACAGTCATTTTTGGTTTGCTGAATGCTAAAAAGTAGGGCGGTAGGGAGAAATTTGCTTTGGGACTTTAAAAGAAAATATAGTCCAGTCCATGGACTGGACTTGTTCGACTGTTACAAGGCTTCCACGGTTGTTCTTTATTATTTCTAGAAAGAAGATCCACACACGAGTCCTCAAAGGCTTGACTGAAGCCAGGAAGTTCTAATCCTCCAACACTAACAGACATTAGGAAACAAAAACGCGCGCGCCCTTTAGGCGTCTGATTTCTACTTGCTATAATTTTGAAGTGTCAGCTGTCTCAAAGCAGTGGAGAAAAGTTAATCTATTTCTATGGTATTTGTGGTTCAAGTTCTCCTACGTTTACCTCTCAATCTGATACTACCCGATACTCCCTAAGACTTTACAACCAGAAACCCATTGCAAGATGATGAGAAGGCCGAAAAAAGAGCTCACCGATTTTGTAAAGAAAGAAAGTGGCTAGCGCCCCTGGGTGAGAAGAGCCGGCCAGTCCCAGGCCTACCTCCACCCGCGGCGCGGTTGGCGCCCACTTCGCAGGCGGCGAGGCGAGGCGCCCCGCGCTTGCACACCCACGCCCGGGATTGGCCGGCCCCGCAGTCATTCAGCGCTGACACGTCAAGGCAGCCGCTCCCTCCCTCCTCCCGCCCCCTTCTCCCCGCGCTTGGCAAGAAAAGCGGGCAACGTGGAGCGGGAACAAAGGACCCCGCGGCCCACGGCGATCAGGGACGCGGTGCCACTCCACTGCAGGCCCCGGGCACCAATGCGGCCCGGGGCTGGCTCCCCGCCCACACGCGCCAGGTCCTGGGAGCAGAGTCCAGACCTGGCGGACCCACACTAGGCGTCGGTCCCTGACAGCTCGAATGGAGATTCCCGCGTCCTCCTTCCGGCAGGTCATCCCCACCCTGCGCCGCCCTGACCCAGGCTCCCTAGCAAGAACATCTCGTTCCTCCCGCCCCGCTTCCTCGGCCCCGGCGCTCTCGGAGGCTGCCAGCTCCCGCCCGCGACCGCTGACGCGACCTAGCAACCATGGCAGCGCCCGGCGGCGCGGCGCCGGCGCCTCACCCTCAGAGAGCGGCGGCTGGAGGATTACTCCCCGCGGGACCCCGACACCTCTCCGCACCTCACACCCTCTCGGCGGCCGGCGGCCCCATCCCTCAGATCGGATTCTGGCCGCGCCCTCTTCCTCCGCCGCCGTCCGTGGGACCAGCGCATCTTACCTGGTTCATCTCTGAAGAGATGGAAAAACTCATCTCTGGAGCTTCGACGGGGAGCAGGAGGAAGCGGGCGGGAACAGGCCCAACGGAAAGCGCCTCGAGGCCGCGGAGGGGGTAACCGATCGAGCGGGAGAACGAGCGGTCAGTCCACGGAGGCTGCGAGAACGGGGGGGGGGAGCGCCAACGGGGGTTCGCGGGGACTCGCTCGTTCGCTCGCTGGCACAGTCGCGCCGAAGCAGCAGGCGGAGAAACTGCGCCCGGCAGCTCAGAGCGACCGACCTCCACGCGCGTCCCGGAGACACTGCCGCCGTCGCCGCCCGCTCGCGCCTCACCCCCTCGCACGTCACCACGTGCGCCGTCGCCGCCGCCAACGCCTCCCGGACGCTTCCGGCTCGTATCTGTCCGCGAATCAGAGACGAGCACCGGGAAGATGCGGCGGCTGCCCCGCCCACCCCTCGCCCCGCCCCGCCCCGCCCTTCTCCTTCGCCCTCTCTAGTTCCTTCCTGCACAGCTCAACTAGGTCAACGCAAGGTGATCCCTGGGAGCGAGGCGGTTCTCTGGGTGCGCCTCCTTTTGCTTATCGCGTCGTCGTTCCTCCTGCTCTCGCCCCGCGCAATTACTTCGCCCTTTCCGACTGTTCCGCAACTGGTTCCCTCCAGTCGTCCTCACCTGTTCTGCTTCCCCCTAGAGGCACAGTAGCCAGAGGAATCAGATCAGGGAGATTTGATCCCGTCCAGCTTACATCTAGGCAACTGCTCTTGACTGGAGCTGTCTGCAGTGGACCTTAGAGTCTGTAGTTGGCCATCGGCCCTTACCTCGCTGGCGCGTGGTGGTGTGCGAGAAGGAGACTTGGGGATTGTGAAGAAGAGAAGCACCTTAGGAGAAGGGATGAGAGGATTCAGAAACTTGGAAAAAACTATCGGAGAGGTCGGAGAAGGCATAATAACATCATTGAGTCGGTTCTTCGCTGGTCTCGCCCTCTTTGGGAAATAGAAAATAGCCTTGAGAATTGAGAGTCCCTCTCCTAACCTTCTGGGGCCTTTTAGACCAGATGCCAAACTTAATTATCCACTCCACCGCCTTGCCCCAGGAGGCAAACCTGTTCAGGAAAGCGTGATGTTTACTAGGCTCTTGACAGCACCTTTATGTGACTGAAGGGCACATAGAAAGTTTCCTGGAAGGAAAGTGAGGGGGTATAGTGAGGTAAACTTGTTCAGAGTTTGGCAAAGGCTTTCAGGTTAATATGCTGCTAGCTTATCCTGGTTTGGGGAGGGCACTTCTGTAGTCTAGGCCTAACCTTGTTTGTAGTTGATGGCTCAGTTAATTTGCAGACATTTTTTTGTGAACACTTCCTACCATTTTTTATCATTGGCTATTTAGTTTCTGCTTATGAGAGCAGAAAAAAAACAACGTTGGGGCCTTTCATCTACAATAGAAGCTTTACGACTTTGTATTCTAAAATGTCCAGGCAAGGAGACTTGTTTTCTTTTTCAGTTCAATTGTGAGAGGAAAGAGGAACTAGGGTATCTATTAAAATGATTCGTTTATCTTAAGAAGAAAAAGATTGACATTTCCACTGGGTTCTTGTTTTTGCCTTCTGATAACCAAAAGCTGTGTTCGCTCTTATTGCAAATGAAACTACTGGACTATATACCTTTTAAGTTTGTTTACTACCGTGGGCTTCATCCTTCTAGTAAGATGTTATGAATTGCCCACTTGGGGTAGGCACACGATTGTATGGCCTGTTAGACACATGGTCCTACTTGCTGAACTCTAAATAGTGCCTTTGTGACCTGAAACAGTCTTAAAGCTACAGTATGGTCATTCAGTGCATCTTTGCCTTGTATGGAATATATTTATATATTACCCTTATGGATAATGACGTAATTTATTCATTCCATTTATCTTCCAGGCAACTCCAGACTTAAGCCTATCCATCTAATTACTATATAATCCAGATGAAAACTTTAAAATGGAACCTGGTAGGTAATTTTAACCTTATAAAGTCACAACTTAAAAGATTTTGCTCTTAATATTTAAATTAGACAAAATATATTTGAGAAGTGCTTAATGAAAATGAAAAGTATCAACTATTTTATGTCAGACATCAAGAAAGATAAATTAGGAGTTGGTGCCGATATACAGTCTTTCAATTTTTTTTTTCTGAACCAGCTTCAAATGTCAGCCCTAAATTCTGACTTTGGGTCTGTGGCCCAAGGGTTGGGAACTCCTGGTTTAAACAACAGTTCAAAGGCTACAAGTATGAGTTCAAGGTATCTGCAAAGCTGTGCTCCCCCTGTAGGTGCTGGGGAAGGATCCGTTCCAGGCCTTTCTCCTAGCTTCTGATCAGTCCTTGGCTTGTGGCAGCATAGCTCCAATCTTTGCATTTCCCCTGAGTGTCTGCCTGTGTCCAAATTTTCCCTTTTTATAAGGATACCAGTCATATTGGATTAGGGGCCCACCCTAACCCAGTATGACCTTATCTTAACTGAATGCGATGACTCTCTTTCCACATAAGGTCACATTTTGAGGTACTGACGATTAGTACTTAACATGAATTTTGGAGAGGACATAATTTAACTTTAGTTCAGTGTGTCTCAAGTTTGCTTCACTGACCACATTTGTCAAAATCACTTCGATGTTCTTATTAGAAATGCTGGTTTCTAGGCTTCATCCTAGACAAGTGATTCTCAAAGAAGGGAGTGCTTTTTGTTCCCTGTGACATTTCGCAACCTTTGGGAATAGGACTGGAGCAGGGGTGCTACTGGTATATAGTAAACATCTTAAAATACACAGGGCATTCTGCCACATCAAAAAATGATTCCACCCAAAATGGCAATAGTGCCAAGATTGAGAAACCCTACCACAGAGTTACTAGGTTAGGATCTCTGAGAAAGAGGCCTAGAAATGTACATTCTGCCAAGCATCCCAACATCTGGTACCCACACTAAAGTTTGAAAAGCACTACATTCCCAGACAAAAAGCTAAAGGAGTTTATCACCACCAACCCAGTATTAGAAGAAATGTTGAAGGGCCTCCTTTAAGAAGAAAAAAAAAAACATCAATAATAAAATAGCAATAACTACATACCTATAATAATTACTTTAAATGTAAATGGATTAAATGCTCCAATCAAAAGACATAGTGTGGTTGAATGAGAAGAAAACAAGACCCTTACATATACTGCCTACAAGAGGCCCATTTCAGATCGAAAGACTCACAGACTGAAAGTAAAGGGATATATTTCATGCAGATGAAAATGAGAAAAACAGCCGGAGTAGCAATACTTAGACCAGACAAAATAGGCTTTAAAACAAAGGCCATAAAATGAGACAAAAAAAAGGAAATTTCATACATAATAGCCAAGATATTGAAGCAAACTAAGTGTCCATCGATAGACGATTGAATAAAAGAGACGGTATATATGCAATGGAATGTCACTTGACCATAAAAAAGAATGAAATATGGTCATTTGCAACAACATGGATGGACCTAGAGGGTATTATGTTAAGTCAAATAAGTGAGACAGAGAATGACAAATACCATATGATTTCACTTTTATGTGGATTCTAAAGAACAAAACAAACTAACAGTCAAAACAGAAACAAACTCATAGATAAAGAGAACTGGTGGTTGCCAGATAGGACGAGTGTTGGTGGATGGGTGAAAAAGATGAAGGAATTAAGAAGTACAAACCGGCAGTTACAAAATAGTCATGGGGATGGAAAGTACAGGAAATAAAGTCAATAATAATGTAATAACTATGTGTGATGCCAGGTGGGTACTATACTTATTAGGCAGATCACTTTATAACTTATGTATATGTCTAACCACTATGCTATACACCTGAAACTAATATAAAATTGAATTTTGACTGAAAATTTTTAATAAAATAAATGAGAAAACTACCACAGATACAAAAGCCTCTTCTAGGCACAGGAACATTCTCCTTTTCATGCCAGATAATTATCACCTCTTTTATTCATTAGCCAATGAAATTATAAGTTAATCTAATTAAATATTACTACTAGCAATTCACACAATTTACAGATCTAACTCTAACATTAATTTTAAATTGGAAACTTGTTTATATTTTAAAACTTTTATACCACATTACATTATTTTTGATCAACTGTCTATATTTTCTGGATGTCCTTGGCCTAATGAAAACTGTTGTATGTCTGTAGCTTGGCAAAGCACTGCTTTGCCTCCTCTGGTCCACTAGTTTCTCTTGTGCTCTGAGTGACTGACTTGTCTATTTCATATATTTCTCTCATCCCTTGCAGTCAGTGCTGCTACTCTCTCAATTTCTCCTCTTTTGGTATTTGAAAATATTTTTAGATTGCATTAGTGGTGTCTTAAGAGCAGAAACAAGAAAATGGTAGTGTCATAAAAGGCACAATAACCCAGAGGAAAATCTTAAAACTTCCATTAAAATAGGTCATTGGAAATTGTTAGGTATTACAATGCATAACAAATTGAGGATTCGATGCCTCTCTAAAAAATTGTTTCCCTTTTAGAGAGAATCTTCCATTTTCCTCGTAAGACTTCATTACAGACTTTACATCAGAACAGAAAAACTGTTCAGATATTACTTTTTTTTTAATCCAGAGATTATAAAATCAGAACTTTTTGTCCTGCATTGTCTTTACTGGTTATTACATTATCCAAATTGACTATTTTATTCGTGAACTTTTGCTAGTTTTCTGAAGTCATCACTGCTAAAATTTTGAGAGCAACTCTAGCCTCCTCTTCCAGCAACCAAAATCCCCTGATAGTTTCTTTCTATTTCAACAATTTATTAGGAAGTAGAACTTCTCATGCCATTCAGACATTCTTCCTGTAACATTATATGACCTTAAAGCCTGCTGCTTCTTTGGACTATGTGGCCAGCAGCTGTATATTCAGCTCTTGAATTCTAATGAGCAACCTAAGCTTTCCAAAAGCCTTCATCCAAAAAACCTTTTTGAAAATCAATGTGATTGCTGAGAATAGCAAGCCACAGAATAAGCAGGCTTTATAGTAAGCTAAGTTTTTAACATAAATATTAAAGCAAACATATAAACAAAAGTGTGGTAACATATAGCACAATCTATACATTTAATTCCCGAAAGAAGTTTTGTTGTATTCACATTCAAAACTTAATATCTGATGGATGAAATTTACACAACATAGTTCAATTGGACTAGCCAGCCCACTGTTGCTAGTATAAACCACTCACTTAACATATAAAGAGACTACTTCAAAGAAAAAATCAGGACAGAACAGTGGGGTTTGTGACATTAGTTCTTCCTTTATCTATAATGTTTCTTACTGTCTGGAGGAGACCAGAGTGAAGTACAGTGAGACAATGATGAAATTTTACAAGATTCTACTGAACTTTTTAACCTACAGAAGACACAAAGTCACAAAGTTGTTATTTAAGTATTCCTACTACCCAGAGTAAGCACTCCCAGCTGTGCTTCTCCAAAATTGGTACTCTTAAGAACAGAATTATCAATTGAAATGTTTTGTTTCCCAATTATCTCTTCTCTAATGTCTTACTAGAGAGAAAAATGTGAAAGAAAAACTGTGGCAACAATTCATTCTATCAACACCCTTAGGGGTCACCAAGCCTGAGATACCCTTCTCCCTCTTCAATGCTTCTCTCTTTTCAATACCTCGCTCCTACCTATCCTCCAAAGCCCAGTTAAGACCTTTCCACTTCCAAGAAGTAGACTAATATAATGGAGAAAGGGATGGACTTGAAGGCCTATGTCTGTCTCAGTCTTAGCTTGGTTACGTAACTATTTAAGGAAAATCTCTTGTCTTCTTGATGATTATGTTTTCTAATTTTTAAAAATGGGAACAATAATACCTGCCTCACAGAATTATATACTTGGCACATGGTGGGTGATGAGTAAATATTTATTTTAAGGCCTCCTCAAATTAGTATATATAACTTACATCTCCCTGAACCCTGGAACAACCTTGAAACACATGTCACTTAATCCACTACGGGATACTTTTATACTTTAAGACTTGAGAGATGAGTGATTTGTATCGTAGAGTACATAGCAGCAACCCAGGCTCCTAAGTGGGTTGTCCCTCTTACCTCAGACATCCAGAAGTGAGGGATGAAGGAAAGTCAAAATCACATATGTCTCTCCTGGCTCTTTCTGTCAAACTGATGTTTCCAAATGGTGAAGATGTGTGGTGGAGGAAGCTGAAGCGATAGAGGACTAGGAAAATAAGGAAGGAAGTGGTTATTGAGGCAGATCACATACTGGGGGCAGTGAGGGTACCGCAGACGACTTGGAGCAAGGACATCAGTCAGATCTCCTTGCTCATTTCCTTTCCTTGTCTCAGAGAAGTCTCAAATGCGTTGAAGGGGATATAGAATTCTCAACTCCACCCTCCTTTCTCCTAAGTTCCTGGTGGTCCAGATTCAAGGTATATTCTATGCCATTAGTGGTGGGAGCCTGAAAACCTATATTGATAGAGGAAGGAAGAGGGTGACCTGTTCTGCTTTGTGCCCAGCTGTATGGGGAGAAGGACTGTGGTTCACTGTGTGTCTAACCATAGCACCTAGCCTAGCGAATCTGCACATGATTTTTGTCTTCTAAAAAAACAGATTAATTGAATTTTAGGAAATGATTTTCTTTATGTCCGTTGAATAAGAAATTTGGGGAGAATTTTCTTCTCTTTGAAAAACACTAATATTTTCTTTGCTATTAAGTAGATCTTGTCAATTTCTAAACATCTTTCTTCAATAACTTATTATAGTGTCTTAAATGATGTAAGGTCTGCTGAATTGTAAAACTGTTACTGTTCTTGCTCTACCTGGAATGAATTTATGGATATCCAGCTTGCACGTTAAATGTAAATGAAAGAGAAAAATCCTTTAATTACATGCATTTTTTAAAAGTACCAGATTATCTACATAGAAATAAACTTTATTAATCGACTACAATGTCACTATATAGAAATTTGCAGGTAATCTCTTAGTGTAGCACCAGTTCTCATTGGTCTCATTAAGTTTATGAAATGTGATGAGGTCTCACTTGAGGACATAGTAATTTGGAGATACCTTATAATTAGCCTGAACTACTTTGATGGTTTACATCAGAGAAATTAAATATAGATTTTAAAAATCCTCAAAGACACCACAGAACCATGGTTATTTCTTTACTGTGTTATAATTAAAGTGGTATAAAGAATGGAACTCGAGTTGCTGAAAGGTTAAGGCACTTATAAATAAATTGAAAAGCTTTTTTAAATACGTGTTTGCAAACAATATACTTCCTGCGTGGGAGTGTTTATTACATAGCTGTTTCCCAGATTTTTACATAAAATTATTTTTGCCGTAACAAAATGAATTCTGGTTTTTACTTCGCATTTCCTAGAAAATTAGGAGAAGGCTATTACCTGAATTATGGAGGAAGTCAAGGTTCTTCCTTGTCTGTGTCTGTGCTTTGATGTAAGATCTGCCCCAGCAAATCTCATTGCCTCATGTTCCTTTTCAGCCATACTGAGCCCTTCCCTTCCTCAGTACACCGTGCCCTTTGGACCTGCTGTTGGAACTGACCAAAGTGCCCTTTATCTGGTTAATTTCTACTCATCCTCCAGGCCTCAATATAGAACTCACTTCCTCCAGGCAGCCTTCCCTGACTAGCCAACGCTGGGCAGCCTATCCCTCCTTGAGACATCTCCTCTCATTTTGCTTTAATAACAAGTATCACTTGTCCAAGCCCCCTCTGCATGCTACACTCTGGAGGATAGAAACCATCCTGTTCTTCATATCCCCAATGCCCATCCTAGGCATGTAGAGATCCTCAAAATACGTTACTACAAGTAATGAAGGGGAAACTGAATAGTGCATTATTATTGCTTTGAGCTTTGAAAACACGCAGATGTCGAGAAAGTGACTTTTGCCTGAATTTTGTAGTATGATGATCCATTTGTTTGAATTTTCAAATTCTCACTTAAAGTAATACAGCAGGTCCTGGAATAACTTTGTCGAGTTCAATGTTGTTTTATTATAACATTGATGAGAAAGAAAAAAAAAAAACAATTCTCTGTGAGGCCACAGTCTGTGTGCAGTGTGCACATTCTCCCCACACATGCGTGGGTTTTTTTTGGCACTCCAGCATCCTCCCGCATCCCAGAGATATGCACGTGATGTGAACTGGCACATGCGCACATTGTCCCCAGTCTGAGTGAGTGTGAGTGGCTCTGTGCAGGAGGGCATCCTGTCCAGGGTGGTTCCAGCCTTGTGCCCCAAACTGCCAGGCCAGGCTCCAGGCCCCCCGAGGTCCTGAACTGGAATAAGCGGATTGGAAAATCATCTTCCTTAACCTTTCTTAAACGCATAGCTAGCTCCCATTTGTTTCACTCTTTAATATTAGAGCATTTGGATCTTTATTTAGAAGTTTGGTGATGTGTTTATGATTAGAAATATGCCATAGGAACTTAACTCTTGTCTACATCAATCAGCCTGTAGTAAAATTGGTTGTTATATGTTTCATTTTAAGTTGTGGTTTCCAAGATCACATAGGTGAGGTATGTGGTGGTCACAAAGTAGGAAAGTACCATGTAGGGTAGGCACTTCTCTGTCACTTTCCAGAAAAATGTATCAGTGTGGACACTGAAAGCCTTTCAGGGACCTGTTTACCCACATGTGGTGGCCCACGTGTCAATATTAGACACCAAGCAGCAAATCAGTCACATAAATTCTTAACACATTGACTCATTCCATTTTCTGGAAGATAATGTATCTACAGCTTTGCTGTCACTATCATTATTGTAATGTTACAAGTGTGCAAAGCTTCTTATACTCTGCAGAGTCTGTTTCTGGGTTTCTTAAGCTCCTTCATTACATCACAGGCTTCTTGCGTGTCTTCTTCACGTTTTCACAGCCACAGAGCAAAGCATGGTGCCTGGCGCATGAGGGAATGGTGGAGTGACGATGTTGAGCGTTAGAGGCATGTGGGCCCTTCTCACATTGTTTTATTCACGACAGCCTCATTATCGTCCTCATGGGTAAGGAGATGGGAATTTAGGGTGTTGGGAAGCTTTCTCAAAGTCATGCTCCTTGAATGTTGGAGCCGGGAGTTCAGTTCAGGAGAGTGATCTGAGGCCAGGCCCTGTCCCGGGGGCGCAGGCTGCCCTTCAGTGTGTGTTTACTGAATTGATTTATTAATAATTTCCACAGGAGACAAATGAATGAATCGTCAGGCACAGCTAATTCATCTGGCAGAGGGGTAGATAGGGTGGATATTGATAGGTTATGTAACTGAACTTTTGTCTTTGGAGCTAGTGAAGTTAGATATTAAGGATAATCAGACTATAACCAGTCAAGAGCCATAAACACATCGACTTGGAATGCAGACTAAGAAATGGAGTAACTCTTCCAGATAAACGACGTCAGTCTTACTTTACAAACAGGTCCCTGAGAGAAACAAGGTGAGGCCGAAACAGCTCATTGCCTATGTCTTCCATCCATTCTCATTTTCCTCCTTAGAAACACAACATTAAAGGCTACCGTCTATAGCCTCCCTTGCAGCCAGTTTTGATACACAGAAGTATTGTATGAGGACTTCGTGAAAGTGCCTTCAAAAGGAAGAGCGATGCTCTTCTGCTTTATTTTTAACTGCTGTCTGGAATGCAGATGTGATGGGTTGAAGTTGGGTGGCCATTTTGGATCATGAGGTGATAGGCCGAGGATGACCAGAGCAGGGCCATAAAAAGAGTTCAGCTTCTGATGACATTTGAGCTGATGATGTTCCTGCTCTGGACTGCCAAACTGTAGACTTCCTCTATGTGGTAGGATAATACACTTTCATCCTGTTTCAGGCAAAAATGGAAGAAGAAATAGTCAATTTAGTGATTTCTGTCATTTAAAAAGGTGTTCCTTCTGTGTGTGATTCTGTTTCTGTTCAATTTATTTCCTCTTGCAATACAACAGCTGTTTATATTTCCTGAAACCGACACTGCACATTTCAAACTAGCAAGCAGCAAACATCATTTCTGGTGTTTTGGTTATTGATCCTATATAACAAGTTCACGGTTTGTTGTTTGTAGGTGACTCTGATTAAAGGTTAGGAGACCACATGTAAAGTCTACAATAATCTCAACTTTTGAATGATACAATTTAGAAGGTTTGTGTCTGCCTCAGCTTTCTCTTAGCTGACCCTTGATCTAGTGCTAAATTATTTTTATTCTTCGAAATGGCATATTATCCTACTTGATGGTTAACAGCAAATGTTTACTGAGTTTATGTATAGGACTATGTAAAACATTGTACTGTATACAGTGAGTCCACAGGTAGATTGTAAAGGTTTTGATTTTTTTAGGAGGGAATCAGTTTATTGAATGGGGTAAACTCTCTGGAGTCCAAAAAAGGAATGGCTTTATTTTTCTCTAACCTTCAAACATACTCTCATTCCTACCCTATACGTAACCCATAGCTTTTTCCTCACTTTGGGGTAGTTACAGCTCACTTTCAGGTATTAAAAGACAATTACAATTCAGTCTAAATCAAAACCTTACATCTAATTATTTAATCCAATTGTATTTAATCTCATCTGATTCAAAGTTTCCCCGCCCTTCCCTCTCCCCAGCTCAGGCCTGATCCAGGCCTCAGGCACCTGCAGTGGGCGGGGCGTGTGATCTTCCTCTATTCGTCTGGTAAATACAACTCCATTCTAATTACTTCCCTTTATTCCTGCCCTGTTCCCTCTTGTTTATTTCTCTCTAGTCTCTTTGGCCTCGTTTCCATCCCAGGACATATTAAATGTGTTTGCGCCAAGGACTTTTGGGTTTCCTGTTCTCTCTGCTTAAAACACTCTCCCGCCAGCTGTCTGTGTGGCCTGCTCCCTCAGTTCTAGGCCTCTGCTCTGTGAGGTCTTCCCTGACCACTCTGTCTCAAGACACACACCTACACCTGTCACTTCCTTACTCTGCTTTATTTTTCTTCTCTCACTAAGTTATGGTTTATTTTTTTTCTCACCATTCAATAAATTATGCTTTTTTTTTCTTCTCTCACCATCTGATACATTACACTTCCACTCTCTCCCCTTCTGCAAATACCTCCCATCTTTATGAGGGAGATTGCGGGGAGCCTGCCTTTCTCTCTGTAAGGGGAGAGGAGGAAAAAAAGCCAAACACTCTCTCCTCTTTGTATTCCCTTTCTCCTTGACTTTCTTCAGTCACTTTTCACAATTTGGCCATGTCACATAGAAGCTGGAGATGAAGGTTTCATAGATGCTGGACTGAGCTATTTTCTTTTACTGAGTCTGTCGTAGGTATATCAGGTACTCTCTTTCGGATGTGGGGGTAATTGTCTCAAATTATTCTCTCAGCTTTGGGACTTCAGCTAAAAATATAAAGACAACAGGTAGAACTTCATTCAACATGCTGTTAAATAAGAAACTTAGAAACTAATATGCTCTAATTGTCACAAAGAGAACATTTGAAATTCGAGGTAACCATTGTGATCCATGAGTTTGGGATATCCAATTTTTAGGAAATAAGAACCTAGGCATTTTCACATCTCAAAAGCAGTGTAAAATTGTCGTGCAGTGACTGTGGAGGAAATCCACTGGTTCTGGCTATCTAGCACTCACTCCTACTCCTTGGAGAGCACCCTTGGGCCACAGTAAACGTTCATGGATGGGTACGTGACCGATTTTGGACCAGTTAGAGCAAATATTTGGAGAGGAATCTGGAAGATATCTATTTCTGGTGCTGCTGGAGCCATCACCTGGAGAGTGCTTGCCTCACAGAGAAGGCCGAAAAGAGGAGAGTGGATGTGTGAGAAAGAGGCCAGGGTGCAGTGACGCGTTGATCCAACCCTGCCTCGACTTTTTGTATGAGTCAGTTAATTTCCTTTTTTTTGTAAGCCAAAGGTTTACGAAAGGCTTTTCGTCACTTGTAAACTAATAGTCCTGGCTTTCGCCATGTCATTTTTCTACTTAAATCACTGTCTCTAGGTTGCCATTTGAGCTGTTCCTGGAACATTTTCTCATGGTGAACTTTTTTCACACAGCGCTGGTAATCGAAAGGACTTATTAATGTTCTATTCTGGGATTCTTTTGGCCATAGGACACAACATAAGAAATATTATGGATAATCGCTTTGACAGTTTCGATAATGTTTTGTTCGGATGCATAGTTGTATTTGTGATTCTGAATTTTACTGTTCAACATATGGCTTAAGAAGACATTTTCTTTTCTTATTGACTTTCCATAAAAATCCAACATAGTAGATTTTATATTCTTCTTGTTTGTGTTCTTATCATTTTCATTAGTCTTTAGAGAAAGTATACAAATATCTTTAGGTTTTAATCTTTTATGTTCAAATGTGAGTAACATAACTAACTTCAAAGGTACTAAAATTCCTTAAGGATCCTAAAACCCTTTAACATTAATAAGCATATATTCTCCCTGGTGTCTGAAACATATTCTTCTAATAAAGAGATTTTTTTCTTTAATTTTTAAATACATTTTTATTTTTCAATTACAATTGACATACAATATTGTATTAGTTTTAGATGTACAACATAGTGATTAGACATTCTAATTTTTTATGTAATTAAATCATATTCTTCATACTACTCGACCAATCTCTTCTAACAGATGACCATCTTCCAACTTCATATGTCCAAGTAGGTGGTGGCTCCATTTCTGTCTATGGGCACGAAGAGCCACTCCAGGGAGTATTACCTGCTTGCCCTATTGCTGTACCCACAGTTGTCTGTTTAGTTAGCATCCACTTTGTCTTTGTGTCCAAGTCCTGACTTGAAAACGAGGTTGTAATTGACCGCATTGCCCATTCAGAGACTTCATGTTGGTTACAAGGGTGTTGGGTTATTCAGCTCACAGCCCTTTAATATCAGCAAACGTACAAATTAATACGTGACATAGAACTCACCCTTAACTCCATCGCAGCTGCTCCATCCCATGCTCATAGAAAGTTTGTGTACTAGTTTCTATTGCTGTGTAATAAATTTAGCAGCTTAAAATAACATCCATTCGTTATCTCAGTTTTCAGGGATCTGGAGTTCCTGCACAGCTTAAGGGGATGGGTCCCTGCTCAGAATTTCACAAGGCTGAAACCAAGGTATCAGCTGTATTGCAGTTCTTACCTGGGTTCTGGGTTCTCTTCCAAGCTCACTTAAGCTGTTATCAGAATTCAGTTCCTTACAGTTATAACTGAGTCCTTGCTTTCTTGCTGACTATCAGCCAGGAGCCATTCTAGCTCCTAGAAGCCACCCACTCACAGGCACTCTCATATGACAGTACAGTTTACATCTTCACCAGCAGGAGAAAAACTTTCTGACATCTCCTGTCTCTGACCTTCAGGCCCTCTTTTATGATATTTTTTAAAATTAATTAATTGGTTAATTAAATTGAAGAAATAATTAAAATCCCACCCCTGGTCTACCTCCCCACTTCCCCTTCCCCTCTGGTAACCACTAGTGCATTGTCCATGTGCATGAGTCTCTGTTTGTTTGTCCTGCTCATTTGTTGCTTTTAGGCTTATATCCCACGTATAAATGATATGTGATTTTCAACTTTTTCTGTCTGGCTTATTTTGCCTAGTATGATTTTTTTGAAGTCCATCCATGCTGTTGCAAATGTCAGTATTTCATCTCTTCTTATGGCTGAAAAGAGATTTTTTTTTAGTCACATATAGGCCAGTCAAAGTGATGTAGATCCTTGAGCATTCTTAGCAATGTTACTGTTGGGAGAATTAATTTTCTGGAATAAAAAATTAGCACTAATACTGTGATTTTATATACCCAACTAAAGTTCTAACTTTAATTTCTAATTTTTAATCTAGAAGAAAACATTTGTTGGAAGAAATACCAAAAAAGGAGAGGAGATTTGAAATTGTATTTATTACAGATTGAACCAAAAGAAAGAACCTTGAGCTCCAGATACCCATAAAATACCATATGGGGTCTAGTTTTGGGTTCCTCTTCTAAAAAGGATGTGGAGATGCTAGAGAGGCTCCCAAGAGAAACAGAGATGAAGGTGATCAGGGAAGCCGGAGCCTTACTTGTTATTCTTCAGAATTTGGATGTCTTCAAGGCAATGGGGAGTGGCTGAAGGATATTAATATAGGGAGGAATGTTATCATATTTGCATTTTTTAAAAAGCCTTTGTAGAAGGTTTTTGTAAGGAGAAAGTTAATGAGTTCTCCATATCCACACCAGAAAGAATAAGAGAGGGAAAAGCTGAGATGCAAGGATTGAATTATTGCAAGAGAGGGTTGGATAAAAGAAAAACACTTGACCCTTGAGTGATGACGCAAAGATAGTGAAGTGCTGAACGCATTGTATAAAGGATGGTCATCTTTCATGTTTTAAATTATGTTTCTGCTTGAGGCCAGAGGTTAGATAGACTCGGATTTCAATTGTGTTCTTTAGAGGAGTTGTTAATAGCTGTTTTGTGAACGGGAAACAAGTTTCAGTGTCTCCAATGAGTTCGTCTCCGGCACAACCGGATGGGCCGGTCTGTTTACCGCCGGCCTTTTACCGCCTTGGACGTGCTGACCTGCGCTGTGAACCTTCGAGGGGGACCCTGGATTTGGGGTTTCCCAACTCAACTGAGCGCTTTGCTCCTCTGTTCTAAGGAGCACGCTTGGTAAATTACTGACCAAAATGCATCCGGTTCTATTAAGCAACTCGCAGATTTTTCCCATTGGTTCTGAAATCCGAAAAAGTATTAAAATTTTGGAATTACTTTTTTGTATTACTGATCCATTACAAGTGATTGATCTTACAGTCCTCAAATAGGTCTGCCAATATTTAATAATAACTAGACAATGACTGCTTTTTACAATTCTTATTTTTAACATTGATAATCAGATAAAATATGTCCAACATTGGTGGCTTTAAATTCAAATCAGACTAAAAACTTAACCAACTTAGTAGATAAGTTGGAAAAGCACAGGTCTATTTATTTCAAAGAATTAGAAGAAAATAGGGAGGAGGCAAGCTGTTCCTGTTCCTCCACCTGAAGATATTTCCTGATACAGTCAAAACTCTTAATGGGAGTTTTGTACACTTCTACTATGTCATTCAAACAAAGTGAGATGTTAATTACCATTGCGAATGTGACACTAGGTTGCCAGGAATTAAAAAAAAACCAAAACTATCAAGAATAGTTTTTCTAGTGATTTAATCTAACCCTGGGATTGCAAATAGATTTCAGTGTAGATGTCAATTAGTTGACAGTGCTGCTTGGAGTATTAGGTCGTGAAGAGCTGAGACTGTCTCGGTGCAGTGGAGCAAGTGTGGCGATTGATGAGCACTGTCTGCCTTTGTTGGGGAGGGGAGGGGAGCCCCCCATCTTTATGGTCGCCATCCCCGTTTTTAAGTCATACTTGAAGGTATGTTAGGTCATAAAAGGTGCCGTGAGCTGGACTGGGTCAGAAACAACTATTTGAGAAATGTAGGTTACTACAAAACGATTCAGAGGACCTTGTCACATCACCCAGAAGGTTTATAACCCTACAGGTCAGCAAGAAGCTGTTGTACGAAGCAACGGTGTTACATTACGGTAGCTCAGAAATGTGAACTTTGCAGAAATGTGGTATGACAGTGGACTTCTTAGAAAGGGGTCTTTGACAAAGAAGTCTACAATTCTCTTTTAGCACATGAAGTGTAAGTCTTCAAATTTGGTAGTGTCCATATGAAGTTTTCTGCTGGAAATGATATAGTTGATCTTTTCGTGGACAAATGAGTTAGTGTTCATTATTATCTGTGCATTGCCAAATAGGACTGTAAACTCTTAATGAGATTCTCAATATCAAGAGTAAAGAATTTTCTCTCCTTTGGCAAATGAGTCTTCCATTACAGGGATCTCGAAAGACCTGGATGGGTGATATTGTCAAAGGAAAGGATATTTTACTGGGAATACAAGAGGAACATAGTAATGTCGTATGCTTATTGATCACATAGTATGCAGACAAATCCCAGCCCGCATCTCCCAGTGAGCTAGTCCTGTCAGTGGATGGACTGCCACCCAAGTGGAGTGACACACCTAATGAGTCAGGGACAGTTACACCTTCGCACCCTGCTTCCTGCCCAAATCCACACCAATCCTGTTTCTTAGCCAAATGACATGAAAACAACCTGAGGAAAGTATAAAGTTATGCCCTTCTGAGACAGTCTGTTTCTAGTAATGTCTAGTCTGTGGCCAAAATTCTGGACTTGAAATTAGGAGAGCTGGGCGCAGATGAGACAGAGAAGGAAATGGAGATCCGTGTTCCTTTCCTAGCCCGAACAGGCCCTGCCTTAGAACCCTTAACCATTCAGCTTCCTGGGGCCTCAGCGTCCTCATATTTTTAATGGGCAGAGAGGGAGGCTGAAGGCAGAGACAGTGTAGAAAGGGATTACATAATTAATGAATTCTAGATGTTTTATCT
Organism: Macroglossus sobrinus; assembly: GCA_004027375.1. Classification (NCBI taxonomy): domain Eukaryota; kingdom Metazoa; phylum Chordata; class Mammalia; order Chiroptera; family Pteropodidae; genus Macroglossus; species Macroglossus sobrinus. The sequence continues at coordinate 1,302,545 of PVKZ01000098.1, read as the reverse complement.
AATGCATTCTCTGATTTCCCCAGACCACGCCCAGCAGACTCACGGGAACAGCAATGAGCTGCTGGTCTTACATATCCGATGAACTAGAGGGAGCCCCTCTTGACCCCTCCCGACTATAACAAGAAGTCTCCAAGTTTTGTCACACAAGCGATCTGGAATTTCTGTGGTCTCTCTGGCTACCTTTTGGTTTCAGATAGTTCCACTGCCCTGTGGCTCTTGAGATGGACACAGTCACGAAAGTAGCAACTCACACCTCATTTGTGTCACAGTCTGCCTTAGAACAGTGTTGTTTTGAGCTGTTTTCCACAGATGTCTGGGTAAAATGGCTCCATGTTATTCATCGGTACTATTGGACAAAAGTTTCTGAGAGTCAGACTGGGAACAGTCCGACTGCATTCAAAATCACCTTTTCCTTCAGAAGGCCCATGCTGTTCATTAAGTAGTGTGTGTGAACTGTCAAATCCTTCTTACCTGGGGTTAGGTTTCTTGGACCTGACGTCTTCAAACTTTTTGCTCTCAAAAGCTTGAAAAGACTTCTGTAATATTCTTTATCTCTTTGCATGTTTTTAAGTCAACATCTGAACTCGTTGTTTGTACAGCAAATCTATTTTATATCATCTTCAGGCTTTAAATACCTTTTCCTCCAAATCTCAGAGTTGCAGTTTTGCCTCATTCAGGTCAGAAATTCTTCACAAATTTAGAGAGCAAAATATCTGGCCAGGCATTAGATTGTCTATATGTCAGAAGAAGGCTGACTTCATTTTTATTTTATTTAATTTTTAATTTTAATTTTAATTTAATTTTTTATTTTATTCTATTCTATTCTATTCTATTCTATTCTATTCTATTCTATTCTATTTTATTTATTGCAAATCAACATGGTTTAATGCACATCTCAGCTACCTCACTTATGTATTTGAGAGAGAGAACAAACATGAACTGAGACAGAGAGGAGGCATTGAGCCTCCTGGCGGCTTTCTTTGCTTTACTCCCCTCTCCAGAAATCTCAGGAAATCTACATGGTCCCCAGGTTTGGTGGCCTGGAGGTGTTTACCCCTGGAGCAAGCACACAAAAATTAGGGCCCAGTGGGACTTTGCTTTCACTTTCTTCCGTATGGGCATTGCTGGGCCTTTGGCTGGGAAAGAGGATATGGTATAGGGAACAGGAGCCACGGCAGCTTTCTGTGGGGTACAGCAGTGCTATGAGAGCACATGTGGGAGCTGAAGATTCAAACCCTGATTTTGGTACAACGATCCATACCCGTCAACCTCTGGAAAGTCTTCATATTTGCACCCAGCATTGCCGGGACCCCGGTTTAAGGACCACTGCCTTCCGCCCCTTCTGTGCCTGAGTTGAGTCTGAGACATGCCCTGGAGGGTCTTATTGCTATTTGTACCTTAGGTCTGCAAATCTGCTGAAGGTTTACAATGTCCTGGCAACGTAGCTATGTAAGTTTGTCTTTTTGAAAACCTTGTTGTAGCTAATTATGTGTGTCATTCAAAGTCATGTGTCATCCAAAGTCATGTAGCAGAGGACTCAGGAACCTGACTGAGGTGCCTAAATCAGCTTTTCTTTTCTTCTTCTTTTTTTTTTTTTTTCTACCACAAGGGCATAAGTTGTACAAGACGAGGTCAGCTAAGCAAGTGAGTTAGGGGAGGATTTCAACAGAAACCTCAGCCTTTATAGATAGTTTCTGACCAAAGGCTACCAGCCCCCAGATCACCTTGGGCTGCCTTCACCTGTTAGGTCAATTTAGCCAGAATCCCTCCTTACCCTTCATGCCTCCTCTCAGTACTTTTCCATCTGCTGAACCCCCTCCCCCAGTCCCAAAGTGCCCCTCTGCCCATCCTTGGCTATATAGTGCCACCGTTCCTGTGTTTAGAGCCCAATCTCCCTCCCCTACTATAAAACCCAACCATAGCAGCCACTCTTTGAATAAAGTCTTCCTTACTGTCTGTTCAAGTATCCTGAGTAATTGCTTCTTTAACACCCCAGTAAGACTTTATTTAGATAACTGGGTGAAGCACTTTGATTTACATACTGAGATCTGTATAACATTTTATTAATTAGATATGGCAATTAATAAAACGATGGCTTGTTAATTCATAGGACAGTTTTCTAGTGTCTTTTTTGAAATTTACTACATAGTGGAATAAAAGATTCAATAGCTCCTAAATAGCCTTTTTTGAGAAAAGATAAATTATCTCTAAATTATTCCTATTTTGAAAATCATTTTCCTTTGAAAATAGCTGGCCAAGTATCCAGAAAAACATTTCATTTTAGAGAATCTCCTTACCTTTTGCTTTTCTTTCCACTTATGTCAGTCATTTCATTTGTTTAATCCTAGACAATGAGAAATCAGTTTTACTTTGACGTTAAAGACATTCATTTTTTTTCTTTCAATTTTCAAAACTATATTTGTATTTTGGGAGTGTCTTAGACTAACTTAACAATTTCCAGTTTTTTGTTAATTAAAAATTATTCGTTTTACTGCTTCTATTCACTTGGATAAAAAAGGAATAGTACCTAGTTGAACTCTAACTTCCCACTTATTTTTTTTACTTTTAACTGTTATTTTTTTTCCCCACTTTTCAAAAATTGAGGTATAACTCACATAGGCTTAGCCCTTTTAAAGTGTCTGAGTCTGTGGTTTTTAATATGCTCACTTCCTTTTAAGATAGCATTTAGGGTCACCTTTTTAAAGGGCAGATCTCTACAGCAAAGTCCTTCCAGTTTACCCAGGAATGCCCTTTTCTGTTCCCGAAGCAGGAGCCCAGCACAGTGTCTGGCGATTTGTTGGTCCTCAGTTCACGTTTATTGAATGAATGAAAGAATTGAAATGTCTGCTTTTGGATACTAAGCTGCTTTTGACAAGCTTAAAAATGAAAAGCTTCAAATAGTTTGAGCATCTCCTTGAACATGATTGGCTACTGCAGACTCTTCATTTTGCCCCTTTTTTGTTTCAAATCACAATGGCCGACAGCACAGACTAGCATTACTGCCCTCATGAAAGTTATGTTTGCATGTGGGTGTTGTAAATGTAATATGGTTAACTGGCAGATGTCACTCATGTCTCTTTAGTCATATTTCTATGACACAACTCCTTACAAGTTTTTAAAAATTCCTTTGCCATTATATAACTTAGGTCTGCAGAACACCAGGCAGCTGTCAGGGTGGGATCTGCCAGGTTTTGAGAGTGTGCATGTGCGTATACAACTGCTCTCTCCTTCTTCTACTGGGAGCCCTCTGGAGCCAGAGCCCGGGGTCTTCCGAGTTTGCTGGTAGATCAAGGCTGAGGCCTTCAGTGTACAGTGTATAGTGCGAGAAACATCAGGGCACTGGGGGCACAGCTACCCTAGAAGAAAAAAATATTATGTCCTTTGAAAGAGTTTTGATGTGTTGGATTTATTTTTATTTGTTTTTCATTGGCTTCTCTTTTTCAAGCCAAGATACTCAAATCGTGGGTCTATGCAGAAAATGTGCGTGTTTTTAATTTTTTTTCTGAAGGACCTCTATATCAACAATAGGGCCTTTCATGTTTTGTTTTCATAAGTTCAACACTGTAAAAAAAAGCTTTATTGAAGTGAAAATAAAAGCAGAACTTGCCTCCCACAGATAAGTCCCTTCAGGATAGACAGCCCACCTGGGTGCCAGCGCTGACTCCCTCTCGAGGGTGTGTGTTCTCAGAGATACCGCAGCCCCCAGCTCAGCCATCTGGGACAGACGGGCCCATCATGAATCTGAGCCACAGGTTCTCATCTTGAGCCTGAAGGAGGAAGATCTAGTATAATAAGATATCATTATACTTCTAATTAATTCAGTTTCACATTTTATAATTTGTATTTTTACTAGTCAAGCAAAGACTCTTTTGTGAAACACTAATTAATTTTAGGGCTCCCTTACCTTTTGCCTGGATTGTTGTCGTTGTGGCCTCATTGGTAGATCTGTCTCCGTTCTCAGGGGACTTGAACTCTGATTATAATTGCCAGATAAAATACTGAATGCCCTGTGAAGTGTGAATTCAAGATAAACAAAGGACATTTTTTTTGGTATAAGAAAATACTTAATATATTTTGCTCTAAAACATTACATAGGATGACTCTAACATATGGTAAAATGACTTGTTGTGAAACCTTTTAAAAAGTCTTTTTACCGACGGTGCTGACCATGTCCCCATCACAGAAACCAGCCTCTTCTCTCTCTCTAAACTGTGATGTCTTGCAGGCAACATGTGGAAATCTGATTGCTTTCCCTCCCATGTTCCCACATTCAGCGATGTCACCACCATCCACAGAGTTCCTGAACCTGCCCTGGACGCTCCCTTTGCCCCCACATCGATAAGGCGGGGCTCTGAGACCTCTCACCAGCCTTTCTGTTTCTCTCCCTGCTGGAGCCTCAGCAACCAGCAATACCTTTAAGATTATAGCACATTCCCCTAGTGCTCTTTCTTTCATATGCCCTTCCCTCTCATTACGTGACTTTTAAACTTTGAACAGTGACACACACGTACACATGAGTATATGTATATAGAGAAACAGCAGTTTCCTGCAACTATACTTACAACCATGGGCATTCTGATGTTTTCTATTTTATTTTATTTATTTTTAAAAAAAGCTATTTGATGACCCCAAAAATTGACTCATGACCTGCAGAAAAAAAAGAAAAGAAAAGAAAAAAGAAAAGTAAAGAAAAGAAAACACTGCTTAATCTATTTTACAAAAAAACAAAGGTAAGGTCATTGTAAAACCTTGAGCAGATCAAGGCAGGTCCCTTCCTTAAAACCAGTCAACAGTTTCCCACGAATTAGCTTTAGGGTGAAGTGCAGAATGCACCTCCCTTTCCCCTAGAGCTAACTCCCCACAGTAAACAAATCCTTTAGGCCTAAACGCCATTCAGTGTGGCTTTCACTGACTTCCCAGCCTTTACTGGATGGCCCTTGCACACCTAATACTTTTATTGCAGAAAGAACCTTTTAAAATACTGGTCAGTCCCTCAACTCCTCAAAAGCCTACAGAGGCTCTTTATTTCATTCAGAATGAAATCCACGGTCCTTCCAGTGACCTGCATCGTCCTGCAGGGTCTCCCTCCCCACTTCTTTGCCCTAATTTCCCACGGCCCTTCCCATGACCCCAAATTTACTCTGCTCCAGCCACCCACACTGGCCTGCTTCCTATTCCTCCAGTTTTGCCAGGAGCCCTCCTACCTCAGGACCTTTGTACTAGTTATTCTCTCTACCTGGAACACCTCCCATCCCCAGGTGTTTATCAGCCATCTCAGCACTTCTGGCATGCTCTCATTCCTACTCCTACTCCTATTCCTACTGCTGAATTCCCAGCACCTGGAATAGTACTTGGTTTGTGATATGTGCTCGATAAATTTATTTGAATAAATGAATGAATCAATAGATAAATCTCATATATTCACTTTCAAATCATTATTTTCTTACGGGAGAAGGTGCCTGTTCTTTTCACTGTCATACTCACCTTAGTGCCTGGCACATTGTAGAATCTCAAAATTAATTTTTAAATTAAATTCATTTAAATTGGGAGTGATAACAATGAACAGAGATTGGTATGTGTTGCTTTAAGAATTCTTATATTTGTATGTATAGTGTTTGTAACTTGCATGTTACTACTCTGTACAGAATCATTAAAAGAAAAATCTATTAGCACATTGTATTCACCTGTTTGCTGGAACAAATATTAGGCTTATACTGATTACTAAAAAATTGAAGCGTGTAGTATGTGGGAGCATTGTAGAAAAAGAATCTTGCTGATTTCAAAGTGGTGGCACCCCCTTTTGCTGTAATAATCAAATGGAATATAGGTCCACAGTTCCCTATTGAAAACCTTCAGAACCAGCTGGGTTCAGGATTCAGATCTCACCCCGCCCCCATCCACCTCCGGCCAGGTTTCAGAAGGTAGAATGTGCTCATTAATGACAGACTCACAGACCCTGGGGCAGTGCCCCATAATCAGCCATCTCAAGATGGCTGAGAAAAAGTATCAATAGTTACATGGGCAGGATAAAGATAACATTGCCCACCTCAGTTCCCTTCAAGGCTTTCCTTAAAAATGAGTTTTGATGCCAAAAGCATGGGAAATTTTGGTTTTCAGAGCTTTTGAGTTGTTTTCGTAGCTTGGGGGAATTATTGTTGCTGGGCTGTTGGTTTTCCGGAGAGTTTCTGTTCCTACTCTCAGTTCATGTAATAAACCAATTGTTTAACTTTGAATGACTTCATCTGTAATAACTCAAGCAAACAGACACAAGAAGGAAAATGTCCTTTTCTATTCAATATCCCAGAACCATGACTAGAAGAACATGGTCCTCTCATTAGTTATGTAGAAACTAGTGTTTCCATTTGCTTGCTTAGAGTTTGAACTCCTTAAGGCAGAGGTTCTAAGTTTAGTGTTTAGATTTTATAACGGGGGTCGGCAAACTTTTTCTGTAAAGGGCCAGATAATATGTTCGGCTTTGCAGTTCTGTATCTGCATATTTTCAATACCTCATTTGCTCCACCACCTCCATCTCCTGCCCAGAGAAGAAAGCCTGACCCTAGACTTGTCAGCAGGATGGGATAAAGCCATCAAAGGAAAATCCTTTGAGTATTTGGATTTATAACGTGTTTCCCAGAAGTTACCCTTATCACATATATTACTCTTCTCACTCCAATAGAGGATAGCCAGGTCATTTCTTGCTAGTGAGAACACAGCTGCTCATTGAAAAAGTGTCCCTTGGAAAAGGTTCACCTCCAGAGGACATGGCTCCAGTGAACAAACACCATGCCACCAGCGAGTAGCTGGGTGATGATGTCATAATCTGCCTCGTGGGTTCTAGATTATTACTGTTAGGTGTGCTTTGTTGGATCCATAGCACCTTAACTAACAAAATTCTGAGTTTTCACTTATTAAAAGTTAACTGCCAGCCTGGGATATTTGTGTTAAAAGATGTTTTGTAAAATATAAAACATTTCTGTTAAGACAAATAAGTAAAGTGTTACATAGAATAATGGCTAGCATTGTGCCGTCTACTGTGCTAAGCACTTTACATCCATTCTTCTGGGTAGTCCCCACCGTGGCCCTGAGACACCAAGACTTGATCAAATGACTTGTCCAAGGTCACCCAGTTAGTGTCAGAGTTGAGCTTCTAACCCAGGTCAGGCCGAGTCAGCCCCTAACACACTTGAGAATTACAGAATATGGGGCTATATATATTACATATTACATATTACACATTACATATGTGATTATATATATATATTTTTTTGCATGAGAAGAGGAAAGGCTTATTGATTATGCCTTGGTGTTTTGTGTAGATGATCCTACCGTGAGAAATATTTAAAAATTATTTTTGCACATAGTATAATTGATTCCATTATTTTTGTCTAAGTAGTAATGACATGAACTTTTTGCTTTTTAGGGATACTGGATCTTTTCTCTTTAGCAAAATCTTCTAGCAGGTTATTGTTTTTTCAAATGTGATTTAAAAAATTAGTTTGAATTTCATCACAAAGATATTATTTCCAAGGGAAAGTTAAAATTCTTGTGACCTTTTTTTTCTATTTTAAGTCATGAAGACAGTTTCTGTAAGGGTTGAACTTTCCCTAATATTCAAGAATAACAGGAAAGAGAAAAGCAATTAAGTTGTGAATTTAGCACCTATGGTCTGACTAATGGTCTTTCCTCAGTTTATGAGTAAAGACTTAGAATTTCTCGTTTCTTAGATTTTCGGTGTCTAAAGTAGACAAGCAACACCAGTACTGATTATTTTAAGCTCACCGAAGTCTGTAGGAGTCTATATTTACCATTAGTGCATGGGCGCCACTATTTTCCTCATTGTGTAAGTGGAGCCTGACTGAACCTAGTAGAGCAAGCAGTAAACATCCCTTTGGAGACTTTCTCCTAAGGGAGGAGGTAAGGGGCCAAATCATAAAAGTAACACAGTGATAAATGCCCGACTAGAGAAGGTGATGACAGAGAAAGCGCACCTACGCTTTCAGGTATCAAACTTCCAGGTATCCAAACCGACAGTATTTTCTAATCAAGTCTTCTTTGTCAGGGGCAACTAGTTTATTTTAGGTTCTGCTACTAATTTCTAATTCTCGTTTTATCAATTCTAGGCTAGCTCCTTGCTGTAAAGGATGGGAGGGATTCTCTTGAAACTTCTACTTAAATTGCTGTTTTTCACCTCCTGATATTTTTGTCTCTGATATTCAGTTCTCATGGTTGCCTTTAATGCCTGGATCATAAAGATGGCCTCTCTTTTCCAACTCATTTTTAGATGTTCTTATTGACTCCTTGCTCTGAAAGTTGAGGAAATTAGCACAGGTATTCATGGATTCGTGTTTTAATTTTTATATCTCCACGGTTTATTACATTCACATTTATAACACGTCTCATTGTCTTTGAGCGCCTCTTGTCAGATCTTGGTTGCTCTTAGAATAAAGTCCAAGTTCTCTACTGTAGTAAATAAAGTCCTTAACCACCTGGCCCACTCCCATCTCCCTGGCCTACTCTGTGGCACAGGAGCTCTCTCCATCCTCACATGGCCTTTTATCTCCCTGGGACTTTGCGAATTCTATGAACTCTAACTAGAACTCCAACTTCTTTTCTTTCAAGTGGCAAATACCTACTTGTGCTTCAAGGCCCTGCTCTCCTTTTATACCCTTTCGTAGCAGCATCTCTGGCTCCCATCCTGAGGTGGGCACCTCCCATCCCACCGGTCCCCATCGCCCGCTTCCCGCCTCCATCACAGCGCTTCCACGTGAAGTTACAGTGTCAGCTTTATGCATCTGCTTCCTCTGCTTGAATGTGAACGTGAGGTGTGTGCATTTCCTTTCTGAGTCTCTAAGATCCAGCATAGTGTCCTCACACAGAATGAATGAATAACTGAATGAATGAATGAGAAAAAGTTTCAACAAAGAGCTCAACCAATGCATTGGGGAGGTTCTTTCTTTCCTAACCCAATTTTATTCAGCTAAGTTTTCAGAGGTTCTTTTCTGGTCTGGTTTATGTTTTTTTCTTTACTTTGAATACCTTGTACCTCCTTGGGTAGGAATGATTGAGGAGAAAATAGTTTCTGCTTGTATTGCTGGTAAATACTCACCTTCTCTACAGTGAGCTCAAAACTGAGGAAGAATTGAAACCTCCACACCAGAACATGGCTTTTTTAGAAATTTAAAGACAGAACAAGAGGACAAAATTACTTCAAAAGGATATTATCAAGAAATCTAAATGAAAATAATTTGCCTTTTATTCTTAGTTTTTGTTAAGAAGGAAATCAATTCCCTGAAGTGGCATTTATGTACAGCAATTCCTCAGAAACTCCTGTAGCTGCGCGGTGTGTTTTGAGTAAGCGCAGCGTGTGGCCACAGGTTCAGCTGCATTGGCACCGTTCCTTTCTCCGTTGACTAAAACAAGCTCACATGTCGATGCTCACACACTCGTTAGATTTCTGTGGTGCTCCCAACTCCTCCTGAAGCAAAACGGATTAAAGCTCCTGGGGAAAAACTGCTAATGAACTGAGCACCCAGATATAGTTACAAATCTGTGTGTCCTAAGACAGTATAATTTTTTAAAAAGGTATTCAGGCAATACAGAAAGCACCTTAGAAATCATAGGATAGTGAACCCACTGCCTACATTCAAATCCTGGTTCTCTGCTGCTTTCAAAATGCATGACCCCGAGCAGGTTACATAACTTCTCTAAGCTGCTTTCTCCATCTACCAAATGGAGAATATTCCTGTGAATTAATGCATATAATGAGCTTAGAACAGTGTGTGTTCATAAATGCCCAGCAACTGCTATCAACACTTATTTCTGTTGTAAGAAATATGTGGGGAAAAGGCACATGGTCATTTCTATGGTGGTCACTGTTAAGTGCCTGGAGTCTATCCTCCTGGAACATTAAATGTGCAGTTTTAACCAAGAGCAGTATCGCTACAGGGATGTTACTGTAGCCATGACTTGGTTCAACAAAACCTAAGTGTACACTTTACAAATAGGTTTCCTAAGGAAATTTGCTTCAAAAGCCTGGTTTCTCTATTATTTCATGGTTTTTCAGTACTGAGGACAATACTGTGAGAAAAGACAGGTGATATAGTTACCGAAGAATTGATGGATCAAATATATTTGGAATTCACACACTGTCGTTATAAATTCAATATTTGTGACAAGCATTCTGGGCGAACAGCCCAACTATGGGGCTTGCTCTTTCTTTAACTTCATATATATGTATATTATATTTTAAAAATTGGCCTTCTATATATACTATTTTTGGTTCTTGAGAGGAAAGCTGTTGCTTAGCAACCAGTGGTTGCTGCTTGGCTGCTGTGTAAAAGGCAAATAATTCTGTCCATTAGCAGTGCTGGATTACTGGTTTTAACAACTAAATTGGCTCCCAACTTAGTTTATGGTTCCTTGTATGGAAAAGATAAAATACGAGACAATCTGTATCATCGTATTTATTAATATTTTTGAAGAATACAGATTTGATTCACAAAATGTAAATTAGCATATCAAAATAAAGAAACTCAGGGATATCAAACAATTACCTAAGTTTTAAAGTATATGTTTAAAGTTTTAGATAAAAAAATTTGTATCTTAAAAAGGAAGAAACCTAAAAATGCATATACTTAATCTTGAGTTAGAGTCCACAACAACAGCCAAAATGTTTCTACCCTGTAAAACTTTTAAGCATGATTTTATATGTATTTTCTTCATTAATTTAGGTTTTTAACACAGATTATTATAGGTAGAGAGAGGTTAGGTCATACGGTGCTGAGAGATAATATGGCATTGAGAGTCCTTTGGCTGCTGCTAAGAAAAAATCTGGACGATTGAAACTAAAAAATATTTCTTAGTGCAGAAGACTTGGTGGTGCTGATGGTGTGCTCAGAACTGATAGGATATCGGAGAACAGGCTTGGCAACAGGTTGGAATGTTGCTGGTTTCCTTGTATCTCTCTCCAGTTTCAAAAGCCTGAGCAGGGGGCAGTCACCTGCCTGGCGATTCCTTATGTGCCCGCTCTTTGGCTGGGGTGAGTTGAGGGCCAGGAAGGGTCTGGTCTTTTCAGCTTCTGTGCGGGCCATGAATCTAGACTTATAAGACTGAGCACTAGTCAGGAGATTTCTTTTCTCCCAATGGAAACATGGGTGCTATTAGGAAATAAATGGATGCTAGAAATGTACATATATATAAATATATATTGTACTAGACTTACAGTCTATAATCAGCTCATCTGTAACCTGATTGTTTTTTTCTCTCCTCAATCTCCTTACTTCTAAAGTGGATATAAAAATCATCAACTTTATGTATTTACTAGGTACTGTAAAAATTATTGTTTAGTATCTAGATCATTTTAGAGAGATAATATGTAAATACATTTAGACTTTATACAACAGTGATCTGCATATTTTCATATGTCAGGTTAATTTTTATGATTTGAAGTTTTGTCTTTGTAATATTCCAGAATATCAAGGACATTAAAGAAATCTGTAGAATTGCAAAAATTAAATCAAAAGTTAAATAAAGAAAATAATTAAACCAAGGCCATTGAGCCAACTTTTTCTATAGCGGAGAAGCAAGCCAAAAGGTAATAAGCCACGTCATCCCTTTTACATACCTGGATTTTTAATTGCTGTGTTAGCAACAAACATGGTCTTTTATACGTTGATCTTTCTCTGATAGCTAATTATGCAGGAAATGAAACAAATTTTGTTGGGTAGAAGAGAAAAAACAGGAGACATTTTGTTTATAAGTAAGAGAGCTAGAATAAATCTTCCTTTGTGGGTAAGTAAACGTTCTCAGAAAAAAATAGTGCCATTTATTTTATGGAAAAATACTCCATAATAAATATGAGAAGACTTTCTATGACCTATGCTACTTGATAATATTCAATCTCTTTTTAAGATATCTGGAACATCTTAATATTTATAATAATCTGTCTTGTGCACAGTGCTTCTCAGATTTCACATATATATTTATCTCCACCCATTTAATCCTTATGACTACTATGCAAATTGAGCAGAGCTGGCGCTTTTCTCTTTCTTATTTTATAGAGCTAAAAACTGATGCTCAAAAAAGTTAAGTGACTGGCTGAAGGTCACAGAAAGGTAAACAATGGATATGAGATTAGCAACTGCCAAGATCTGCCCTATGACGCCAGAGATCCAGGTTTCCTTAGCTGCCCTCAATGAGGTGGACTCATGTTTGTGGTTAATTATGCTACGGTGAATTACACTCTGGTTCCGAGGTCCTGTGATCTGTGTAATCCAACAGGCATGTCTAGAACTGTGCTAGTTCATGTGGGGAATGCAAAGGAAGGGCTGGACGGAGTCTTGCCTTCAGAGAATTTATGTCACAATTTCAGGAGGAATTACCTATGTAAATGAAAGGACAAGTAAGAAAAAGAATAAAATCAAATGCCACGATCTGGGAGACTTCACGCAGAAAAACCTCAAAGAATAGATGTGATTCAGAGAGGGGAAAGGTGGAAAAGCATTCCAGGAAGGAAGCTGGGTATGTGTGGAGAGGGGGTGGAAAGAATGAGCAAAAGTGTAGAGGCTAAAACAATATGTTCTGGGAAAAAGCAATACCAGGAGAAAGACGACCTGAGCTGCCAGGAGCGCGGCGTGTGTGTGTAATAGGAGCTGGGCTTCTAGGTACCCAGCTGGCCTCAGAGTTCTCGGCAGCCAACAATCTGTAACACTCCACTGAACACTGCACCCTAGAAAAGTGAGGGAAGAGCAGTACTGAAGTGTAAACATTAAATTTGACGTTGAACATCCCCTTCATTCTGTCCAATTGTTCTGTTCTAGTCCCATGGACTCAGCTCCTAGAATCTTGTATCTCTGTGTTTTCAGAGGGTGTGTGTGTGTGAGTGTGAATGTGTGTGTATGCTCACCCGTACGTAGGTGGGTGTAAATGTATTTGAACACCTGGCCATCATGTTCCTTTTAGGAAAACAGGTGTCTTTATTCAGGAAAATATTTTAAGAGTGCACGGTGAGGACCCAGTCTGCAAGGAGACAGGGAAATCAAAGTCACATTTATATGATGAAGTGACAGGAATTCGGGAGAGGAGTTAGCTGAAGAAAGAGGGGAGGGGACGAAGTAGAGAAGGAGGCCACAGCCTGAGGAAACAGGATAACTGGTAAGGAAAGTTCTGGGGCCAGGGTGGTCGAAGGGCTTTTAAGAACAAAGATATTTAATTTTTACTTTTAAATTGTTTTTGGTGCTTTCGTGTAAATCTCCTTCATGGTCTTGAATTTTCCATAAAAGTTAGTTACACCAAAAGCCTTGAGTCAGAGGTGTTTTGGGGAAGTCCCTAAAGTGAGGTGTGGATGTGAAGGAAACGGGCCCACGTCCAGCGTGGGAACACAGCAGTGGTCACTCATGCAATAGCCAGACAATCATTGACCAAAATAAGTTGGAGCCATTGGTGACAAAGAGAAATCTAGGTACATTGTCCTCCTTCTCCCCAGTTCCTGGGGAAATGGGACGGGTATTGAGTTTTCCATCTCAGGTGGGATGAAGGTCCAGCCAATTTCAGTTGAAGCACAGGACATGACGACCCCGGTGCATCTCTGGGTCACACCAGCTGTGGTCAGTCAGTCACAGAAACATTTCCGTCTCTGCTTTATTGGGCAACTCTGTCACCATGGAAAGACCTGTTTGCTGTAAACCACCAGGCAAGTGAGCTGGCTCCTGGAGGAGGAGGCAGAGTTAGGCTGGCCAAGGATCGAGCCTCCAGGGAGTGACTCAGGTTCGGCTTCTCAGGGCTCCAGAGCCTATTTTCTGTTTACCGGGGGATTAATCATGGTTTCCAAATTGGTCTGCCAGGACGCCAGCAGGACTGGTTAGAGAAAGCGGAGGTGCTGAGTTTGGGATTTTTCCATGCCCTGGTGACTTTTCAGCAGGAAAATAAAGGGATACGATTTCGTCCTTTATGGCCTCTCAACAAATTATTGTAACTCAGCTAATTCCAATTTATAGCAACTGAGGTGAGATGCCTCAGATCTTTCCCCTTTGGTCAGCATAAGAGTGACTCCATAGTGTGGATTAATCAAATTTGATGGATATTTGATTTAATTCAACCTAACAACAATTCAGTAAATAGCCAGCATGTGCTAGGCTACAGAAGCCTAAATTTCATATTTTCAAGACAATCAGGAAAGGTTTAGGAATATACATATATATGTAATATAGATGGATGGATAGATGGATGGATGGATGGATGGATGGATGGATGGATGGATGGATGGATGGATGGATAGGCAAATAGACATAGATATCTATCTTTAATTCTTGTAATGGATTTGAGCCTTTTTGCTAGATTCTTTACAACCCTAATAGGTTATTATTTTTCAGTGCATACATAAATAAGCCACGAACAATGTCTTCTTCCATCTGACAGAGATATCGTGGGAGAAGTCTTCTTAGAAGCTGAAGCAGTAGTAGTTTCGCGCTCATTTGCTGGGCTGTTTACCATCGGAGGTGATTTGATTATTTTACACTGTAACTGCTTCTATCCAGACGGATCATATTTTCTCAACGATGTCAAAGAAGCTCTTGAAAACACCACAGAAAATTTTTAAATGGAGAACTTGTCTTTCAATTAGCTGGAATTACTTGAAGTAATTTGTGATTATTATACTTTAGAATTTAATACATAGGTGTTTATTCTTATATTGATAAGAATAATCTCTAGCTGAGGAAGATCATATTAATCTCACAAAAAGACATCGTGAAGTAGATTGGTGCAAAAGGAATTTCTGTCATGATATTCTTTGCATTTTCATTCTTTCTTTCATATTGCTGTTTGAGTCCTGATCATTTTTATTCCAACTATTTGCTCTCTATAAATCTGCATATACAATACAAAAGGACTTGCATTACTGTGATATGTGCTGTGGTTGGTAGGTAGATGGATGGATGGATAGATAGATAGATAGATAGATAGATAGATAGATAGATAGATAGACAGAGAGAGAGAGAGAGAGAGAGAGAGAGAGAGATAGACAGATAGATAGGTAGGTACAGACAGACAGACAGACAGACAGACAAATAATGATTCCTAACTTAGTCCTCAGATCCCATCGATACCTGAAATACCACTATTAGCACCCTACTCCATAGTTCTGGCCTAGCCTGCTTTAGTAAGTAGTGTTTTGTGCATGTGTTTCAGAAAGCGATGATGCTACTTTAAGGAACTTCAACATCCAAGAAGTGTAGCATATTCAAGGGGCATGTTTTCAATTTTTCTGATACTTTTTTTCCTCTGTGTTATTACTCGGGCACCTAAAATTATTGAGAAAGAATGGAAATAGCCAACAGTCCCTGCAATATTCTCTCCTGATAAGATTTAGGAGAAAAGGCAGCAATAATAAGTAATCATTCTCAGACTGTCTACTGGATTTGCTTATATTTGCTTATGCATGGAGACATCAAACACATGGAAGAAGTGAATACAAAACTGGCACATACACTTGAACTTCTGAATCTGGGCTTGAGAGAGAGAGAGTCCAGGTTCCAGCCACTTCGTGCAATTCCTGAAACATGGGCCTCTAAAGTGAGCATGGGATCACATAAAAGTTAGAAGTCTTCTTTGATAAATTCCTTAAAAGCTGGAAGCTGGGGTGTTTTAATCAGGCTGTTTGGAAAAGCTTCTAGAATTGTCCGATGGAGTGATAGCGTCCATGGAGCCTTGGAGGCAGTAGTGAAATGAGATTATTCAGCTCAGGATAAACTTTCTAAAAAATCATTTTGAATTTAGAGTTGGAAAGGGCTTTAGAAGGCATCTGATCTACCTCCCCAGCTGCTGTATAAACTCCTCTACAGCATCTCTTAAGAGCCATTATACACTTTCTGCTTGAACACCTTCGATGGCATGGAGTGCACTTAAATACCCATTCAGGCAGTAGTCTGTTTAGGCATATTTGCATATGCCCCCACACATATCTATAATCTTCTAGGAACATCCCCTTCAGGATGGTAGCCAAGTAACCTTTTACTTCCAGCTATTATTATATGAATTTTTGTATTTTAATACAACAGTACAATGTTAGATATACAGGGAGAGTATAGATTGAATAATATAGAATAGAGCCCTGGCTTTAAGGACATTTTGGTCTAGTGGAGGAATTTAGGCACAACACACACACACACACACACACACACACACTCACTCACTCACTCACTCACACACTTTACCTGGGACGAGTGATTAAAGATGTTTCAGAGAAGAGGTAGTATGTGAGCTTAGTCTTCAGATGTGAGAAGAATTTAGAAAGACTGCCAAGAATGGCCTAGAAAATAAGCAAAGTTCTATCACGTGAGAAAATAATTCAGTAAGAGTCGTGTTACTTGCTTGAGGATCCTATTTCCCAGAAGGCAACAGTGGGGAGCTTTCCATTAAAGGACTTGCCTTGGGAATGTAGATTATTGCACCATTTAATTTTTTCAGAGATCATGTTAGTAGTTCTCTTTTTCAACAGAAGGTTGTTACTAAACCATATTTCCTGTTTCCAGAGTAATCTGAAGCTGAATAGCAGAAAGGAAGTAAATAGAGTTCCAGAAAGCAACTTTAAATTATACCCATTGTGAAAAAAATATCCTAAGGAGCCATTTTTAAAGGTATTTTTATTCAGAAATTTCAAAAAAGGGAATGAACAAAAAGGCAAGCAACCCAGATTTCCTCCGGTAGTATTCAAATGCTAAGAGGGAGGAACTAGGCGTACTTGAATGGCAGAAGTTAGAAGCCTGAGCTTATTTGATTTGCATTTTCTGGATGTACCATCTTGGTTACTCACTGCCTAACTGTAAGCTCTCTTGTTCATCTCCCTCTGTCGTCAGCTAGTCAAAACCAGAATCTGCTTTGTCACTCTGGGTTTGCTTACTGGGCACAGAGGAGGGATATGGTCAGTGGCTAAGCCACAGGATAGAATACTGCCTCTGCCACCTCTGACTCACAGGATGACTGGGCCAGCTCATTTCCCCTTCTGATGTTTCCTTTCCTGTGTGTATGATGGAGCCCTGGCAATCCTCACCACCTTTCTTCATTCCACAGAAAGAAATGTGTGTATTTGTGAGTGTGCTTTGAGACAAGGATGAAAATGAGGCTAGTTCTCGTCCCTTCCAGGTGGGCAAAGCGCAGAATCACTTTCTCTTCTGTAACAGAGGTACCAACAGCATCCATGGGATCCACCAGGGGTAAATAGCAGCTCTCTCAATGCTGGCTTGTTTATTGCAGGATGAAAACAGAATCTCGGGCTAAGTAACTTACGTCTCCATCT
Organism: Macroglossus sobrinus; assembly: GCA_004027375.1. Lineage (NCBI taxonomy): Eukaryota > Metazoa > Chordata > Mammalia > Chiroptera > Pteropodidae > Macroglossus > Macroglossus sobrinus. The sequence goes on along the minus strand of PVKZ01000098.1, from coordinate 1,285,252 downwards.
TGACTCACTTCCTTGCCTTCCTCTTAGCTGCTACAGCAACAGGGCCAGTTGCCGGAGGACTTTTTCCCCTTCTCAAAACCGGGTTGGTTTCTCATTTTTGAGTTCAGTGCACAGGATGGATTCTTATTCTTCTACAGATACAGAGGTGCTTTATGCGACTGACTGTCTAGAGGATGATTTCTGTGAATATCAAATATTTGTCAACAAATGAAATTCCTCCCCCAGCTGGGATCATTATTTCAGAAGAGTTTCTTCCATTTTTGTGTTGACTGCTCAGCATGATAAACTGGGAAGAGCATCAGAATAAGAAGTAAGAGATTAAGCTTCCAATTCTGGTCATGCCTCTAATTAGCCATGTGACTTTGGGCTAACCACATCCTCAAGTTTTATTAGTCTATGACCTATTCATATGGGGCCTCAGTTTTGACTCATAGTCTATGGTCTCTGATATTTTGAATGCAGATTAGATGATTTTTGTGGTTCAGTTATGGAATTCTTTAAACAATCCTAGTATTCCATGATACCGTTCCTTTAAATATCTTGTGTTTAGCCTTTCCCTAAAGAATTTATAGTAATAATTATCCTCCAGTGACCATTAATTTGAAAGATGAGCATACGAAGTTTAAATAGCAGTCACACTTTTTACAAGCAGGATTCTGATTTAAAATTATAACTTGTCTCTTGTAGCAAAATAATTGACCATATGTCTCTAGCAGTTGGATAAATATTCTTTACAACCTGGGCCCGGATCAGATCTCTAGGCCTCAGACTTCTCTCCACACTCACTTTAGTGATTTTTTTAATACTTGTGGCTTCAGATACTATCCATTTGTTGATTCTAATAGACATATATATCCAGCCCAGACCTCTCTTGTAAACCCCAGACTCATAGTCTATGGTCTGTGACGTGTATTTCTGGTTAGATCTTGAACTCAATATGTCCAACACGAACGCTTTATCTCCCCTGCCTCCCAGCTGCTTCCCCCCATCTTTGCGCACAGCTGTTCAGAGCCTCCACTTGTTCACACCAGAAATTTGATTGTCATCCTTAGCATCTCTCCTCCTCTCTCGCCATTCACTTAATGCCACCCGACTGGTCTCCCAGCTTCCGGTCCTGATTCTCTTATGAATCACTTCCCAAACGGCAGCCAGCAGGATCCCTTAAAAAAACAAGGTTGGAAATCATGTCACCGCTCTGCCCAAGGCTCCTAAACTGATGAGTTGGTGAGCGATTCTTAACCACTCAGAGCACAAGCCGAAACTCAGGGTTCCTGCAACCTTTTTGGTTTCATCTCTGCTTCTCCCCCTTTTGCTCACTCTGCCCTTGGCACATTTATGTCCAGTGTCCTTTCTCTCCTGCAGCTTGCTCAACATGGTCACTTCTGAGACCTTTGCATTTGCTGTTTCCTGTCCTACCGTGTTCTTCCTGTAGATATCTACATAGCTCACTGCCTTGACCTCCTTAGCTTCTTGTTCAGGTGTCATATTCCTGCTGTATTCTTCCCTGAACTACTCACCACCCTTCCTTTCCCCTCCCCTGGTATTCCCTTATCACCTTTCTCTGCTCTTTTCCTCCATAACTCTTGTCACCATATAATACAGAGTTCTTGACCTTGGGACTATTGACATTCAGGGATAATTCTTTGTTTGGGATGATTGCCCTGCGCATGGTAGGATGTTTAGCTGAATCCCTAGCTTCTAACCACTAAATACTATTTCCCTGGTTTTGACAACCAAAATTGTCTTCAGACATTGCCAGATGTCTCTTGGGAAGCAAAATCATTTCTGGTTGAGAACCACTGATCTAATACAATATGTGTCTTACCTATTTATTTATATATTGTTCCTCTTTCCCACCACTAGAAAGCAACCTTTGTGAGAACAGGAATTTTTGTCTCTGTTGTTCACTGCTGTAATGCAAGACCCAGAATAGAGCCCAGTGCATAGGGAGGATGCTTGGCAAATACTCAATGAACAAGTGAATAAATGAAGTGGGCTCCTGCCTTGTTCTTCTGTGCACCTTAAGCTCTAGTCACACTGGTCTTTCTTCTGCCCTTGTACCCAAGCTCGCCTTTTTCTTTCAGTTCTTGCTCCTGGAAAGTCCCTCGAGTCATCACAGGGTGGACCCCAGCTTGCTATTCAGGTTTCTACTCAAATATCACTTGCTCAGTCAGGCCTTCCCTGACCACTGCATCCAACGTGACTCTCCCCGCCTGCCGGAGTTACTCTCATCATGTTCCTCTGATTTAATTTTTTTATTATGTTTATCTCTGACATTATCTTGTTTACATGGAGAATTTCTGTCTTTCCCCCTTAAATGAATGTTCTCTGAGTACTTGACCTTACCTGCTTTGTTTATCACAGCATCCCCACAGTTGAGAACAGTTCCAGGCCCATCATCTGTGTACCGACTGAACGAATAAGCCTGTTTCCTAACCAACTTCAGTATAGAATCGTTCTCAGTTGTTAAGAGTTAAGGGTTATATCTGTCAGGGTTCAGTTGCAAAGAAGAGAATCCACTTTAGCTGGTTTAAACTGAAAGGAATTAGTTAGAGCATGTGGCTTACAGAATTATTAATAAGGCTGAACAAATAGTCTCCAGGTTGTGGACCTCGAGAAGGAATATATCTGCCAGGAAGGACTCTTCGTGGTTAACCGAGCCCAAATTTATAACCTGAGTCTAGCAGCCATTGCCTACAGAGGCCTCACACATGCTGCATTTCAGGGAAAAGCTGCAGACTGAGCCTTCAGTCTCTTGCACTGTGTCCCTGCCTTCTGAGTCAACCCTTATCAAGGAGTTCCTGGTCTCCTTTTTTGAGCAATGGCCTGAGACCCACCCTGTCTGATTGGAAATTTGCTGCTATAATCTCATTTGCATCAATACTGACCAGTCAGAGCACCTCCACAACAATCAGAATGTCTAAAGCTGACCAATCAGGACAGTGCTATTTGGACCAATCAAACTCTTCAAATTTAGATTTCTCGTTTGGATAAAAAATGAACCAATTGGGAACCAGGGCAGGAACTTTATCTATAAAATACCCTACCCACCCCTGCCCCAACCTTTGTCTCAGTGGAGCACACTTTTGGTTTCCAGCAGAGACTTCATTGCATCCCTGTTTTGCAAACTGTTCACCTGAATAAATTTTTTTCTTTTTCTGTACCCCAGATTGATGTCTCCTGTTGACATTATGTTGATGGCAATGGACTTTTGTTGACAAGGTTGAGCTTTTAAGAGCAACTTTGAAAGCCACACACTGACCAGACCTCCGAGGAAGAGATTGCTCTTTGATGGGGAGACCGGTAGCTGAACTGAGAAGCTGAGGTGCCAGCGCCTGGCTCTGAGAACAAACCACCACTGCCAGGGTCGGAAAGCCAGCATAGAAGGAGGGCAAGAACTGTCAGGATCAGGAAACTGCCCCAGAAAAACCAGACACTGCCACCCCGGTGTCGACCAGCAGAAAGAGCCAAACAGTGAAGCGTGTCTTCCTGCTTACTTGATCTTCCAGCTGTCATGCCAGTACTTCTGATTAGTGGAACAAATTAAAATGAAAACCCCACTACTAGGACGTCTGGGAGATGTGGTTTTTAACTTTCCAGTCTCTGCAATATGAGAAGGCACATTGGAAGGGACTAGATTAAACACGGAGGGATCAGTCCACCATACACAGGTATGGTGGTAAAGACAGGATGGAGAGACAATTGATAAAGAAAAGCAAATGAGTCTTCAAGTTCACATTTGCCAGGTGATAAGGACACGCTAAAAACCAGTCAAACAGTCAAGAGTCTCTTGTACATAGTTCTGATGATAGTATTTATACAATTTCAGGTCAATTACTTTCCCCCAAAGATGCAATAGCGTGTTTGTGACTGAATAGTGTCACCACTCCTAAAGCACCAGTCTCAGACCAGCCAAGTTCAATAAAGCCACGATCTGATATCTCCTGGGGAGTGGGAGTGTTCATACCTTATAGATCTACAAGAAAAGTGTGTGATCAGTTTGCCTGCGTGCTATTTTTCATAGCTGCCCTTGCACATTTGTTTCTAATTTAGGGCAGTGGTTATTAAACTCAAGTAATTTTTTATTATTCAAAATCCATAAAAGCTTGTTTATTTGAATGAATCTTTATTTTCATAAAATATACTGTATATATTATATCAGTTCACATAATGCAGTGTGTGTATATATTTTTTATTTAATTCATTTTATTGGAAAGATAAAACCCACAAATTCTTTTTATTCTTAACTATTGTAATTATAGACAGTTTATCTGTTTTACACACTTAAAATGTAACTTTAAATAGAAGCAATATGAAATGATGATTGGGGAGCCCAAGCTCAACTAAAAATATAGAGATATATAAAAAAACCTAAATGAAATTTTAGAATGTGCTTCTAAGAATGTGATTTTATCAAATTTAGGAGACAAAACTCTCTCCGGCTTTTAAATTCTTCTTTTTAAGTGCTTCACAGTTAAAAATAGCTTATCTGAGTACCTGCTGTGTGCTAGTCCTTAACTATTCATTTAATCCTCATGCTTCCCTGTGAGGATAGCTATTATTTCTGTTATGCCAACGTGGACACTAAGGCTCAGAGGAACTGCTTGTTCAAAGATACTTGGCTCTAGGAAGAGGCTGAACTAAGATTAAAATCTAGAATTTGACCTCATATCCTTCCAACTTAAAAGCTTACTCCTTTTTCTGCAACGTTTATTTATTCACTCACACATTCATTAATTTATTCAGTTAGTGCTGCTCAAGTACTTACTATGGGCCAGGGATGTGCTGTTTGCTAGGATTGAAATGATGAGCGAAAAAAAAAAAAAAAGGGAGCACCATCCCTGCCTGTATGAAGTTGAGACTCTCTGCTGCCTTCAGGTTAGTTGCTTACTCAGAATTTTTAGATGAGGATTAACTTCCTACAAACCACAGACAAGAATGTAAAGATCGCCATTTTCTACAATGTGGAAAATGACCATTTTATAAATATTGCCATGTGAAAGAATATTAAAATCAGCCCTAGGTTGATTAAAACCAGCCCTAGGTTATATATGTTTGCTTAGAGTCCTGGATAACTACAAGATTAATGAATCACAGAAATTTGTTAGAGAGGCTGATACTCAAGAAATCCCTGGTAAGAAAAATAACGTTTATTGTCTGTTTTTTTTTTTTTTTTTTTTTTTTACATGAGGCAGAAGCAATGGCAGGAAGTGAGTTCCTATCAGGAAGGATTAAGTATCTAAGACATGGTTTAATAATGTTTCCGGGGTGCTAACAGCTTGACTACATTGGCCAACACTGCCCAGTTCCTGAGTGATGGTACTAACCACCAGCTACTAACTACAAATGACAGAACCCATCAGGTGTGTCAGGAGCTCAGTGCCTCGAGAGGCCGGCAGGTGTGTCCCGCCAGGTCTATTAACAGGCAGGAGTAGTCTTCACTTCTATATGTTTGCTCCTATTGGTACGTCTTTCATTTTTCTCTCTTTCTGAAAGCGATATAGGGAATATTTCACTTTACTATAGAAAAACAGCAGCCCGAGGACCATGATGACTGGCTGGTGTTCAGCCTCACTCTGGGGAAGCAGTTGGGAGTGGCAGGGCCTGTGAGACCCTGGCAATAGCATGATGTGTCTAACGAGGCAGCAGTTGCTCAGCTCCTGCTCATTGTTGTCATGAAGGAGGCTCATGACATTTCAATTTTTAAATAGAGGCCAGCAATCTTGACTCTTCTGTGAAATCACCTGACTTTTAAGTCTTGGCAACTAATTCAAAATTAAAAACAGAACAAACTCTTTGATAGGGAAACTGATCATCCTGGTTTGTTTGGGCCTGATTAGTTTCACTGGGATGTGGGTCTTTTGGTGTTAAAATGGAGAATACCAGGCATACTGAGGTGGTTGGTTCCTCTAGAATGTGGACAATAAAGAAATCATCTCTAAAGGGTGAAGAAAGTCTGTAGGTGGTCAGTATGTGACCTCTAAGGAATAGGACATCATACAAGAATAAGGTTTACATTTTCAAAAAGAAAAAAAACTAGAAAACTCACATTTTCAAAGGAGGGGAAAGATATCTGATCAATAGAGGACTAGGTCCAATTGTTTACTTCTGTTCTTCCCAGTTCATATCTGATGGCTGTAGCCAGGTTAGAAACTACCGTAATAAATCGTTTGCAGTGTTTGGGGTTCATAGAACATTACCATGGGAAGGGAGCTTAAACACCATGTAGTGCAAATATTTCAATATACATTTGGGGAAATTGAGGCCCACTGCCCCATAAGTAGTGAGTGGCAGAATGGTTCAACATGGCTGTTTGGAATGGTGAGGATGGCCAATAACAGGACCAAGAAGGCAACCAACTCCTCTAAGTGGCATTTCCAGCAATTGAGAAGGTTTTATGGCATAAAGAAAAATAACTGTTAAAATCTAAAAACAGAAGTTATTTTGTACTCTGCCTTTTGTTCATGGGATTCAATTATCACGAGTCACTGAATGCTCATCTTGCTGAAGCTCAAAGCAAATGCATAAAACGAAGGACACTGTGACACTGAGAAGGGGGCATCCTCTATTCAAAAGGCTACTCGCTTGTATCTGGGCCATTTCATGGGGGCAGCACCCATTTCAAACTAAAAACCTACGATTTGCAAAACATAGACAAGGAAGTTTTAGAAAAGTCTTTTCAAAGATCACGATATACTGGCATATATTTAGTTTCATTCTTCAGTTATCAATTCAATATTTCTTTACAACAGAATTCTCTTTGAAGTTAGAGAATGAACTTTGTGGTGAGAGTATGCTCCCAGGCCCATACGGAGCAAATAAAAACAAGGCTGATTGTTATTTATTATATTGGTATGCCACACCTGCCAAAGAACTTATTGGTCGTGTTTATAGTCACAAAGAGGTATCGTTAAGGTCCAAAGACTTGTTTCAATAATTAGAATCCTCCTTGCTTCTTTTTAGGCTAAAATGAAACCCATGGTTCATCTCCTCACCTGTTCGTGTAAATTCCAAGGAATCTCAACAGAATAGGATAGAAGCAGTGACCCAGTAGCATGGCTGTCACTTCAACAGACCACATAGGCCAACTTAGTTTCCTTACAGACACGAAGAAGCTCCCAGAGGCTGGAGATCAACGGTCACCCTGTCTTTATTGTGTGGGCGGATTGCAGGTAGCTATCGGTTACTTAAACATAAGCTTGGTGAATAGTTCAAGGTCAGAATGATTTGATATGAGAGGCCAACACTTAACAGAGTTCACGATTAAGGACCAGATTCAAAGCTGCTGTAGCACTTACCATTCCCCTCCTGATTAGATCCAGGAAGACAACGAGAAAGGAGGGTATGTTAATTCTGGGCAACAATTGTAGGGTTGTTGATATAGAAATAGTTGTCAACAAAATACAATACAAAACATGGTTTTGGTGTGCAAGCCAGACTCTCTTAAAGGACAAATCTCTGAGAGGATGGTTTGGGCACTGTGTTTCAGAGGTGAGTTTTAAGAGTGTTGCTGCTGCTTTATGGGTATATGTGTGTGTTTAAGTTAAAACAACACACATTTATTATCTCAGATAATTTCTAAGGGTCAGGAGTCTGGGAGTGGCTTGGCTGGGTGGTTCTGGCCCAGGGGTTCTCATGAGGTTGCTGTCAAAGTGTCAGGGCTGCAGTCATCTCTAGGCTTGACTGCGGGTCAAGGGTCCACTTTCAAGATGGTGAATCATTCACTGAAGATGGCTCATTCACATGGCTATTGGCTGGATGCCTCAGTTCCTTCCATTTTGCCTTCAGCCTTTCTGTGGGCCTGCGTGAGTGTCTTCAGGACAAATCATTTGCTTCCTTCAAAGTGAGCAATTAAAGGGAAATGGTAGGACTATAATTATTGTGGCTTTCAGAATTGGATTTTTGAGACTGACAGTTGTATACCACTAAGTTGCTTCATTTCTTTATGCCCCTAATGGCCACTATAGCTGGGGATAGTGTGGACTTTCCAAGGGTGGCTTGCTTTAACATGAGAAGCAAATGAATTCACAGTAGAAGATGAGGAAGATGGGAGATGGCTTTGGTGCTGAAGAGCCAGGAGATGCCTTTTATGTAAATGATTGTTATGCATTGCTGAAAGCAGTGGTCAGTTATCCTTTGTAACACTTGGAAAAGAAAGATTTGAGCGATGTTTAGCTCAAACCTTCTGTTTTAAAGATGGCAATTGAGGTCATAAGAAGTGAAAGTCTACATATATATTTCAGAGTACTTGTAATTAAAAGAGTCCTCCTGATGCCCCATGTCTGATCTTGGGAGCTAGGCAGGGTCAGGCCTGGTTAGTACTTGGATAGGAGACCACCTAGGAAGACCAGGTGCTGTAGGCATAAATAATAATAAATTTTAAAAAATTACTAAGAGAGTTCTTATCTTTAATTAACCTCAAATAAAGCTACAGGTAGCAACCTTTTGAGTTTTTGTTTCTCCTGAGATCACTTGCTGCATAATTATCTGGCAGTTGAAACAAAGATTCTTGGACCTTGCCACAGGTCTACTGAGTCAGTACGTCTGTGGATGGAACCTGTATTTTTAACAAGCTACCCAGATGATTCGTATGCCCCCTAAAGTTTGGGAACCACTGCACAGGTGTATGAGAGCCCTAATGGGGCTCATTTGAGGGTAAGGCAGGTGAATTGATCATAACTAGAAGCTTCAAAAGATTTTTTTATTTTGCATCCCAATCAATAAAACCTTTTTAATAATATAATCCTAATGTTTGTATGATTATATTTATATATTTATTCATAAATTATTTACATGTACCACTATGATAATCTATCATATGCATTATAAAATTTAATAGAAAATTTTTAAAAACGAGATAGCAATTTTATATAAAAGTTTTAATATTTTCTGCCATATCCCAGCAAATCATATAATATACCTTGGGATTTATATTTCCTAACCTGGAGACTGCTCGCTAAACCAGGAGTGGTCACTGTGGTTGTGTTTATTCAATCACTTATTAAGCAAACAGTTACAGAGTTCTTTCCAAGTCCCAGGCCTGTTTCAGGCTCCAGAGCTCACTCTGCGTGATCATCTCCTTCTGTCATATTGAAGCGCTAATAACATCACTACCTCATCATGCATAAACACGGTGTTATTTCCAGGTTCCGTGGCTAGGAGAGTCCAGTTTGTTTCTTTCAGGCAGTAGAGCAGTGCTATGTCTAGTTCAAGGCTATAATCAAGGTCAAAAATATCTAACTTAACAGAATATTTGAGGTTGGAGGAAAGTCCAAGATCATCTTGCTAAGTTAGTAAGAATATGAACAATGAAGTAATACAGACGAATGGCCTTCCCTGAATTAAACAGAGCATCATCTTTGGGAAGGTTTTGGGGCGCTGTGGAGAGAGTACTGGACTTGGCTTTGGGAGACTATATGTGTGTACGTGCTTCTTCCCTTACTGGCTGTGTGACTTTCAGTAAATTATTTATCATCATTGAGCTACTGTTTGCTCCTTTGTAAAACAAGAATAATAACACCTTTTTTTTTGACTACCTAATACAATTGCTGTCACATCCAAACTCTCCTTATCTTTGATAATGATCCCACTGAATTCCATGCTTGATTGATCAGCTGTAAATGATTGCACTGAGTGCCTGATGGGTGTTTATTCCAGCATCACCAGGTAAGTAGAATTTCACTTTTCCTGATTTTACTGGAACAAGCAAGTTCTTATTCTCCTGAATTCAATAACTACTCAGCTCTCATATGTCACACTTCTACTCCCACAAGGATTAAGAGAAGTGACTTCAAAGCCTGGCATTGCCACTTTGACATTTCATTTCCTTAAGCTTTTTCCCTCATCTATAAAATGAGGATAATGGAATTCCCCCCTAAATTGTTATGGGGATAAATTGAGATAATTTATCTTAAATTCTTGGTACAATTGGAACATAGTAAAAATTGAATAAATAATTATTACTCAACTTAAATGACAAGTATGGTGAGGTACTCTTTGAATATTTTGGTAATGTAACTGTCACTTGATACATCTGTTCAGAACTGGATTTCACTTGATGATTTAAAAAAACAAATGATTTGACCTTATATCTTTTATATACTTAACCCCATTCTGGTCACTGAGAATGAAATTCAAAGATAGGTATCTTTTAGCATTCATGCCTGAGTTTGAAGCTGATCTTCTGGATTTTAATTTCACTTATCCTATCATTGTGGACTCACAGTGGCATACAATGTTTAAACAGGAGAAAACCTTAGAGACCTTCTAACTCGACTCCCTCATTTTTCAAAAGCGAAAACTGTGATCCAGGCCAGTCAATCATTTTTTTTGACTCTAGGCCACAACCCTCAGCTCTCTGTTCATGGTTTATTTCTCTCCAGGTCAGCTTCTTCCTGTTTCTCTGACTCCTGATTTAATTTTTGGTTCAGATGTATAAAAGTGTGGTGAAATCGTATTAAACTGAAACATTGCGTTCAGTCCTCTCCTAGAACAGGCCTTGATATGTGAGAAGTGCTGTATTTTCAGGTTATCACTGGTGTGGTGTGGCAAATTGGCCGTGGATGGGCACTATTGCATCTGGCTGTACCCACCCCATTATATCTTTAGTTCTGCGACTCTTATAAATTGAATATAAAGTTATCTCCAATTTTCGTGACTGTTCACATTGAGAAATCACGTTTATTTCTCCTTTTCCACTGTAGTGTGGCTTAGATGAAGTATTCCTCAGTGAATTAATTACACTAGACTTCCGGAACCAAATTTAGGATTTTATAAATTCTAAAGCATTGTTTAAAAGCTTCAAATATTGATGAATAAATTAGAAATCGAAAACTCCAAACTCATTATTGAACTTTAGCGGAGGGGAACCTTTCCGAATGCTAGTCAGATATCCTGGGAGTTGTAAAATATTGTGTAGTAATAGGGTATTTCATATTATTGAAACAAGATTCTATTTTGCAAAAATAAAAGTAAAAAAATTACCAAAAAAAGGCAAAGTAGGTGTCTGAGTGTAGCATGGGATTACTGAGGAAGGCTTCTAGAATTATCTGTGTTGGTAAAGAAAAACGGTATGATGGAGATCTGGATATAACGGAGGAGCCCAGCCTAGAAGTTGCAACTTCAGGAGATATAACTGTGAACAAAGATATAATCCCAGAACCAAATACCCCATTATTATATATTGAGGAGCAGTGTGAAGCGTGAGGAACCTTAGATATCTAGAAATAGAGACCGTATCTACTTCCTCATTTGCTTAGTCTCTGTACATAAGTTTCTGCTTCACCATCACTGCAACTGCTTTCAGGAAAGTTTAAATGAAACTCAATTTAACAAACTTCTTTCTTCAAGGAATATGACATTTGACATTATTGTCCACTTCCTCCTGGAAACACTCTCCTTTTTAGCTTCTATGTTGTTGCCATTGACTAGTTTTCTAGTCAATGCTCTTCCCCTTCCTTCACCCATACCTAGTATTCCATACTTGGTTCGTTTTCTTTTAATGCTACAGGAAATCATGAACGTATACTATGAACCAAATCACACATTCCCATAGCAGACGTTGCTAATTGATTTCGGCAATTTTCCCCTATCCCTGATTCTATCCGAGAATTCTCAAAAATGCTTCAGGCAATCACGGAATGATCAGTTTGCACATGAGAAGAAACTTTTTTTCCTCACCTGTTTTACATATCCACTTTGGAAGAGCTTATCTGTAGTAGTGACTTTAAATCCCCCAAATCCTGGGACTTATTCATCAGTGTCGCCAGCACCTTGCACAGTGCCAGAAAGCATGGCTTGGGTTGGATAAATGTTTGAAAAATAAATGCTAACATGTTCATTAGCTAACGATATCTAAGTATGTCCTGCTATGTCTTGGGTGTTTGAATGCAATGAAAATTGAAATGTAGTGAACAGAGAATATACAAAATCATGACAATATTACAGTGAGGTATGCACGTTCTGAGAAATTTTATTTCTGAACAAAAATTTTTTTCTATGCAAGACTGTATAATTATTTTCAAATGAGTAAACTTAAGTCTGTTTAATAATAACAATAATAAAAACACCCAGGGAGAAGTGGAAGCTTGTATTAGGGGTTTGAGGTGTTGGTAACAGGCTAGTCCAGTGGGAGATTTTCCTCAAAGCTGTAAATTCCAATCCAACAGCCAGTGAGCATAAATTGTGCTTTCTGTTTATTCCTAACCAAGCTTAAAGTAATAACATAATTTTGCACTCCACTTTGTAACCTTTTGAAAAAATTGTAAATCTTCAATAACTAGGCTTAGAGCCTGATCTTTTTTTTTCTGAAAATAAATGAAATAAATCAATCTCTAAAATGTTTACAACGAAGACGCTTCCAATAAAAACATGTTTATAGAAGTAGAATGAAAAATGGTGAGGCTGACTTTTCTCTTTCCTCATCTCATTTTCGGATTGATCTCTAAAGGAGGATTATTATACAATAGGGAAGTATTACATAATAATCTATATTATTATACTACTGAGGCAATATGGCCTAAACTTTATTTGCCTGCTATCTTTATGTGTCACCTAACGACAGGGATACATTCTGAGAAATGTGTCATTAGGCGGTTTCATCATTGTGCAAACATCATAGAGTGCAGTCGCACAAACCTAACTGGGGTAGCCTACTACACACCTCGCTCTAAGGCATAGTCTATGTCTCCAAGGCTACAAACCGGTACAGCATGTTGCTATACTGAATACTGTAGCCAGTCATAACACAATGATAAGGATTTGTGTATCTAAATATATCTAATCGGAAAGGTACAGTAAAAACACCGTATACAAGATAAAAAATAGGGCACTCAGCACAAATGGAGCTTGCTGGACTGAAAGTTGCTTTAGATAAGAGAGTGCTGAGTGAATGTGAAGGCCTAGGACATGACTGCACACTATTGTAGGCTTTATAAACACTGTACACTTAGGCTACATTAATTTATTTAAGAAACAGAATAGTGTTGTGCTGTGACGTCTCTAAGTGATAGGAATTTGTCAGCTCCATTATAATCATATGGGACCGCCATTGTATATGTGGTTCATCGACCGAGACGTCATTATGCAGCCCGTGACTGTATTCTTATAAACACACAACAGTGCCGGCAGACGGTGCTAAATAAATGTTATTATATATTATCAAAGGTGCTTGGCTTAAGCTGAGGGTGAAAAGTGTACATTTTTCAAGGCATGTAATACTATGGTTGTTTTCAGAGCAGAGCCAAACTGTGACCCATGAGCTCACACTGCATTTACACTAGGGCACTTTCAATTTCATGGTGTAACTGGAAAGCCGCAGCTCTGAGGTGGGGTAGAACTGCGCAGGACAGGAGGGCCGCTTGTTTATAATGTGGTAATTCTCTAGTGCAGGTATCGGTAAACTTTTTCTGTAAAGGGCCCCTTGATAAATATTTGGGGTGTTGTGGGCCATATGGTTTCTCTTGCAGCTATGCAACTCCGCCATCACAGTGCAGCAGCAACCACAGATAATACATAAAACAGATGTGGCTGCATTCCAACAGTATTTTATAAAAATAAGTGGTGTCCCGGATTTGTCCCGTGGGTCATAGTTTGTAGACCCCCTACTCTAGTGGTGAGGTTTTATCGCTCAATTTGTGTTCTTAACTTTACAGATTCTTTTTTCGTCTTATTTCATTGTTTTATCCTCTCTGTGTATTTGCCATTGCTGTGTCATTAATTTTTATCTTGCTTTGATGTGCACAGAATTTTAATTTGTCCTGATGTGGGTACGTTCTTCTGGACACTCTCCACCTTATCCGAGATTTGCTTTTCTTCCATCCAGAGTATAGTTTATGAGCTGCACATTGAGATTAGAGCCACATAACATCTTTATTGGAAGACATGAGCTCTGTTCTCTAATCTGAGATTTGGTTAAATATTCTATAAAAGATCAATCGAAGCAGTTCGTACTGTATTTTATTCTTGGACAGATTCTCTCAGGGTTTAGTTCATTTTTCCAGTTCTTCCAGAAGTCCTAGAAAATAACAAGGAGAAGAATTAACTCCTCCTAACGTTATCTAGAAACTCCATTTTCTCACATATCCAAATTTGGGAGGCAGGGGAAGGGAGTTGAGGGGTGTTAGCAATAGTTTCCTGGATTTGTTTGATTCAAAATGTTAATTCAATATCGTTTCTGGGAACAAAATTAGTATACACTCTTAATCCTTTCCCTTTTTTTTTTGTTAAATACCTTTTTTCAAAGTTTATGGCATAAACTTAGATGGTTTCCTTGCTTGGCAACTGAGGGCTTTTTATTATTTTATTTCACATTGTATATTTGCCTATTTCTTCTACTTGACAGAAGTGTAGTATGGCAGTTAAAGACGAAAGCTGTGGATAGAGGCTGCTTGCGATCAAATCTCAGGTCTGCTAATTACTAGTTATAGTCTGTGCTTCTGTTTCCACATCTGTAAAATGGAGATAATAGTAGTATTGTTTTTCATAAAGATATTATATTTTAAATGAGTTAATATGTTTAAAGCCCTTAGAATAATGTCCGGGATATATTAAGTACTGTTTACATTTTTAATATTGTCATATATTTTTTATTTTTCTTTTCTCAAATATTGGGATAGGAGATTTTGCTATTTGGTGCACATTGCTATATTTACCTTCTGCTATACTGTTTTTGAAGCTCTGAAGTCATTTTCTGTTAGAAATTAAAGCTAAAAAGCTGATAACAAACTATCACAATCCCTTATAGATAGTAGAAGCAGCAGAAAGAAAAAACGGCGTGTAATATGTTTAACAGATAAGTAAATTTTAAGGGCTTAGCTTTACTGCTCCGTTTAAATTAAATCAATTCATTTTCAGCCACACATTGCCTTAATTTATTATCCTACTGGCCTGGCTGGTACGTGACTTGACTCACTGCAGAGTATACACTTTCTGCTTTGTTTTGTCTGTTTGCACACCACGTTCTTCCAAATTCCCTCTCCTGACCTTGTCTTCTGGCCATAAAGGCCTTTTCTCATCCCTTGTCACCTGGAATCATGTTGGCTCCACTCTTTCCCATTGTTGTTTGTGTACAGGAAGCCTTTGCATTCTAGCGCTAAATGACAGAGAGATTGGTTCTTGCTTGCTTATGTTTTCACCCAAAGTTTTAGCTATAGATGGCATCTTTCATTTAATTTGATTGTGGATTGAAAGGGTCCTATCAAAATCAGGGATGTTGGCTCCTTAGAAATATCTTGACTTATAAAGATGAATGGACATTTTCAACGGGTTGCATTGAGAACTTGGGGTTTTTGGGTTGGTCTGATTTTGCATAGATTCTTTATAATTCCTAACCCCATGTCCTTTTACAGTATGAGATTTTAAAATCTTGGAATTAAAATGCAGCAAAACTGAAATAAACAATTCTATTTCAGTAAAAGCGGCATTGCTGGATGGGATGCACAGTTAAATTAATTTTCTGGTAAAAATGAAGATTAACTAGAAACTCATTTTATTTTCAGTCTGATGAAAATATTTCTTAAAAGTATATATCCACTCTCCTACCTTGATATTGAACATGAGAAGATTAGCTTGATCAGCGCTGACCCTAGGACTTAACCTGTAAGTCAAAGAGTATCTTTGATAATAGTTTGTTTTTGTTTTCTCCTAAAAAATATTTATTTATGAAAGAAAAGTTGTTTCTTGATCTTTGACTAATTGAGGATTTGATATTTTTCTCTCGTTCTTGTTTATATGCTGCCACAGAATGAGGTGTGACCATAATATTTGGTTACTGTGAGTCACTGTGGCTGCTGAGGCCGGTTACATAAGTGGTCTGATGTTTCTTTGTAGCTGGTCTACATTAGAACCAAATGATGAAGAAAATCTTTTAGTTATGTCTACTTTTACCATATTTGTATGAATATGACAAAACTTGAAAGGATGGTTGCATGCTTCTTTAAACAAATTAGGCAACATTTCAAGTATTGAGAGTAATTCTGAAAATTCTATAATGGATTTCTAGGTTACTACTATTCAGATTTGACATAGATTTGAGGACTTTTAAATCCTTAAAAAAATAAAAAATTTTAAGGATACTCCTCCTTCCCCCTATCTTTAAACAATTTTTGTTCTGAAAATGGTGTATGCATCACTTATCTATTGCTGTGTAAAAAAAATCACCCCAAAGACTAAGTGACTTAAAATAACAACCATATATTATTGCTCATGTGTGTGCAGGTCCACTGGGCAGTTCTGCTGATATGCGGTAGGCTGGGCTGATCTTAGCTGGCCCTGCTAATGTGTCTGCAGTCAAGTGGCAGGTCAACTGTGTGTTGGCTTGTCTTGGTATGGGCTGAATTATGTGTCTGGTGTTTTGCTAATTGTAGGCTGAGGCGATGGGGTTGACTGGGCCATGGGTTGCTCCTCACTCAGCAGACAAGTCCAGGCTTATTCACAAAGTAGCAGCAAGGTTCTAAGAGAGAGAATAGAATTGAAGTGTTTAGGACCTCTGGCAAAACATCGCTTCTACTGCATTCTGTTGGTAAGAATGAGTTTCACAAAGACAACAGACTCAAGGGTTGGGAAAATAGACTTTCCTTTTCGGTACAAGTGGTAAAGTCATACTGTAAAAGGGAGTGGATTTCTAGAAAGAGAGGAAAATTGTGGCTGTATCTGTGATCCATTGCAGAGCATATGTATTTTTTCCATTATGTGTCTTCCATTTTAGTAGATGTTCTTATATTTAAAAATAATATTTTATATTATAATAATTAGCATAATTAGTATCTATTCATTATATGGCTTTGTACATTGTTTTTTAAAAAATTTGCAGTTATGTTTTTGAAATTACTGTTATGATGAATTTAATGCATATAATATCACAACTTACTATACATTGTCTTGTTAATGGACATCTAAATTATTTCCCATTATATTCTGCAATCACAAGCAAAGCTGCAGTGAACATGCTTGTCTGCAATTTTGGTGCATTTATCAATCACAGTTTCCCTAGGTACGTTTCTAAAAATGGACCTATTAAGTTGTACAGTAAATACATTTTTCAGCTTTAGTGGATATTACTAAATTTTCCTTCAGAGAAGTTAGACCGATGCTCATACCCTATTGGGGTATGTAACAGCCTCACTTCCCCTACATCCTTATGAATTATACTTTGTATTATCAGACTTATTTTTACTTTTTGTGGAGCCAGTTGGAGAGTATCTTCATTTTAATCACAAATTTATTCAGTAAGGCTGAACATATTTTATGTGTATACTGGCCAGGTAAATTTCCTCTTTTGTGAATTAATTGACTTATTCACATATGTCAACATTTAAATTTTATTTTAAATATTAAAAGTGTTTCCATTGAATTATCTTTATTAGTTGCAATTAAAAAATATATAAATGCTGTATACCAGTCCTTTTTCAATTATATGTATCATCTTTTAGATTGTAACATCTCTTTTGACTTGATTTATTGTGTATTCTGTTATACAGATCTCTTTTAATATTAATATAAACAAATATTTCAGTATTTTCCTTTATAGTTGTACATTTTTGTCTTGTTTATAAAAACTTTTCCTACCAGGATGCCATAAATATATTTTCTTTTAAGGTTTGAAAGTTGTTTTTGTTGTTGTGGTTGTTGTTTAGTTCCTTAATCCCTCTGGAATCTACTTTGTGTTTGATGTAAAATAGGGTTCTAATTTTATCTTTTTTCAAATAGAAAGCCAATTGTCCTGGCACAAGGTACTCAATAGTCTTTTTTTCCCTCAATGATTTGTGGTGCTAACATGTCATATCCGAAGTTCCTGTGTAGATGTGCATTTATTTCTGGGTCCTTTATTCTCTTGGATTGGTCCCATTTTTCCATCTCTGTGCCATGGTGATACCTTTTTACTGCTTGTGGCTTTATAATGAGCTTCATATCTGGTAACATCTTCATTCCCCTTCAAAATGATCTTAATGCTCTTTTGCCCTTTGCTTTTTCTTATTAACTTAGGATCAGCTTATTAAGTTAGAGTGACAAGAAAAAGCAGAACAAGGTAAGGGGGATTGAGAATGCAGGAGAAATTGATGGTATTAAATAGGGTGATGAAGATAGGCCTTATTGAGAAGTAAGATTTGAGGAAAAACTTATCAAAGACAAATAAATAAGCCAAACAGTTTTCTAGGGAAGTATCCTGCAGGCAGAAGAAATAGTCGGTGCCAAGATTCTGAGCCAGATGTGTTTGAGGCAGAGCAAGGAGGCCAGCGAGACTGAAGCGGAGTGGACAAGGAGGAGAATTGAGGTTGGAGGGCTAGTGGGGACAAGTGAGCCACTGTAAGAATATTGACTCTTGTTCTGTGTGAGATAGGAAGTCACTGCAGGATCTTGAGTAGATTTATAACAGGTTCTGACAAGTTTTAAAAGAATCACTCTGACTGCTCCCGTGTTGAGAATAGAAAATGGAGAGTAAGTATAGGAGCAGGAGACTGGGAATGGGGCTGTTGCAAGACTCCAGGTAAGAGATGTGGTGGCTTGGACCCAGGGAGTTGCAGTATAAATATGAGATGCAGCTGGATTCGGGATACATTTTACAGGTAGAGTCATAGGGTTGCTTGATGAATTGAGTGCTGGGTATGAAGAAAGAGAGGACTCAAGGATGACTCCAGGGTTTTGGCATGAACAACTGGAATACAGAACTGCTATTAACTAGTTAGGAAAGACTGTGGGAGGACAGTTTTGGGGGAAGATCAAAACTCAATTTGGGGCATGCTAAGTTTGAGATGCTTATTAGACATCTAAGAGGAGGTGAGTCTGGAGTTTAAGGGAGAGGTTTAGGGTGGAGATATAGATTTGGGAGTCATCGCTATACACCTGCTATTTAACATGTGGAGACCAGATGAGATCATCTAGGAAGTGAGTATAAGGAAAAGTGGTCCAAAGACTAAGCTTCTTGCTAAGAAGTCAAAGAAACATATATGAGAGACCTTTTGAGGATGATGGAAATGTTTTAAAACTAGATTCTAGTGCAATTCAGTGGCTGCAGATTTGTTAAATGTCATTAAATTGTACACTTGAAACATGAAGTTTACAGTATATACATTATGCCTGAACTTAACAGCCTTAGTTGTTTAAAATATAATACATTAAATAAAGGAGTTCAAGAGATGAGCAGGAACTAGTAAAGAATATATGAGAAGTAGTGGCCAGTGTTAAGGGGATAAAAACAAAAAATCATGGGGTCCTGGCAAACAACCCTCTATAATTTTTATTCTTTTTTTCATCCTTACCTGTAGCATTTATCTACTGTATTTTTTATAACCAAACGCTAGAATGAAAAAATTAAAAATTGCGTTAATTGCATTTGCTTGAATATGTTCTTAATCCGGGTTAACATCGTTGTTGTGCCATATTATTTTCGCAGCTAAAAAACTTTGAAGTGTTGCTAGACAAAATTCTCTCAGACTAAAAATGACTGATTACGATTGGAGAAAAGGGGTAATGAGAAGGGGACGAGGGGACTCCGCACAGACGAATCCGTGTTAAGATGAGCTCTGCAGGTGTGGAAACCGCAGTGGAGGATACTGTCATCTAGAACAATTACCAGAGCCTCGGGCCTCCTCCTCGGTGGTGGGTGTCTTTGCAAATAAAGAAGCAAAATTTACAACAGTTTAAAGTGACATTAAACGAATGTAGAAAATCCTGCAGCCATGGCTTTTCCTGTTTTCATATGTAGCCTAAGACACAAAAGTCACGCTTTGTGGCTTTAGGAACTGAACTAATACAGGGGCTCTGGCGGCGTTATGCCAAGCAGCACAGGCGTTTGTTTAGTCACTGCCCCAGGAAGCCTCCGCTTTAAAGGGTGTGGTGTGTTGCAAGATGCATGAGGTCACTTCTTAGAGGTGTACTTAAGAAGGGAGGATTAGAGAGCAGCAAATATAGTTCTTAGGATCAAAAGAATAACTTGTGAGCAAGCACATATTTTAGCTGTTCTTTTTTCCTCCATGCTGAGGAATTATGCAAAAATCTGAGGCCCAAGTAGAGAAACTCAAAAGTGAACCCAATATATGGGAACATAAAATGTAACAGGTGAGGAAGCAGCATATCATAGGTGGCAAAGTGAGTCAGAACAAATTCGTGCCAACCTTCTTTATCTTCTACTAGATAATGTGAGTCAATATGTTTCTTGAGGATGGAAATAAATGAGCTAAAGATCAGGAGCAGGAACTGGATAAAGTAACTATATTTTGATTGATTGGAGTTTGGAGCATTTCACTTTCTCTGCTTCCTTAGCATGAAAAAATATCTGTTTTTGCACATCTCATCCAAGAGGCTCAAAACTAATATATGTGGATTATTTTGGTTAGAAAAAAAATTTTTTTTTGATAATAGTTTATTAGATGCGACTAACCTACAAATCACAGAAACCTTTTAAGCTTAATTTGAACATGTTGCCATTTCATTTTATCTGGCTGGGGTGGGAGAGGGGGCCGGTCCCTGGGCCCCTCAGGTAGGGTTTGTCTGGAGTGGGGTGGCGGGAAGGAGCCGGAGGGTTTAAAATGCTCAAAGGTGTTTCCGTTGGAAAGGTGAGTTGAAGAGTGGGGGTGCCTTTCCAGGTGGAGCGATTTTTCTTTTTGTTTTCGTCCCTGCCTCCGTGGGGACAGTTGCAAGGGATGGCACAGGATCCAGCTGAGACGGAGCCTCTTTGTCTCCTGGGAGAAGAGCCCGGCTAGTGGCATTCGATGCATATGTCAATTTCTCCTCTGCACCAAGCTTCCTGTTGTGCAGGCTGCACTTGACCGTGGCTGGGTCACCCGAGACAGTCAGTGGATTCAGGCGGCCTGGAGTGGCCTGGTGGATGGGGGCAGCCATTCGATCATCTGTCCATTTAAAAGGTGTCATTCACTGGCATCTATGTGTCAAGAATAGTGGTAGGAGCTAAAATGCAAGAAGGAATCAAGTAGACATAGATCCTGCCTCTGTTAGTTTAGTAAACTAATATATAATTAGAACTAAGCACGCTAAAAGACAGGCTCAGGAGTCTGAATAATGAGCACAGTGGGGTGGGCGGGGCCGGGGCCTAGGGAATAGTCTGGGGTATGGGAGGAAAGAGAAAGGAGCCGCGAAGTGGCCTGCGGCCCATCAGTTTTGGTGGTGGTTGCCCAGATTTTCCAGGCGGTATGAGCCCGGCCCTAAAGGAGCAGGAGTCCAAGAGGCTGGGCCACTCGGGAGGGGCAGCTCCGCAGGAGGAGCACTGGGAAAGCCAAGGTCACACAGCACAACTCAGGCGTAAATGCACGGAGGAGGGAGTGCCGCCATCCATGCAGCCCTGGGGGGTGTTCACCCACTACCCCGACCCCATCCCTCGGGGGAAGGAGGGTTAATTTCTTTTAAAAAATAACAAAAATAGTTACATGCTTATTTGGGGGAAAAGAAAAACAAACCCAAACCTTAAAACAATGCATAAACATACACAAGGCAAGAAATAGTTGAGAGTTTTGAGGACTCACTAATAGTTTCAAGGATTAACAGGTGTTAAACTCATTTAGTCCTCATCACAGGGCCACAGGCTCGCTTCCTCCCTCGCCCCAGGTTAGACAGAGAAAGCGACTGGCCCCACACAGAGAGTAAAAGTGGGGTTTGGTCCTGGAATTGGGGCAGTTTGTGCTGGTAACAGTTACACCGTATTTGCATGTCCTCTTGTCCATTCTTGTACACTGAATAGGAAATATGTTTCAACAATGCAGATTTGCAGGCCTTACTTCAGGACCACAGAATCTGAATCTTCGGAGGTGGGTCCCAGGAATCTTTATTTTTAACTCATTCCCTAGTAGTTTTTTTTCTGCGTGTTCTACTGACCGGCACTGAGGAATAGAGGACAGTAGGAACAGTTAAAAAACTTTTTCGGTTAGGGGAGTAAAGTATCATAATTTAGTGACTGACAAATAAATTCAGCACAGTCATCTAGAAAGTGTCTGTGTATGGGCATATGTTGTATGTGTTGTATGTAACAATACACATACATGTGCAGATACATGTACATGTGCAAAGTACCCAGAATCAGACAACAGATAAAGACATGAAGGCCTTGTAGGCAGATTAGATCTGAAATGCTGACAGAGCTACCTGTGGCCAGAGAGATTGGTGGTCAGAACTAAAATACACCTGGATGGCATAGCCATAATTAGTTGAGATAATTATAGCTAATTTTGTAATTATTTTGGTTTATTAGTTTGCCTAGAGTGTGATTTAAAAAGGAACTAACTTATTTGTTTCTCATAAAATTACAGTTGAAGAACATCACTCAGCAAAGAAAGAAATTCCTCATCCATTTGGGGTTGGCAGTAGGGCCTGGCAAAGAACAGTTAGTTACACAGTGACACTGGCCAGGGGCAGTTGTGGAATTGCACAGGGACAGTTACAACATGGCATCGGGAGATGCAAAGTTTACTTCATTTTTTTTTTAGTTTCCTTAATTTTTGTTTCCTCACAGTGGGTGCAGGATCTTGTAATCAATTTTATGCATTAAAATAATCCATCCATTTCATTGATTCACCTTTAGGTGAACTCTTGTGGCAATGATTTCAATTCCAGATAGAAATGAGTCCCAGCATCTCTCTCCCCAGACAGCACAGGACACATTCATCTTGTTCTTGGGTTATCATTTTATTCTGCTCTATATGGACCACCATTCTTCAGGTTGTCAATTTATATATACCATTAAAACAAACAAATACCAGCTTTATAGCCTGTAAGGCAATTTTTAAAAGTTAGGAGAAATGGGTAATAACTTGAAATCATTTAAGGAAAAGGAATTAAAATTTGGTGAACCAGAAAGACCCTAAAAGGACATCCTCCATATTTGTGAATGTTTAACTTTTTGTTCCTCATTAAATTTCTCATGTTTTTATTTTTTAAAAATAAACTTTTAGGATTTTCTTAATATCACCTTTTTCACTTTAACCTCCTTCCACTCTTTGAAGCTTCCTTCCCAATTTCAGTTGTTATTTTTATTTATGCCTTTGGGTTGCAAACCTTGTTTGGAATGTTTTCTTCTTTATTCTTTGGATATTGTATGTGCTTCCATCTGTGTCTTATATTTTCTCTTGTTTTTCATAATTTGTCTCAGATCTCTTTGATATGTCAGGCCATTCAGTTCTCTCAGCCACTCTTCTTTTTACTTTTTGAATGATAAGAGATTCCAGTGCCCACTCCTGCTCCCTCCTCCACAGGCAGTCACGGTGGCACAGCAGAGTTTTTCCTGACGGACTCTGAAGGAGTCACTGGTACTTGGGTGGCAGCTCTCCTGATGGACAGTGGCCTCCTCGTCCATCTCACATTCCTAAGATGCAGGGGAAGCCATTGTCCCTTCCACATTTTATTGACCAATAAACTGAAGTGATAGAGATTAAATAGCTTTCCCAGGAACAAACAGTGACTCAATTGTAAATGTCTTGCCAACTATTTACCCATGAGAAATTGGTCCATTGACAATATTTTTCTGTAAGAAATTGCAAACAAACATAACAGAGACTCTTCCAACTTTGTGACGATCCCAATACAAGCTCTTGGGAGGGTTCCCTTTTCTTTGCTCTCTCGCCCCCAGAAGCACCCTCTTTTCCTCAGCAGGCTCAGATGCTGAGCCCACCTGCTCTCCAGCTCAATTGCCCTTCTAACTGAGATCCTATGATCTACTTTTTCTTCCCCTTTAATAAAACAAGTATCGACACTAGAGTTTCCCAAAGATTGCCGAGCACTTAATTTGTTCCTACACACTTCACTGAAGGCCTCTGTTATCTCCAGTTTACACACATTTAATACCACATGTTTAAGGCCAGTATCAAGCCCTGGAACTATCTCTTGGTTCTCTCTGTTCAATCTTCTAAAATTAATTAATGTTAATGTGTTCCTAGTTTAGATGTCATGGTCGTTTTCATGGTGAATCAGTGGGTTGTATCTGGACACTGAGCATTTGTATGTGATGAGACGGGGACTGTTGCCTAGGGGTTGGACAAGGCCTTCTCTCCAACCATCTCTGGATGGTTCATTTCAGTAAAATTTCTGCCCTTTTACTCCAGGAAGAAGTTTCACAAAGAAATTTCCCTTTTCGGTTCACAATGCTGGATCTATTTCTGCCACATGTCAATGGAGAGTGTTTCATAAACTTAAAAATAGCTTCCTTCTTTCACTCTCATTCTTCTGTTACTCCAGCCCTCTGCTTTTTAAATTCTCTTTTCTTCTTTTAGCAACTTAGTGTATTTACTGAAAGATATGTTAGTCCCATGATAGCGTGTGTGTGTGTGTTTGTGTGTGTGTGTGTGTGTGTGTGTAGAAGTGAGACTATAAATTGGAAACAAAACAACAAAATAGAGGGAATTGAGGACAATGCTTTTCTGTAATTAAAAAAAAAAACTACTTTAAGTGTTTAAAAACAATCATAATGACCATGCTTATTCATCTACATCTTGATACAAATAATAGTAAAGTAGTACCATGTACTGTACATGTATTCAATTCTATGGAATATTTAAGCCATGTCATGTTGTTTTATACCTCGATTTATAGGTAAGAAAACTGAGGCTAGAGAGTTTATACAGCTTGCCCAAGGCCACACAGCCAATAAATAGTGTATCAGGTTTGAAATGCAGATCAGATGACAGCCAAGCCTGTACTCTGCTTCTTCTCCACTGTAGTAACTCAGATGTGGTCTGAGAGGTCTAGTGGGAAGAACTTGTTGCTATAAAACAAAACATATGTAATGAACATACAAAATCTGTGCAATTCAATATCATGTTAGACGATAGATGTAAATGAGAGTACACACAAATCAGATTGATTTGTTTCACTCTTATGGTTTTAAGTCAGTTTTTTTTTTTACTGTTTTTTTTTCCCCCACATTTTTTTAGTTTTCAACTGTCTTCAATCATTGTTAAAGTGAACACTTTCCCGAAAGGCCCAAAAGGTTATTTTATTATATTTTTAATGCCTACAGCACCTGGTATTCCTAGGTGGTCTCCTATCCAAGTGCTAACCAGGCCCGACCCTGCTTAGCTTCTGAGATCAGACAAGATTGGGCATGTTCAGGGTGGCATAGCTGTAGACCCAAAAGGTTATTTCTTATCTTCCACACAATGTGCACATGGTAACCAAATCAGAGGCTCTCTACATTTAGGAAGTCCTGGGGGTTGCCAGCCATTCCCAGTTCATTCTTTCCAAGATCAAACTGTAAAAAGCATCATTCCAATACGAGTTATTCAAGGTTTGGGATGCTACCAGATCTTTGCAGTGCAGTGATGCAGAGGTTGAGCTTTGGTATTTCATAGGGCATTGTTTGTGGTGTCCTTTCTGCCACTTTCTAGTTCAGCAGTCTTGGCTACATGTTTTCTAAACTTCAGCTTTCCCATCTATAAAACGGGCATAACAATAGTGCATAGTAGGCTTATTGGGATTAAATGAACTAAAGCTGAAAAGCTCTTAGTACAATCCTTGATATAATAAATACTCAATAAATTTTATACTGAATAAAGTAATAATCTTGCACTGTCCTCTGTTATACAGTGAGAGATGAGAAATGGCTGAGTGAATTTTATGAATCGTGTGATATTAATTTAGATTTTTTTTCAGGGACAACATTATAAACCTTGTAACATAATGGGAAATAACTATTCTGAATGGATCCTTCTGAATTAGGAGATTAAAAATATCAGCAAATGGCTTTCAGATAGATTCATTTTTTTTTATTTCTTTATTTTTTTTTTATTTTCCCCAGCTTTACTGACTTATAATTGACAAATAAAATTGTATACATTTAGAGTATACAACATGATGTCTTATAACTATATATTCACTTTTTGTGTTTTTTCAGCTTTATTGTGGTATAATTGACAAATGTGATATATTTAAAGTATTCATCATGATGATTCGATAATACGTATATATTGTGAAATGATGACCACAATGAGGTTGATTAACATAGTTGTCACTTCAGTTACCTTTTTTGAATTTGTGGTGAAAATGCTTGCTTAAGATTTACTCTCTTAGTAAATTTCAAGTATAAAATACATTATTATTAACTATAGTTGCCACGCTGTCCATTAGATCCCCAGAACGCATCCGTCTTATAACTGAAGGCTTATACCCTTTGACTAACATCTCCCCATCTCTCCTGTGCCCCAGCCCCTGGTAACCATCACTCTACTCTGTTTCTATTAGTTCAACTTTTTTTTTTAGATTCCGCATATAAGTGAGATCATACTGTATCTGTCTTGTCTCTGTCTGGCTTATTTCACTTCTCATAATACCCTCTAGGTGCATCTATATTGTCATAAATGGCAGGATTTCCTACTTATGGATGAATAACATTCCATTGTTTATATCGTGTATATATATATGTACACATGTATGTATATTCAGCATATATGTGTGTATGCATATATATATACATGTGCACACATATATGTTATATTTTTTTTAGCCATTTATCTATAAACAAACACTTAGGCTGTTTCCATATCTTGGCTATTGTGAATAATGCTGTGATGAACATGGTGGTGCAGATATCTCTTCAAAATAGTGATTTCATTTTTTTGTATAAATACCTAGAAGTGGGATTGCTGGATCATATGGAAGTTTTGTTTTTAATTTTTTTAGAAATCTCCATCCTATTTTTCATAATGGCTGTACCAGTTTACAATCCCCAATGACAGGGTACTGTTTTGCGTGTGTGCCAAGTGTTTTGATGTGGATATAAGAGGATTTTAAACCCATTTTTAAAATCTGGTCGAGCATAGCTATTTATTTCCAGAGATTAGGATCAACATGATGAGAAACTTTTTTCTGTATTTTCTGGATAGTTTTTGGAAGATATTTCCAGGGCCTATTTCTGTG
Source organism: Macroglossus sobrinus (assembly GCA_004027375.1). Taxonomy (NCBI): domain Eukaryota; kingdom Metazoa; phylum Chordata; class Mammalia; order Chiroptera; family Pteropodidae; genus Macroglossus; species Macroglossus sobrinus. The sequence goes on along the minus strand of PVKZ01000098.1, from coordinate 1,258,399 downwards.
TTTCAGAACCAGCCACAAATGTTGTCTTTCTACCCTCACAAACCAGCAGACGTCATGTCCCAGGCCACCTTTAAACAGGAACCTGGCAGACAATTCTGATGAACGGCTAAGCTCAAGTTGTTTATGAGAGGCATGTGGAAACATGCATAAAGCTTTCAGGATGCTGAAGGAGGAACTTACAATACAAGACTTGGATGTCTAATGCAATCAGTGCCTTAAGCAGAAAAGAGAAATCTCTGTTCTAAATTGCATTGATCGTTTTTCAGTGTTCTTTTAATGTTACCATTCCAGGTACATGAAGTCTGTAAGTTATGCCAGTCTGATATCTAAAAACAATTGCTATAGGGATATTTGAGCCCAGTAAAAAGATCATGAGGTCTTTGAAACTAATGGGCAGGAGGGCATCACACAGGATACATTATTTTGAGATGTTCATTCGGAATCGAATAATCTTAGAGATTTTTTAAGGGAACATGAGCAGAAATGCTCCATACACTTTGAAGTTATAAATAACCCTTAAATAAACTACAAGGATCTTAGCCTTAAAGGAACCTATTAAACCCATTCTAAATGCACTCTTAAGGAGCGTGCAAAAGACAAATGGGAGAGCGAAGCCAGCATGGCAGAGGAAGGAACTTATTAATCAGCAGGATGTTTGGCGAGAGCAATGGGCTTTCTTGGGAACTTGAGATGTAAGTCACTGAACATGTTCAAGTGTGACCTGTGTGTCTCCTTATCACAGGTGTTATAGAGAACCCTGATGAGATCAGTGATCTTTTTCATTCTTAATGTTTTAAAAGTAAATAGTGGATTTTTCAGGGCTATGTAATCTGTGATTTCACAGACAATTAAATGTCAAAGTAGATATAGGAATCCAGCTATATTCCATTAAACTGAATATTTAAAAAATTGTGAAAATGAAAACGATGCCATTCTTCTAATTTTTGTTTTGGAAAATTGTTTTTTATTCAAAAAAGTCATCTACATTAACATATACTGTATTTATTATGGTTATTTTTAATTAATTGATACATAAATGTTTTTAACACATCTCAATTTTAATTTCTAACAAAGTACATATAGTTATCATTCACATAAATACAAACTGTCTGAGCCCCTCATATTTGTTGTCTACTGCTGTGTATCCAACTACCCCCAAACTTAGTGGCTTAAGGCAACAAACATTTATTATCTCTCAGTCTGGAACTCCGTCGGTCTGAAACTCTGGAATTCGGGGCTTTGTGAGGTTGCAGTCAAGACCTTGATGGCAGCTGCCCTCATTAGAAGGCTTAACTGGGGCTGGAGAATCTGCTTCTCACTGGCTGTGGGCAGGAGGCCTCCTGCCTTGCCTTATGCGTTCTCCAAGATGGCGCTTGGCTACCTCACCTCCAAAGTCATACCCCATTCTATTCATTAGGAATGACTAAGTCACTAAGCAACAGCCCACACTCTAGGGGAGCAGAATCAGGCTTCCTAGGGGGAATGAGTATCAAGGAATTTGTGGAACAGTCCTCTTTAAGAATCGCTGGACTAGATGACCTTAACGGGTGTTTTTAACCCTGAATTTCCATGGAGACAGACAGGAGGTCAATGTACAGGTCAGAATAAAACTCCAAGGGACCCCGTTGAATGTATTTCCCTCATTATCTACCTGGCAAATTCCCGTTAATGCTTAAAACCAAGTTCAGAAATCACTTTCTTCAGAAAATAGCTATGTCTCTTTCTCTGTTCTTATTTATACACTGTGATTATGCTTTTCACACCATACTACAATTATTTTGTTTCTTATTCTCTCTTATTAGACTGTGAAGTTAGGAATGTTATCTCTTTACTTCTCTAGTACCTAGCGCTGCGTCATATTTATTCATCTTTTGGGGTCACATTTACTCTTTATCGGTTCATTTATTCTTTCACACTTTTTCATCATTAGTGTCCTATACTGTGTTAGGCTTTGGGACAAGGTTCTTGCTCTCGTTATTTTAGTAGGAAGACGGACAATAAACAAGTAAACAAACAGATCATTTCAGAACGCAATCCATGGCATGAAGAAAATAAACGCAGGCTGAGTTCTGTGGGTTGTGGTGAGGCGTGGTGGCTCCTTAGGGGCGTGGTCAAGGAGCATAATGAGTCCGACTCTCGCTGGCTGGCCCGGTGTCCGGAGACAGAAGTTTATGTCATGTTATTAAGCAATGGGATCTCAATTTTTTTTAAAAAAAAGTTTTTAAATAGCAGGAAGCAAACCTGAGGTGAAGAATCTATAGGGTCAGTGTGGCGACAGAGGCACCTCTGGCAGTTGTCTGTGGCCATGTCTACGGACTGAGTCAGTCACACTGGGCGGAAACGTGAGCACAAAAGAGGCTGGAAATTACCCAGCGTCACGTAGAACCCATAATATGTAGGGGAGTTGGCCCTCAAACCCACGCCGTGGGCTCAATGCCATTACATAATGGCTGTCTGCACTAAACTCCAGGAACTTATTGGAAGGAGATGAGACATGTCTATTTTAAAGAACCAAGAGCACAGGCGGTGGGTGTCATTGCAGGAGGGAGAACTGCAAAGCAAGGTGTTGATGAGTGTGGGAGTGGCAGAGCTTGTTCTGGGCTTTCCTGCTTGTACTTGTCCCATGCCTTCAGGCCCAGGCGCTCTCATCCTCCACCCGCCTCCCCATTTAAACCCGCTCTCAAGGGGGAAATTCCCCAGTGGTCCAGGAAACCTTCACCTGGTGCATAGTAAAAGTATGGTGCACACAGCAGGGGGGTTCTGTTCAGGGAATTCAATGGGGGGAAGATTCCTGAAAATTTCTCCTGACTCTTCAAAACTAAGTCTTAATATCGTTAAAAAAAAAAAAAAGGAAAAAAAGCATTTAACATGCAGATGAAAAAGTCCCCAAAGCCTTACCTGTTGCCTCATGAAACTTCTTCTGAATAATCCATCTTCCCTCCTCCTTGTTGCCATAGCCTTTAACATATACCTTTATTCAAGTCTCGTCATACTTCATGCAATTAATCGTTACAGGTCTCTCTCTTTCGAGACTGCCCTTTGTTCACTTCTGTTATAGTTTACTTGGTTAGATACTGCATGATGAAAAAAGGAAAAAGGAATCTAAAACCAATCACGCCAAAGTGCAAGAGGCTGGTGGTTTCTGCTTGAGATACAATCCCTTCCCCAGGCCATGGGAGGGTGGTTGAGAGAATGATGGCGTATCTTTCTTACAAAGAATTTCTAATATGGGGAATGCTTACATACAATTTTAAGTCATAATAAAGCTGATTGGATTTAGCATAATATATAATAATGCATAAGAGGCAGGTCTGGAAGGAAAAGAACCCAAATGTTGAAATGAGAATCTCTAATTGGTAGCATTATTGATGATTTTTATGTTTACCTTTCCAATTTTCTATATTGTTTGATGTTTCTAGAATAAGTATATTTTAATATATGTTAGATAAGAAAATTTGATTTTCCCCCAAAAAACTCTCAAAAAAGAGAGAAATCACCTTACGTTCTAGTCATTCCAGAGTACTTTGTATTATGGGACTTTTTTTTTTTTTCTGACTTCTTTTGAACCACAAAGTACTATGTGGGCAGGACATATTAGCTTGAAATGACCTCAAGAAATTATTAACTTTTAGAAGATCATGGTGACCTTCTAGTTTTTTAAAAAAGGGAGCAAAGAATTTAACATAAATTTATTGCAAGCCTCAGATGTCATTGTAAGACAGCTTTCTGAAGGTCCCTTTCCAAAGCAATACTGTAGGTGGTTGCACTGTGAAGATCACGAATACACACTTGTAGGATGAATGAACAAGCTGTTAGTTGTTTTAGTGTTTTATGAATGGGTACTTGTGGTTTGGAATATAAATTTTGGTGGTAGCATCATACTTAAAACAACAACAAATTAGATAGAAGAGAAGATGATGTCTGGAGAACTGTCAGGTGACTCAGACGTGTCTCTAGTGACATAGAGGACATTTGCCAGTATGGACACGTATGACAACTTTGAATCAAATACCTTCATAGAGAGAAGAATAAAATAAATATTTCTAAATTGAATGTTTTATAGAATGAGGCTTTAAATACACATGCTTAATTAAGTTAATAAATTAAACATTGAAATTGCATACATAACCATTTCATCTATATCCCTAAAGGCTTATATACAAGTTGGTCAAAACCATAAAATTGTTTTCTGTTTGAGAAAGCAACTTTATGTTAGCATCACTTTTCTATTCCTGTATACTTTTATAATAAGAGCAAAATCAAAAGCACAAACTTATTATGCCTTCCAGGGACTCTTAAAATTTAATAGGCATTTTATGCTTTTTTGTAAGTGATTAAACTGGAATGGGGAGAGATCCCAGGCACCTGCGAGTGGGTGGGAAAGGTTTTAGGGAGGCAGCTGGGTCTCTGTGCCCTCAGCGTCACAGCAGGGCATCAACTTAAATCTGAGCGAAGCTGGCTTTGCAGAGCAAGTTCCATGGGGAACATTTCTGGAAAGAGTGACTTTGGAGCTCAGTCTATGAGCAGGCAGTGGACATATCAGGAAGAAAGGAATGAAAGGGTATGTGTTAGTTATCTACTGCTGTGTTACAAACTTAAGGGCTTAAAACGACACCATGTATTTGTCACTATTCTTTTACTAGGCAATCTGGGCAGACCGCTCTTGTTAACTCCGCGTCTGTTTGCAGTCGTTAGTGGGTCAGCTGGTCATGGACGCCTCGTTCACAGCTCAGTCTGGACTTCAGTCAATTGCTGGACCGCTGGGCCTCTTTCTTTGCCTTTCTCCCCACAGATGGTTCGTTTACATGGCAGCAGTGTTCAAAGAGGATGAAAGCAGAAGCTTCAGGGCTTTTGGAAGCCAAGGCTTGGAAGTCATAGGATGTCACTTCTGCCACATCCTATTGGTCAAAGCAGGTCTCAAAATCAGCCCCGATTCAAGGCAGTGGGGAAATAGATTCCACCTTGTGATGGAAGTTACAGAGAATTTGTGGCCAGATTTAACTCATTGCAGGGTACTCCAAATAGGGAGAACAGCTCTTGCAAAGGAATAGAAACAAGAAAATGTGGACTGTGTAGCAGGAATTTTAAAGAATTCAGCCTGATTAAAACAGAGGCCTGTTGGGGAGCTGTTTGAAACGACATCAGGTCGGCAGCCTGAGAGGCCCAAAGGCTGTAAGCTTAGAAACAGGACTTTGTTGTGAAGGTTGTCACACCTCAGTGCATATGCCCCGTCCACTGCCTTGAAGAATTCTTTTTAATTCATTTTCATTACAGTTTTTGCTTTTCAAAGAATTTTTGCTCTGAGATCTTAGAAGATCTTTCATTAAAGTGCCATGTCCAGGAATGGACTTTATCAAAGCCCTTGTGAACTTTTAGAAGACAAGCAAGTACAGAGATAATAAAGGATCTGGTAAAGCACCTGAGCTCTCGAGCTAGAAATACCCTGGTTCAAATCCTGTCTTCACCACTTAAAAGTCCCATGACGTTTGATTACTCGCTTAACCATTTTGAACCTCCAACATCACATGGACCTAAAATAGTATCTACCTCACAGGATGATTACGAGGATTAGATAATACATTTGTAGATTTACCATAGGGTCTTAAGCATTAAATATATAAATAAGTGCTCGATCAATTGCCTTTGGATTTTCATTGTTCGTTCACGAAATGAGATATTACTACTGAAATGCCACGGTCTTATTCTTATAATAGCTAATGAAATTGATCGTGAAGAAATTTGTGAATATAAAGGGCTGTGCTCATTCTCCAAGATGGTGTTCTTTCTTGTGGTCTGCTTCTAAAGAAGAGCTGTTTCAAAGCAAGGCAATTTTATTCCTTGAGAGAAAACTGACCTCATAGTAAGCGTGTCTTACACAGAGCTGAAGCTTTGAAGGATAAATACATTTATTCTCTGTTTGAATGTGTTCTGAAGGTGATTCAAGATGCTGGAGCTTGCTCACTTTTAACCACATACCTTTTCTCTATTTAAAACAAATATTTTAAACCTCCTACTGTGTTATAGGCCCTATGCTGGATATCAGAGATATAATGATGAGCAAAATCAATATTGTTGCTCTCAACAGCTGCTTTTTATACTCTGCATTAAATAAAGCCTAATACATATATATTTTCCCCCTGCAGGTAATATTGACAAATAGATGGCTTAATTTTTTGTCCCTGATCCTGGGCTATTATTCATATTAACTTAATAGCAGTCATTTAATCTGTTTTCAAAAAACAGTTATTTTGGTAGAAAACTCTAGAGCTAACATGAAGTCAGATAGATGGTTCGTCTGTCTGGCAAGTGGAGCAGAAACCCCACTGGCTAAGAGCGTAGGACCTCCCTGAGCTCGAAGCCAGGGGAAAACAGGGTTTCCTAAGGCCACTTGGACCCCTTGTCATTTTGGTGGCACAACAACATCAGGTAAGGGAGACCTTCAACCACAGCTACATCTAAAAATATCTTCATCTGCACTAATCCAAGTAGAACTAATACCTCCCAGATCAGGTTACTCAGAACTAATTTATCAGTGTTCTGTATTCATGTTTTTCACATTCTCACAAATAAATAACCCTACTGACTCAGTAAATAGAAAGCATTGGAGTCACACCTAACGGTGATCAGTCTAGGTCTCAGGAGACGTCAAATTTAGCCTAAGTGTAAATGAAACTTAAACCACTTGAGGGATTATGGAGCTATGTTCAGCAGAAAAATACATGATGTTCTGGCTTCATTTTTGTTTCGGGAAAGTGTGTGGTATCTAATTGAGGATGCATCTTGACTCCAAACTGGAGGTCACAGCCAAGAAAAAGTGCTTCTCATCTTCCTGATTATTCCATTCAGAGCATCTAGATGAGGCAGAAGAATGATTCCGGCCTCCTTACTGTATCCCGCTGCTGCCCCAACTGCCGAGGCCCTACTTGGAAGCACACATTCCCCATCCTTCATCGCTTTTTCCCACTCCTGATTCACTCCTGTAATTCCCCCTTCAACCATGTCCCGGGAAATAGTTGAATCAGCCATCTTATCTTATGTCATGTGCTTTAATTATAATCTCAAATGTAGGAAATAGAAAGTATTGGCACAAAACTATCAGACAAAAAAAAAAAAGCAATGTTTCTTCAGATGCGGTGGATAGGCTAGCATGTAATCTACTTTCAATTAACTATGAATGTGCTCGTCCCAGCACTTTTAAAAAGAATCCCTCAGGAAAACTGAGAAATACATTTTTAATGGAGCCACCTGTGCCTCTCGGCCTTGAGAACTTTAACAAGGATCGGCCCATAAAAATAGTTGCTATAAGCATGTGTGATAAATTAAACATGAATTTTAAATTATTCATTGAGTCTTCCTAAGGATCGAGATGCTGTAGGGATAATGAAAATGCAGTCTTAATAAGCAATCAGCAGTGATTTTAAAAAGGAGGTGAAAAAGAAGAGTTCATCTCAAATTTTGCCTTTGCAGAAGAAAGAACTAAAAGGATAACTTCGAATTAGTAATGCTAATTAATGTAAACTCGCAGTGCAAGGCGTTATTTTATGCATTGGTGTATTTTTATTGGTTTACATCATTATATGTTTAATCATAGAATAGAGCTGGGAGAGAAAATAATATTAGTAATAATAAACATAAGAGATGCTATTTATGAGTTATTTTGACTGGAGTTTTTCATAAATTATCCCAGTGGTATAGGAGGCAACTAAACATAGAAAAGTTAAGTCATTTGCTCATGGGTTGTTTGAATACCAGCCAGTCATGAGGATAAAGCCTACGTTTCCCCACTATGCTATTCTAGCCAAACTACATTGCCTCCCAACGGCAGTTGGTAAAGAGAAGTAGCTAAGGGCTCTGGAGTTCTCGGTTCAGATACCAGCTCTTCCTCTTACTAGCTGTGTGACCTTGAAAAGTTTTTTCCTATATAGAATAGGAATAATAATGTGAAAATTAAGTGGGAAAATGTATAAAAAGCAATGAACCCAGTGCCACTCACTATGCAGCAGGAGTTCGCTATGTGGTATAGTTACTGTTATTGCTATTGTCGTTATTGTTACTGAAGGTAAACAAAAGGAAAAAGGTGACATGCTAATGTGGTATCATGTGCTCTTGCTGAGTCTGGGAGAACAGCAGAGTATTTACTCTTTTGGTTTAATTCAAATTTGGGTGATCCAAGCCAATCTCATTCATGGCTTGCTGTCCAAAACCCCTAATGCATCCTCCTGAATGATGCTCCTCATCCTGCACCTTCTGGTGACCCCTCAGCTTCCTTTGGGTAGTATCATGGCAGGTTCATGGTCAAGATGGTTTGTTTGTCTTCTTTATCCATGTCCTCTTCCTGGAACTAACCCCAGCAGAGAAATCTTCAATAGGTTTCTCCTTTTCGAAATATCTCTTCCACATTTTAGATGCTAGGATATTTTCTCTTTAAAGGAAGCATGATTTAATGTTCCTAGAACAATAGCTTTACTTTTCATTTTGAAATGCCTTTCCAAAGAAGGGAAGATAGTGCGATGTGTTGGATTGTATGCTTCCAAAATTCATATGTTGAAGTCCTAACCCTTGATACATCAGAATGTGGCTGTATTTGAGATAGGATCCTTAAAGAGGTAGTTAGATAAAATGGGATCACATGAGTGAATCCTAATGTAATATGACTGGTGTCCTTATAAGAAGAAGAGATTAGGACACTGGGACCACTGTGTGAGGACCCAGCAAGAAGGCCACCATCTGCAAGCCAAGGAGAGGGGCCTCAGAAGGAAACAAATCTGCCAACACCTTTGCCTTTGACTTTCAGCCTCCGGAACTGTGAGAAAATTAATTCCTATTGTTTAAGCTGTCCAGTCTGAGGCATTTCATAATGTCAGTCCCAGCAAACTAACACAGGTAGAATGGCCCTCAGGCCTTGAAGTAGGAAATCTTGCACTCGAGGCACTCTGTGACAAAACCTGAGCCAGAGGAAGAGCCCTCACAACCAGGCCACTTGGAGTCTCAGGTTTGTAAGGGTCAGTGGAGGGACAGACAAGAGCGCTGGGAACACTGAAAGAACCCTCTCAAGAGCATCTTCTGACTTAGATATATGTCTTCGTAGGTCATTAGCAATTCATATGGAGGTCTTAAAGCCTTTTTTAGTGTTCAGCAATCTCATGAGAAAATGAGAATGTACTAGGTCACTGGGATGCCGTTGATAGACTCTGGGTGTGGGATGTGGATTCTGGAGGATTCCAGGAGGAGGGCAGTGAAGGAGAAGATGGAAAGGCACTGATCATCGGGTCCCTTCTCTCCCAGCCCTGCTCCGGGGGCCTGCCTGGAGGAGCCTCTGACTGGGCTTACGGAAAGAAGGATGGAGTTTTGCTTCCTCCTTGGGGTCTCCTTAAAATGTGAGGTTCTCTGGGCCAGGGGCACAGGGCTGGGGTGATGGCTTCATGGTTGGATGGTTGAGACAGTTGTCCTTCGAGACTCTTCTATTCTTTTGACCTTGTAGGTGCTGCAGTGTGTTGAAATAGCTGCTCTAAGTGTAAGGGACGTGGTGCACCTGGGGAAGGAAGTGTGGAGAACAATGAAAACGAACGCCCTGGCCGTGGCTCCGTAAAGCAGAATGCACTCCTGCCCCCTGCCCTCCACCACAGTGTTTAACAGTCCCCCCTTTCTTTCTTACTTTGGACTCTAATTGGGTGTAGTTTATAACTATGGTGTTTTTATTTGTCATCATTTTGCCTTAAACATGAACACAAAGACTTCAACTGCAGTAAACTGAACAGCTTGTAGAAATGCCTTTGTATTTGAAGTCAGCTTAAATCTATCCTCCAAGAGGATTTCTGCTCCTGCTCACTCCCTCTCCTTACTTTTCCGGAATCCTTCCTCCAACACTGCAGCCTGTCCCCACACCCTAGGATATTAGCAGTTTTTTAGGGAACAGGATTTACTCTCGTCTTTTCATGTCAAAGACTGGAGAAAAAAGCCTTTAAACTCCCCCAAACAAATTTCCGTGTATATAATTTCTGACAAATAGGACAGATTTTGTGAGGCAGGAGAACTTCCCAAAGTTTCCAGCAGGTTAGTCTCTATAATCATTGAGAGATTTTTGTGAATGAACTAGAGGATGCTGCGATTGAGAATCAAGGTGATGGCATATGGATGAATGGAAGTAGAGACAGCCTTCTAGAAACGTAAGAAATATGCCTCTCACTTTATTCTGAGTCAAATATAATGTTACATGTTATAGGAAAGAAATTATTAGGTATTATCATCATGCCATTTTATTTTAAAAGTTTCATTTTATTTGAATGAGAGTCATCTCTGTATCTTTCTAGATGTGAAAGTAGAATATATGTCAATCTATGGCCTATAGATGGGAAGTGGTCACGTGGAAAGATGTGGAAAATACGTATCTCAGCTTCACTGTGAGTGCATATAGGTGGGAGAGAAATAGACATTAAGGAAGTGGAGGAAAACAAATATCTTGACTAAATTTCATTGTCATTCCTTTCTCTTTCAATAAATAACCTCAGTACTTCACTACAGAAATTGAGTATATATCTGAATGATAACTAAGACTGTGATTCAAACACAAAAATGACACTTTGAGAGAAAAGTTTTTAGGATCAACACCACACTGCTGTTAGTCTCTGGTCCAAATGACAAAGATGAACTTTATAAATGCATTCATGTTGGCCATCTCTTGGCAGCCAACTTGTTGGAGAAGCTGCCGAAATTGGGCACAATCAGAGAATTGCAAATTATTCCCTAACACAGGAGTACAAAAGCAAATCTATCTTTCAGGGGATATGACCAAAGAAAGTCCATTGCATGTTTGTGTTCAGATTCCTCTGTAGCACACCTTGGATGCTATGGTAATGGAGATGACACTTGATAGAAACAATGTTAGAATTGAACTTTTAAATGAATCATTGATATGGTCAATAGTCTGTTATCAAAACAAACACAGCATTCAAATAAGTAAATGCATTTTCTAAATCTTAATAGAATAGATATATAGATATTGATTGCCAGAAAGGATATGATATAAATATATACTTTTACTATATCAGAATTTATTTGCTAGCTAGAATTAAATGTTTTATTAAGAACTGAATTTGTTATCTAGAAATTTAGAAAGTCCCTTTTGGATGCCTTGGATCTCATAAAAAAATAACTAAGCAATTTTCAGCAAAAATGACTGCCCTCCTCCAATTTATTACACTCTCCATAAGAAGCAAAAGCATTTAAACGATTCTGCTGACCTTAGCATTACTCTTTAGTGATATTCAAAATGCACTTGTTGTCTGATATTCAAAATGCCCTTGTTGGCAGTGTTTTATCCACCAAAAGATTTTTAAAGATATATTAAAAAACTTTAATATATCTTTATTATATTAAGTAATATAATAAATTACACATTCAATATACATTCATAGTGTAGAATTTAAAATATGGAAATAAGTTAAAAAAGAAAAATAACATCTCATAATTTTATACCTTAGTGATAATCACTGTTTCCTAATGTGTATGTTTACACTTAACTTCACAGAAACCAAATTTTTCATCTAAAAAAAAGTACGAAAGAAACCCTATACCTGTTAGCAAAAGAAAAAAAATTTCATTGAGTATTGATGACATTTAAAATTGAGGTATTTTATTTTATTCTATATAGCAGATTTTATTGAATGTACCCCCATTTCTGAACATTTCAGTTGCTTTCATTTAAATTTTTTTTAATTTAAAAAGTTTTCAATTATAGTTGATATTCAATAATATTTTATATTAGTTTCAGGTGTATGACGTAGTGGTTAGACATTTATATGATTTTAGAAGTGATCCTCCTGATAAGTCTAGTACCCACTTGGCACCATACGTAGTTACTACAATATTATTGACTATATTCCTTATGTTGTGCCTCACATCCTTGTGACTATTTTGTAACTGCCAATTTGTACTTCTTAGTTCCTTCCCCTTTTTTGTGTAGAAAATATACATCACAGAATTGAGGAAATACGTAGCTGCTTCTGCGTCATGTGACACTGCCTGTGCAGGAAACCATTGAAATAAAATGGTTTATGGAGAATAGCAGGTGTTATAATAATCTCAAAAAAAAATTTGTTGAAGATTAAACAACTACTGTCAAAGAAAAAGTTTGAATATTTATTGATCAGCTGCTATCTGCTGAGAACTTCACTTACATTTCTCACTTGAACCTCAGTGTGATTTTGGGAGGTAGATTTGACCCCCCCCCCACCCTATTTCAGATGAAGATAAGCGGGCTCAGTGTCTTTAGGTAATTGCCAAGATCTGATCCCTGGCAAGGAATGGAGCTGGGGCCTGACACTTGGTCTGTGAGACTCCAGTGTCTGTATCCTATTAATTTGATTTTAATGAGTGACAAGGAAATATTTTCTGATATAGTTGATCTGAAATAAAAGCCATACTCAAGATCATTTGAAGGCATTAAATTACAGTTCCTGGGACTTCTGATAATTCTTACACCCACAGTATCAGAGATTCAGGGAGACTGACGAGGGAATAAGTGGCATTTTGAAGTTCTAGAGTAGCTTTTTCATTAAGGATTTCTATAAAATGGTTTTACTACTTTAAGTCTTCACTGTTAAAATCCCCTTAAACTTCTATCACATTCTCATTATGTTTATATTTTGTTCTCAGATTACCGTCCACTTATACCAGGCAACCTTATTGTTTATACCTCTGAGCATCACCTATTTGACTGTTCTGGAAGATTAATCATGAAAAATTTTCATGCAGAAATATCCATCAAGATCAAAAGGGGGCAGGAAAACAAAAGCTAATTTCATTCTGAAGATGCTATTTTTCTCTTGGCTTTGGAGGTTGATTCCTGCCTGAGTCACTTCCCCCGAGAGGGTAATGCTGGACAGCAGCCTCCAGAGCCAGTGAGAATTGTCTCAAAGAAGAACAGAAGATAAAAACAAACTTTCAGTTCATGGTAGTACTTATTTTGCATTGGAAAGTATGTGTAATTCAAACTACTATAATTCCCATTCTTATGCCAAATGTAATCCTGGAGGAGGCTATTGCTGGCATGAGGTTTAGAATTTGTATTGCACCAAAGCCAATAGCTTGTTTTTCCATCTGGGCGAGGCACAGAGTTTGCAAGTTTTTAATCCCGAGTTACTCATTCTCTGGTAAATTCCAGTTCTGGGCTACTGTCGGACATATGCCAGGTTTTGCCCCAAGAGTTAGAAATGTAATATGGCCCTTGTTTAAAAGTGTTTTGCTACTGGAAGTACAACTAGTTCTACTGAGGTTTGTGTTGGCCACCTCAGGCTTGTGAGTTCAGTTCAAAGTTTTTATTTAGTTCTGCAAAATTTTATGGTTTGGCTACCTGAGGGACTGTCCCTCACACTCTCCCTTCCTCCCAGCTGGGAAGAGCTGCTAGAGGACTTGGCTGAAGATTTCCAGATTTTACTTTGGAATAGTCATGAAGGTGGCTCAAGTGTCCTTGGAGGCTGTTTATATTTGGAACTTCCCTAGTTGGCGTGACATGACTCCCATTGTTGGCTTTATTTACCCGATGGGGATGTGTTTAAGTACTCCATCTTAAGAATTCATCTTCTGGTGCACTGAATTGATTTATACGGTTGTTCTCTAAGCTGGGGCCCAATATTAGTTGCCACTGCAAGAAATTTCTCAAACGTAAAACAACACAAATGTACTTTCTTGCAGTCTGGAGGTCAGAAGTTCAAAAGAAGTCTTAAGAGCCTCAAATCTAGCTATCGGCAGGGTTGGTTCTTTCTGGAGGCTGCAGGGGAGAATCTGTTCCTTACCTCGTCCACGTCTGGGGTACCCTGGCAGTCTTTGGATGCATCACTCCGGGCTCTGTGTTTATGGTGACACTTCCTTCATCTCTACTGCAGTCGAATTCTTGCTGCCTTCCTCCTACAAGGACTCTATGATTATATTTAGACCCACCCAGATGATCTAGAATAATCTCCCCCAAGAGATTCTAACTTCATGATTCTTAACTGCATCTACAAAAATGCTTTTTCCAAATAAAGTAATCCTCACAGGTTCAGGGGACATAGGACATAGGACATGGACATCTTAGGGGGTCATTATTTAGCTACTACAGAGCCTGATGCATTTGATTTTGAATCCTGGCTCTAACAAGGTTTTATACATTCTAAACTTTAGATTGCTTGTATCTAAATGGTGATAATAATGCTTATCTCTCAATAGGCCGATGTAAGATTTTGATGAGTAAACTACTAAAGCATCGAGGACACCATAGTTAATATTAGTTTTTTCCTATCTTTTCTTATAATATCTGAAAAATGCAACCAATCTACCACATACTTATCTCCAAGAGATTTAATCAAGAATGAGTAAGATATTACACATAAACTACTTAGAAGCCTTTAGACAGTCAATAAATTCTAATACTTTTCTCTTTTATTCCCCCCTCCTCTTTTCTATCAATGAAGTTTGAAAGTCTATTAGTCTTTTTAGCTGCTACCTTATTATTCTTGGACTTGAAATAAATCCCAAATTAATTTTCTTTTGTGTGTGTGTGACTCCGTCCTAGTCTATATTTATTTAACATGTTATCTTTTTCTGGTCCTAAATTTAGGATTTAAAATTTATCCTTAGATAATTGAAATTTATTATGTGTATAATAAAGGTCCACATATCATGCAGGACATTGTATGGTGATTTGGGCACCCACTCTGGAAACATACTGCCTCTGCTTGAATCCCAGCTGTGCCACTCAGCAGCTCTCTAACCTTGGGCGAGTTACCTAACCTGTCCTTTGTAAAGTGAGAATAACAGAAGTATCTTACATAATATGACTGTTATGACCATTGAATATTTTAATATTTTGAAGCCCGGAGAGCAGTGCTTGGCACAGAGGAAACTCAATATGAGCTGTTTGTTAAATAAATGAGTGAATAAATAAATAAACGTCTTCTTTCGCCCTTAGGTTATCACAGTTTACTGTGTGATCACGACTCCACAACTTTAGACATTGGTGATTGATTTTAGTACTCTTTCTCCCTGAGCACATAGGAAATGAATGAATGAATAAAGAAATAAATCTCTAACTTCAGGGAATCACAGCAGTCCACGGTGTTGGATGGCTGTCTCTACTAGATAGCGCTGATTGATTTCAACACTCTTCCCCCCGAACCCTGAGTGCTTTAGAATTCCTTTCAGCACAGTATTCCAACAGTTTTTACAAATCCTTCCAAACAGATGCCCAAGAAACAAACTATTCTTCCAACCCAGTCTCCTGGGTTGGTTCTGGCCCTGCCTTCCAACTGGTCGAGATACTTTTGAGTCTTGACTCCTTGGTGTTTCCTACTGTCTCCCAGCTTGAATCACCACAAACTTAAAGACTGTATTCTTATCTTATTTTTGAGTAAAAACATTTAAAGACAGACTACCACCCAAACTCCATTGCGCTCCATTGAAGAACCTCCTCCTCGCTGGCACAGTCATGTCTTAACTACCTGGAGTGTTTGGATTGTTCGGCAAATTTATTATCAGGTTTCCTTTCACCATCTTATCCACAGAGATATGACAAGAAACTGCAAATGCTTTGCAGAAATCTGTTTACGTGGTCTGTATAGCATATCACCACCTTAGCGGTCCTGTCAGTAAGTACAGTGAGGTTAATTCAAAATCACTTTACTCATAGTAAAATAATCGCTATTAATTATTATTATATTACAATCAGTTTTTCACAAAACATGTTTAAGATACTTCTCTAGACATTTGTTCAGGGACTGGCCTATATTTTATAGGCTCTAAACTTTGACCTCTAGTTATTCTTTTTCTCCATGGTTTTTATATTTATTTATTTAGTTAGTTAGTTATTATTTGTGCCTATAGCACCTTGTCTTCCTAGATGGTCTCCCATCCCAGTACTAACCAGGCCCGACCCTGCTTAGCTTTCAAGATTAGACATCGGTCTTGTTCAGAGTGGCATGACCATAGACCATGGACCATGGCTCCACTGGAGCGTGAAACCAGAGCCTTCTGCGTGTAAAGCAGACATACTAACCGCTACACTATGAAACCATGTCCCATGCTTTTTTAATTGATTGAAATTTTTGGACAATATATTTTTCTATTAAAAATAGCTTCAAAATTACTATAGTTATGCATATGCATTGTAATAAATAAAGATAATATTAAGAAGCAGAACAAAAAATTTTAAATCATTATAAATAAATATGTATAATACATATAAATAGTATCCAGCCATAAAAAAGACAGAAATCAGTAAATCTAGCCATTTGTGACACATAGAGGAAATTTGAGGCAATTATTCCAAGTTGAAATAAGTTAGAAAAAGACCAATACCATATTATCTCACTTATATATGGAGGCTAAACATTTAACTCATAGGAGAGAGAAGACTGGTGGTTGCTGTGGCATGAACACATGTTATTCAGAAGGTACGAACTTTCAGTTATAAGATGAGTAAGTTCTAATGTACAGCATGGTGGCTATAGTTAATAATACCATATCATATACTTGAAAGTTGCTAAAAGGATAGATCTTAAATGTTTGCCACACACACGTAACTATGTGAGGTGAAGTATATGCTAACTAATGTGTGTGGTGATCATTTCACACTATATATGTATATCAGATCATCACATTGTATACCTTAAACTTACACAGTGTTATGTGTCAAATATATTTTGATAAAGCTGGAAAAAAATTACCCAAATTTCTACTATCCAGAGTAAACTGCTATTAATATATTGGTGTTCTCCCTTTACCTCTCTTCCTCCCTTCCACGCTTCCTCCTTTCTTTCCTTTTTTCCTTCTTTTCTTTCCTTCCCTCTCTCTCTTCTTCTTTACCTTCATTCCTGTATAGAAGAATGCTATTCATTCTGCTTCATAGCTTTTTTCACTCAATATTTAATTATTAACGTATTTCTGTGTTCTTCACTATTCTTCCACGTAATCATTTTTGATAGTTGCTTATAGTTTCATTGTAAGAATGTGACACAATTTAATTAGCAATCCTCTACTTTGAGGCATTGGTTTTCAATTTTTTTATATGATACATATTGCCATTTAGAACATTTATATAAAAATTTGTGCATAATCACAAATTAGAGTATATTAATAAAAGTAATACATTTCTTGAGTCAAAAGAGGCAACATTTTTAACCTTTTAACAAATATTTCATTGCAGTTTATAGCCTACTATTGTTTTTTGGGTATTAATATTAAAATTTTTTTAGCAAATTGGATAGGTACAAGGTTATCTAATTTCTTTAATTTGCACTTGTTTGAGTAGTAGTGAGGTTTAATTTTTTAAAAATAAAAATTGGCCCTTTTAATTTCTCTTTTGTGAATTTTCTGTTTCTTTTATTCATCAACTTTTCTAATATTGTGATTATTTTTTCTTATTAATTTATAAGAATGCTTTATATTTTAGTGTCAGTGACTCATTGTCACATATGTTATGAAAAGATTTTTTGCCATTTGTTCGCCATTTGTCTTTAATTTGATTTTGTCGATATATATGCAATTTAAATTATAGCAATGACTTGAAAAAAATAAAATTGTTGTCTTTGGTGTTGTCTTCCAGTAATTTTGTATAATTTAATATTTAAACCTCCTAGAATTGATGTGTGTGTGTGTGTGTGTGTGTGTATTACTCAGTCCAGGATCTCCCTTGATTGGTTTCTGGCCTCAGCCTTTCACATCTATGTCAATGAGCGCAGTCACACTCAGTGTAGGAGCCTGAGTAGGAAATCCATTGTTTTGACTAGTGTGACATTTACCATGTACTTATCAGTGAGACCAGAGAAACACGTTGACAGAACTTGTTTTTGCTCTGATCTCAGAACCTCATTTGCTTCTGCATTCTCATCATCGTTTTCTTCAGCTGAGATGAGAACTTCCTTCCCTTTGCTCTTGAGCATATACTTTGGTGAGCTCAATAGGTGTTACAGACTGGCTAACTTTACTTTTAAAAAATCTAGCCAGGCCCATAGGCATTACTTCCTTTTATAAAGGCTTTAATATTTTTATCATTTTAGCTTGACAGCACTAGTAAATTGTGAGTTCTATCCGTGAAATAGGTCATCGGATGGATGGAGATAGCTTTATCATTGAGCTCCAAAGCCCTAGAAATCTTTTTGTCTCTAAAGAGACAACATATAGGCTGATACTCTTGTAAGTTTCTAAGTGAATCAGTAAGCAATTGTGATATGATGGAATCTGCCACTTATTCTCAATGCAAAATTGTTCAAGGGAAAGGAACTAACATTAATTAGGAACCAGGTACAGTACATACACCCACATCATTAAATTCAAACTATAGTTATGCTGAGGTTACATATTAGCACTCTGATTTTCCGAAGAAATTGAAGCTAAGGGATTAATTCATTTTGCCTAAAGTCACATAGCTAGTACGAGGTGGAGCTGAGGTTGAAATACAGGTCTGCCTGGTTCTAAAACCTTTAGGTTACTCAGGATGATTCCTGCCCTTATAATATTTTGCTAATCAATTGAATTCTTGGTTCAAGAAAGTGCCTTTGATGCCAAGATCAAGTGGCAAATGAATATGTTATTGGATAATTTATGTGTATGCCCTAGAGCAACTAAGGTACCCAACATGAAACAGAGTTGTTTTGTGGTCCTGTCCGATGTACCTCGTTTGATGATGGTCAGAAAGACTCAGGAGTCCGACTGCTCCAGTATTTCTTTCTCACCTGGTCTCAGAATTTCTAATAAAAATGAATTAATTATTACAAGGCACAGATTTATTGTCTTAGAACCACTGGCCTGAACAAATCATCTGATACTTTCACTCTTCATTTTTAACACACATACCACCCTGAGGATGAAAAAAATAGACCTCACCAGAATTCATTGCAAGACATACTTCTTGGATGAGACAGTAATGAGGCAATGTCTGGTTCTTATTGAAGGTCATAAATAAATGGTTCATAACCCAAACAAAAGTATAGACTTTGTTATCAACATCACTACCCAGTGCATTGTCCGTAGAACATGCTTTCAGAAACATGAAATGAGACCTTTTTATACCTTATTTTAGTTTACTTGTTACTTGAATCCTTCCTGACAGTTTAAAATCCAACCTATTTTTAAAGAGCTAGAGAAAGAAATAACATTATTTACAATAGGAAGGAGTTGCAAGAGAAATTTATTCAAAACTCACACCAGGAATGGACCGATGTGGTGTTTGTTTTGTTCATAAGTATATAGTTTTGTCACTACGGAAGTTTGAATTTCATGCTCAGGATTAAAAGTAGTAAGGTGCCAGCAAACATCATTGTCTTTGGAAAATCTATGTAAATTTTCAAATCTAAATCTTGCAAACATTACTTCTTTCTTTATTGTTTGACTTAATCTGTTCTCCCTTCCTGTGGAAACTAGCTTTTGTTTTTAAGTCTGACATAGTAATAGATTGTTGCAAAGGAAAACAAGAGAAAATGTGTGTGAGTGAGTGTGAGTGTGTGTGTGTGTGTGTGTGTGTGTGTGTGTGGGTGTATTTGGTGTTGTTTATGTGCATGAGTATAATGTGTTTATTATTTATAAACCAAGTCTTTTGTTTTACTTCTGGAAAAAATAAACTCTGCACTACAATGCACTGCCTGCTAGTATTTCATGGAGCAATATAGGGTGGTCAATTATTATAATTTTTCTTTCTGGAAGATGCTATATTCTGCCAGGTAGGGCAAAGCCCCTTCCTGCCCAGCAAAGGGCAGGTAGAGTGTCAAGGTGTCATCTGTAGGTGTCGTCTCTAGGTGTCCTCTGCGCGTGCGTGCGCCCATGTGCGCATGAGCAATGGATGGATACTTTGCATGTGAGACCTGAGCAGCTAACTGCGGTCCCTTACTGAGCAGTCCAGGATCCCTGCATCTACTCAAGAACAAGGTAGGCCTTTGCCAAAGTGGGGGAGGAAGAGGACAAGATCCAGTGAGCGGACGGGGCTGCCCGTGGGGGTTGGGGAAGCAGGGCTGTAGGCAGAAGCAGCCAGGTCACCCCCACAGGCCCCTCTGCATGATGCTCCCGTCTCCATCCGGGCGCTGAGCCCTGGCCTGCCCCTCCTGACACCGGGGGTCTGGACGGGAAGTCCCCTGTGACCCGCCTCTATCCCACCAGCTTCGGAGCTGTTGAGCGGCTTAATGAGCAAAGTGAACTCAGAGCAGAGCATCATTCACGTTATGGGCTGCTGTACTCTGGGGCACCCCAACAAGGAGAAGGTACAGGGTCCCCCAAGCACTACCTCAGTCTTCTGGAGACTCCAGACCCATGAGAAGAGGTAACAGAACAACCTGCTTCTCTTCATTCCCTCTCCATCTTCCTTGAATTCCCCAGAGAAACCCCCTATGCCTGAGCCCAGCCACTTGTATGGGGTTCCTGCCACCCCCTACAATTCCCTATACTCCTCCCTCTCCCGTCCTGAACTCATGGCTCCTACCCCTCCTTCCAGCTGTTCCAGAACCTCAGGACCCCTCTCCCCTGGAGCTGTCAGCCCAAGGTCAGTGGTCAATTATTTTTTTGAGAAGTGGGTGAAAAATAAGAATCTCATACAAAAGACATACACAGTGGCATAAAATGAAACTTACCTATAAGTAAGGATCTGAGAAGCTGCCGGACATAGTGGAAAAACTCCTGGATGCAGAGTCAGGAGATCTATGTAAATGGGAGGTGCTCATGTGGGATTTCGCTCTGAAATATTCAGTGAGGGAAAGTGAATTTGAGAGAGGAAGGAAGAGGGACTTCAGGAGCTTTAAAGTGGGAACATGAGGATGAAACAAAAAGGATTGCTCTCGATAAGTCTGTGTTATGCCTCAGGCTGAGACCTTGGAGCCTGTCTGGTTTTGCCGGGGAGTGCGATTGCTCAAATGCAACTTAATTTCTTCCTGGAGTCACCCTCTTTTGTTTCTATACAGACTGTGAGGCCAGGTCAGGGATCTCTGCTCTTTTCTGGAACCACAGGCTCAGGTGAGATCACCTGGGAAACGAAGGTAGAGAAAAAGGAGATAAATCCCAGACCTTTCTAAAAGTCAGAGATTGAGTAATGAGAGAGGAGCTTAAGAGTGAAAAAAAAAAAAGAAAAAGGCCAGTGAGGCGAGAAGAACATTACGAGTGTGGGCGACACTCATAAGGCAAGAGAGGAAAGTGTTTCAGGAAGTTGGGAGTGCTCAGGAATGCTAATGTTGCTACGAGGTTCAGTGAGGTGGAAGTACATACAGGTGTGTTCCCTGGATTTGACAGCCTCCGGTTATCGATGACCTTGACAGGAAAATGGAGGAGTCAGAAGGCTTGATTGGTGTGATTGAGGTGAGATAAGAAAGTGGAGACAGGAGATAGTGTTACTATTGAGTTTTTTTTTTTGCTGTAAAGAGAAGGATGAATGGGGTGAAAACTAGAGTGTACCTTGGGTCAAGGAAGGGTGATTTTTAAGATCAGATAAACTAGGTCAGATGAGAGCAATTGAGCAGAGCAGGAGAAGAAGGTGATGTAGGCGAGAGAGGACAAAACTTCAAGGAAGGGAGAGGACACGGATCAGGAAATCTCAAGGGGGTAACTGGGCCTTTTTAGAAGGAGTGACACGTCAACCCTAGTAACAGGAAAGAAAGTAGAAAGCAGTAGATATAGAAAAAGATAAGGGAACTTCATTTAAATTGCTTCTAATTCCTCAGGAAAAAATGAGGTCAGGTCAAGGGCTAAGGTGAGACAGGGATGTTTGAGGAGAGAGGAGAAAATATGAAATCGTTGTCTGTGAGAGCCGGAAAATACATGTGCTGGGGAAGTGTAAACAGAATTGTTAGGAAGTGTCAGGTGTCTGCTCGGGACTCTGAGTCAGGAATTTATTGTGGAACTGATCAGGGGTACTAAAGGGTTTTCTTTATTAAACTTCAGTTATTAGAATATGGCTAGAGTTGAGTTTAATTAGGTTTTGTGCTTTTCCAGGCAAGAAAGAAGGAGGGAGAGAGGGAGAAAGCTACTAAAGGAGTCTGCATGTGGGTGATTTTCTGGGAATGGGGGAGGGTGAGGACATGGGGGTGATGGACTGAGGAAAAAGTTATTAATAAGTGTGGGGAGGTGACCAGGAGGCTGAGATATGTGATGTCTGCGGAAGTGGAAGTGGGTGAATTGTAGTGTGATGATATGGGCTTCAAATGAGTTCGATATTTTAAAGAAGCAAAGGCCAATAAAAGCTTTGAAAGTAGCACCAAGCATCCCTAAAGTTCATGATCTGTGAAGAAAAAAGGCAAACTTTGCTTCCATCTTTAGGAAGATGGAAAGAAGGCGGAAGAACCATTCAGAGAAGGTGAAGACAGACTGTGAGTTCCATATGGCCCAGGAAAGAAGACTACAGAGAAGGATGGAAGGGATGGATGTAGGATGATGGCTCCAGACTGGAGGGAGGTGGATGGGTGAATGGTGGGATCTTAGAGTTTTGAGAGAGGTTGAGTAAAAGGGAAAAGAAGGCATGAGTGGTCAGTCTTAATGGCCTCCTGATGGAAAGCCCAGGGCCTGTGTCTCATAATACAGCCGGAACGAATGGGGAACTGCAGACAGAAGGCGCTGTCTGGACTCCTTTGGGTTTCTGGACTCTCTTTGGGTTTTTACTGCCGCCATCTAGCTGCATAGCCTTGGGGGAAATCCTCTGCTGGCTCTCACTTTTCTTGTGTATAAGGTGAGTCAGTTCCAGTGCTCATGTGTTGGTTTTTTTATTCTCTGCAATGGTCCCTGTCTCCCTGTTGGCCTGTTGACATCCTAACCATTCTGTGAGAATCTTCTCAGAAGCCATCTGTACCAATTGGCTTTTCTCAGTAATCACCTATCCCCACCAGCTGTGACCTTTCTGTTCTCAGAATTGCTGTAACACTTTGTCTGAACCACCGTGGTGATGGCAGTTATCAGTCTTCCAAGTAATACAGTGCTCTGTCTTTCTCTCTCATCCTTGTCAAAAATTCCATGAGAATAGGAAATGTGATAACATTCCTTTTGCTCAAGTAGATTCTTAGTAGGTGACTTTTGAATGAACCAGGAAAGCACACTTCTGGAGGACCAAGGAGCAATGAAGTAATAGAGACTATTAGGAAAAATGAACAGTACCTTGTATAACATTTCAGATTTGCATGGGACATTTAGGTAAGTGGAAAAGGTGATTTCATTAGGTCTAAGAGTTGTTTGTACGGCTCTTGCTGAAAACACTAAGCGGTTACAGACACCATAAAGCTATTATTAGAGGCCTGATTGCTTCAAGCAAATAATTTTATGGAGTTTGAGGAATCCTGTCATGTCAAATGGAAAGTAGCATAATTTTATTTGAAACACATTTCTTTTCACAACTAAGAAAAAATAATTTCTTTAAAAATCCGTGGTCACACATGACTCTGATTCTTATCACAGACATTATTCTAAGAGAAGTTTTGGGACCATTCAGAGTGTTTGGAAGCACCGACTCTTGAGTGCCACTCATCAAATGTGTGTCTGTGCTACTTGCATATTTGACGGGATGCCAGTGTTCCCAGGTTATGAGCACAATGGGTCGCATTTATGTTTGTAACATGGGTGTCTGTCCCTTTGTCAAAAGTCTCCTCTTTTAATAAGTGCAAATAAGTAGGAGGCTTGATCTTACAGATCTCTTAGTTACCCACACAGAATTCTCTTCAGTGCCTTGCTGGATTCCTCATCGTTCCAAATTCCTCCATAACCACCCCACCAGTGGTGATACCGCCGATCCTTGTCCTGTCGCTCTCCTGTCTTCCATGGATGAGATGATGCTCCCCTTGCTAGAACCACTGGAGAGACAAAAGGGGTAGCTTTGGGGGGCAGGGAGAGGAGAGGGAGAGGGAGAGAATTTTAAAACTAGTTTATTTCTTTAATCTTCCTGAGACTTGTAGAGTGGTTAAAATAGCACTGCCAAGCAGAACTTTCTGCAGTGATGAAAGTGTTCTATAATTGGCACTGTCTCATACAGTAGTCACTAGCCATATGTGGCTATCGAACACTTGAAATGTCACCAGTGCAACTGAGAAACCGAATTTTTAACTTAATTTAATTTTAATTAAAATGTAAATGGTCACATGTCCTGAGTGGTTACTGCATTAGAAAGCACAAGTTGAAAGCATGGTTTCTGGACTCTGATTCTTGCTAGCTGTGTTGTCTTAATTGCTCTAAGCCTAATTTTCCTCTTTGGGTTCTAGATAATTATAGACCTACTTCTTGGTTTGGGGATTAAATGATACATGCAGAACACAACCCTTGCTTTATGAAAAAGAATAACACTTAGCTATTTTTTATCATACAAATTACAGTGGCCCCAGCCCACTTAATTCACAGGAGTGTCTCATTTTTTTGGCAGTTACCTGTGCTAAGTATTCTGAGGTTCCTTTGGATGCACTTTGGCTGTGAATTAGTGCTTTTTAACGCTGATTTGCTACTGCCTTGGCTGGTAGGAGTGGGACAGGAAGTGAGCGAATGTGTCTTAGTGAACTGGCCCAGGTCTGGAGACCTCATTTGCTTCCATGTTCTCTCTTACTCTGATGTAGACTCTCCAGGTGTCTGCGGTGAGAAAAAGGTCATGTTCCCTCTCGATATTACGCTCAGTCAGAAACATCTCCAAAGGACGGCGTTGGGGCCCCAAATGGGTACTCAAATAGAATACCTCTTTCAGTTCATACACACAGGCACTTTTTCCAAGGTGCTCGTATGTAGGGCAACTTTGAACAAGTCTGGCACCCACTGCATATGGTGCCCAGTGGCTATGCAGCCCTCAACCACATGGTGAATTTCCACGTGGAGTGTCTGTTGTCTTATCTTCACTTTGATGTCCCGGTGTCACTTGCGAGTAAACTCCATGATTCACAGTGGTGGGAATCTGGGTCCTGGGCATTTTACTCCCACAAGACTTCTCATCCCTAAATAATTTAGAGCAGAATAGATGTGTGGTAAGAGAGATAGTGCCTAACATTTCAGCCCAAGTTGCAAATGGCTCTACTGGGGAAAGGTGGAGAGCCTTAGACCCTTTACATCCTTTTTTGTGAAACATTTGACCTTTCCTCACTTGGTCCCTGAAAATCCTAGCGCCATTCTTTTATGATTCCTTCCATGAGCAATGAACGTCCCTAAATAATCACCAAAATATGAGGATAGTGACCTCACAGTAAACTCGTCTTAATTTAAGCATTTATTATATCTGAGGAGATTTCAAAGCAGCCCTAAAGAGAATATGTTTTACAGGACAATTATAAAATACTACATTTTACAAAGCTCACTGTGCCAGTAGTAGGGATTATTATGTCTGTTCAGAAGAGATAGGTGTATATGTTTCAACCATTTTTTTATAAGGTGCTGGTATGTGTATTTCTGTCTATTGTTTTTTGAGATTTTCCTCTCCAAATGCTTATTTGAACAAAGAAATAAAAGTAAGTAGTTAAATAAGTAGCTCTTATTTCATAGAGGAGGATAAAAAATTTAATTAGTTTTGTTACAATGATTATAAAATAACAATGAATCACTGAATTTAAGCCTATGAGTTATGTGCACATGCAAGAAACACTATTTCAACAATAAAGTAAGAGATTCAAGAAATTCTGCTTGTAAAAGACCTATAATACTACAACAGTGAGGGATACTGAAGGAACAATAATATAAAACATCCACCAACAACTCATCTACTTGATCATTATTAGTTAATATTCTCATAATTTTGGCTTGACTTTCTTTTGAAATTTACTTTATGTATTTTGATATTTTGATTTCTTTTATACTATTCACAATTCTTGGGTACATGAGGAGGAAGTTTTTATGAATAAAAGTTAATATTACTGTTTCAAGTGAGAACTATTATTAAACTTTTAAAATAATTACTTGATCCAAAAGAAGCTTTAATTACAGAAGAATATACAGTCAAAGCCAGAATATGGATGGTAGAATATTTCCTATTATAAACTGACTGAAACCTGAAATTATTAATTAATTTTGACTAGCTGATGTAATGTTCAGGGTGATAGCACTGTGTTCATTGTATGGCAAAGGCATTGGTCTTCATTGCAATAGATGTCAAGCCATCTCAAACGCAAATTAGCAATAACAATTTTATCTATTATTTTAATAGACTATATTGTTCCATGTGAGAGTGAGATAAGTGAAGTTTACCACTTCAAGCACTAATATTTTCTTTAGTACTTGAGAACTGGGATCAAAAGTTCTTTATTTTAAGTATATTTCCTAATGCAAGTACTGCAGTATTAGGCACAGGCACTCAAAACACACCTTTTGACTTTTACATAGTTTATTTTTCACAGTCTCATTAAACGCAGGGTGTGGTGGAAGGAATCCTTCACACGTTCTCTGGTGCAATTATTTATGTGTTTTCATCTGCTGGGAGACACTCAGCTCTCTGTTGAGTTCACCTCTGTCTCTTTGGCAGTCATCAGAGTGGCAATTCAGTGGCTGTCACTTAGTGTCAAATGGTTTGACCTGAACTGCTTCAGAGTTGGATTCTTGGGATGTGTGTTTTCACTTTGTCAATTACCAGCTGAGTGACTCTTGCCACTTATTTTACTTGAGTCTCTGTTTTCTCATCTGTAAAGCTGAGAGACTAATGCAGAGTTTTTATGAGACTTACATGAAGTGATTCATGTGTGTGTGCCTAACCCAGTGTCTGGCACATAACAGGGAGATACCCAATAAATGTCTTCCTTTCCCTTGTTTCTTTGCAGGGCAGAAGTTTGTTTCTCTCATTTTATAGATGAAGTAATCAAGGTTTAGAAAAGGAATGTAAATTAACCAAAGTCCACTTTTACATTTAGAAAAAGCATCAGGATTAGCCTCTATCTCCTGCCCTCCAACCCATGTTTTCGCTGTTAGATCATACTGTCTTGTGTTTGTTTAACAAAGTCCGTAAATGGTTATTGGATTGGCTGGTCAAGCCCAAGTGAAGTACAAGATAAGAGAACACATTTCAGACTAAAAGACAATGAGAATTTTGTTGATTTATGAAACAAATGTTTCTTCGTTATAGACTCAGTAAAAAGTGGTAAGTTTGGTCTCTTGTGAGCTTCAAAGTTGAATGTGACAAGGTCATTGCCTTAAAGAATCTAAGTGGTAGAAATAAAAAGACATAAGTTTAAAAGATGATAATCCAATGCAGTGCATAATAAGAGCCTCACAAGTAGTACAAAATGCTAAGGGAATTCAGAGGAGAGATCACTTCTAGAAGGTGGCATGTTTGGGCTGGTGCCATGTTCCTTTCCTTCATCATAGTGGTGTGTAGGTTTTAAGGGGACTTGAGCACTGCTCATTCTCAAGTTGTTCTGCCAGCATCACTTATTCAAAGTTTTAGGTACTGTTCTCCTAGGAAAACACCTGGATTCAGATTCAAAGACAAAGCTCTTTATAGAAACAGTTGTGCAATTATCTCTGCTGTCTTGTCCCGGTTTGTAACAGCTGTTCTGGAAAGTATTGCATTTGCTTCTCATATTTAATTAGTCACTAATGACCAATACAGGCTATATGAATTCTTTGCTAATTGTTGATGATTCAGGTCAAGCATGGCAGATGGTTCCTTATGCTGAGTTCTCCAACAAGCATTTTTATTACAGGAAGATGGATGCGTCAAGTTCCGTAGAACAGCCGAGAGTGAGCTGTTTGCAGATGGCCAGGTTCGTAGCATGGGGATATTTCACCACAGGATCCTTCCCCACAAAATTCAGCCTTTCTTCTGAAGCAGGTCTTCCTCTCTGCTTTCTTCTTCTTCTTTTCCTTCCCCTTCTTTCCTTTTTTGCTTTTCCTCTTTTATTTCTTGTGTTCCTACCCAAGGGGAGTATGCAAAAAAAAAAAAAAAAAAAAAAAGAGGAAGAAAGAAAGAAAGTGATCTCTTCCTAGGTGGACTTGGCTATAATTTTAAGGTGCTAGAACCGTAAACATAAAATGATATGTGGCTATAGATAAGTGTAGGGCGAGACAACCTGACTTATATACTTAAGCGTGGAAAGACTTCACAGTGAGTGATCCACTTGAGTGAGGTTTGCCAGGAAGGTTTCTTGAAGCCAGCTTGCTCACTTTCCTGCTTGTTCCAAAGCAAGTTACTTCAGATTCTCGTCATTTAATTACATATGCGTTTCGTTCTGTATTGACATCATCAGCATATCTACATCTTTGAGTGTAGTTTCTTATCATCTAATCCAAGCTGACTGATGCTTAGTTTTCTTATCTCATTTCCAAACAGTTATATATAGCGTTCAAACTTCATGCCAATTTGTGCTAAGCATGGCCCTTTAATCCCCCACGCGTCCTTACGTTGGTATGACCATAGCTTCCAGTGGGATTACACCAGTGATGGACAGGCTATAGTGAAAATGAGGGGGCTTGTTTTGACCACAGTTTAATTCTGTACTCCAAATTAAAACTTCTATTGCCTAATAAACATGGCCAGGAAAATCCTTGGGATTGCCAAGGAACAGAATCAGTATTTACCAAGTACATGATCTCCTGGGTGCAGTGCTCTGTATTTTAAACAAATCCACTCAGTTATTGCTCACAGCCCCCTCAGCTGACACATACAGGAACTGAGGTTTACAGAGATAAATCCACTTGCTTAGTGGATTTTCTCACTACACTAACAGCGTCCTTAAAATAGGGCTTTTAAAGGATTCCCAGATACTGGGAGTACAACAGAACTCAAGACATGCCACTGCCACCAAAACCACTGCCTCTGCCCCTTGTGGGATATGCTGGAGTCAGGGGCTCCTGGGTACTCCAGGAAATGGTATGTGTGGAAATTAAGTGGTACGTGTTAGGAAGAAAGCTAGGGCAAAGGGGAAGATGAGCGTGTGAGAGATGTTTTGTTGTCATCAGTTTTATGTTCAGCCGTGAACACCCTGTGCTGAGGAAGGTCTGTGTTCCCAAAGTTACAGCTCTGTAGTAACACTGGCCTCACAGCTACTTTGGGGGAGAGGACCAGTGCTGTCTCTGTGGTGTCCGGATGGTGAGATCACCATGTGGACCCAGGTCCAGCATCCCCTCTGACCATCTCAGGACCAAGCCCAGCCATCTGGTTCAGTATCATTTAACTGTTATGGTGTATTTTTCCCCTCAAGAATTTCATGGCTTTTTTTTGGCATCCCATCTTAGACAGAGCCAATTCAGTATATCCCTTCGGCTTTCATAACTTCAGATATCTGGGCAAATACATAGTATCCTTGGTTCCCTTAGAAGGCTATAGGTTCT
Organism: Macroglossus sobrinus; assembly: GCA_004027375.1. Taxonomy (NCBI): domain Eukaryota; kingdom Metazoa; phylum Chordata; class Mammalia; order Chiroptera; family Pteropodidae; genus Macroglossus; species Macroglossus sobrinus. Next base: position 1,229,182 of record PVKZ01000098.1, on the reverse strand, counting down.
TTATGTAAATTGCATACCCCTTTTAAAAAATCATCTACACTCACTCACTACTCAGTGGTATGAGAGAGGGGTGGCTTGCTCTCATCTGATAAATTCTGGAACCTGGTCTCTAATTAAAGGACAGGGGACCTTTGTTTAATCTCAGAACCAGAATGACCACATCATGCTCCTTCCCGAACATGATGAGAGTACCCTCTGGGGCCTGGGTGCTTCTCGAGCTCAGCCTCAGTCTTGCATCTCCTAACTTGCCCATCCTGTTCGTGAACCAAAACTTACTAGAAGACAAAGAAATGCAGTAAGAGGAACAAGATGTAGGTGTATGTAGGAATCGAATGAGCAGGGAGCAAGACAAGAGGATGGTGGTGAGGGAGGGAGTTTTCATTACAGCAGAGTTTTCATCTTAAGGCAGCTTCTTTCTTGTGACAAGGACAGATATACAAGTGGAAGCCAATGTAGCTTAAGCTTCAGGCCTCTCACTTGCTTGGGACTCTTCCAGGGCTCTGGGAGTGACTCTGCACATTTTTATCTGTATTACACTCTTTTTCTTAAAGGGGATTCCCCTTCTCCAGATTGTGTAAACTTAAGGCTTCGTAAAACCTGAGCTCACTCCTGCCCTTTGAGAATGGTTCTCATTAACACAGAGACCTAGCTTGGCCAGTCAAGAATTATGACTGGATTTGTCATTGAAAACCCCTGGCTAAAGGGCCTGCTTAGTAGGAAGAGGCAAGCACTAGCTTCTGGCAGCCCATTTTATTTGGGCTAGGGATGCTAAAGAAGTTTTATTTCAGCTCCCAGCCCCAATCACAGTCATGCAGTGGCTGTATTGAGAAAGATTCTGAAGCCAAGTTCAGGTTCCCCAGAGTAAAGAAGCGATGGCCGCCATGAATACCAACCAGGTACGAGGCCTGATGTGGGTTTGGACCCCGAATCTCTGGCCCAGGTGGGAAGTCACACTGTTACAAATGGGGCTGGAAAAGTCAAGAGCAAGGGATGTCTTTTTCTGTAGTAAGTATCTTTCAGAAAACACAAAGCGATTCTTTTTATCTGGCTTCATGAATTGTGCAGTGTTGTGACGTTTGGCAAAGAAAGATTCTTTGTGAGATCCATACTGAGCCTGGGCCATGACTGACCCTAGAATATAGAGCTGGCTGCTGAGTAGAAAGTGGACTAGACCCCAGTTTTCTGAGCACTTTCTGTGTCTGCCATGGGTTTGGAAGGTCACATAGACTTAGTGATCATTCTCTATATGTAGAGTGAGGATAGCAAATGTTTAGCACATTCTCAGTGTTCAAAGAATAAAAAATCTTGGTTCCTTAAATAGTTAATAGGTAACAACAGATTTATACCATGTGCTTTTCTTAAATATGGGCATTATAGGCTGAATTATATCCTCCAAAAATTCATTCATTACCTCAGACTGTGACTGTATTTAGAGAGGTCTTTAAAGAGGTAATTACATTAAAATGAAGTGATTAGGGTGGGCCCTGATCCGATATGACTGGCATCCTTACAAGAAGAGAAGGTTAAGATACAGACATATATAGAGGGATAGTTCCATGTGAACATGAAGGTGGCCCTCTACAAGCCAAGGAGAGAGGCCTCAGAAGAAACCAAACCTGCTGACACCTTAATCTCAGATTCTAGCCTCCCAAACTGTCAGAAATGATGTGTGTTATTTACGCTGCCCAGGCTGTGGTACTCTGTGATGGCAGCCCTAGAAAACTAATGTGTTCGCAACAATTTTTTTGAATTTTTGTTCTTATTTATATATTGTGAAGTGTCACATATTTTACTTTTTGTTTTATTTACATTTATTGAAAAGTTCTCTCTTCATTTTTCCATTCCCCCCGCCCCTTTCTTTTACCATTTAAGCTCTGGGCAGAACATTGAACAGTGGTCATTTTTGCCGTAAGCCAGCCTGACTCGATATTTCTATTTAAACTGCTATCAATATTTATAGAGAAGCTGGTGAAAAAGGAGGACAGCTCAAATTAATTCCACTGAAATGTAGTGGAGGATGTAAATAACCCTTGGTTTGAAAATCTGGTTAACGATTCTGTCAGTCTAGAAAAATGTTGCTGGAGAGAGAATGGCAGGGAAGGCTATTAAAATACAGGCTTATCACAGAAGGGGGTGTTTTGATCTGTATTTTGAATAACAGGGTTGAGGTTAGTAATATTTTTTTTCAGAAACAAGATGATGAATTTCAGTAATTATTTGGTGTATATTGTAATCGGCTGTAGAGTCAGCAAATGATGTTCACTCAAGGGCTGGGATCACGGGAAAAGCACTGCTTGATTAGCCATGCTTCGTTAACCAGAGTTCATCTGCAGTCTGCTCTTTTGAGAATATGTAAGACTTTTAAAAAAACAATCAAATTTCTACAGTATATCCTAGGATTCAGTATAAATTCAGGACAATCTCATGCATCATGCATATCTGTATTTAATATGAGTCATGGGCAAGAATTAGAATACTGAAGTTATACAAATCTTTAATTATTGAAAATTGAGTTAATTTTGTTTACTCTATAGCATTTATTAAAGCAAGAAAGTGAGCTCATTATATGAAGAAAGCATTTTTCATAGCCAGAATAGAAACAAAGAATTTCTATTTAATTGTCATCTAAGAGGAAACTTCAGTGAATAAACCTCAGCCTTTAAAAAATAGAGATATTGCTGTGTTTCTTTTTTCACTAGCAATGGCTTTTATCCCAGTCTCCCACATGTAAATGTTGATTTGTTGGCTTTCAAAGCTCGCTGATATTTCTATTAAAGGCAATAAATATTTTTAAAAGGCTTTTTCGAGAAAACATGACTGTCAGCCCCTGACACTTAGGCTGGAGCTGCCGGATGGGCAGCCGTCTTCCGGGGATCTTTTCACCACGGATGCTGCAGCCCCGTGGTCAGAGCCTCCATCCTCTCTCCCCTGGACCACTGCAGTAGCTTCCTATAGCATCTACCTGTTCCTCCTCTTGATGCTCTATAGTCTGTGCTTAACACAACAGTCAGTGTGATGATTTAAAAATCTATGTGTCATTTCATGGTTCTCTGCAGTTCAGACCCCATGTGACTTCCAATCTGAGTCAAAGCCAGAATCCTACCAATGGCCTCCAAGGCCCCCCATGATCTGCCCTGCCCCTCTGTCCCGCCCATCCCTGGCTCGACTCGTTCCACTCCTCCTGTCTGCTCCAGATTCTCTGGCCTCTTTGCTGTTTCTCAGTCCTGCCAAGCCTGTTCTCTCTGTCTGAGTGTATTTTCTACAGATGTTTATAGGGCTCCTTCCCATATTCCTTTTGTGTGTTCGCTCAGATGTCGCTCTCTCAGTGAGACCGCTCACTCTCTGCAACACTGCCGTCCCCCCAGCAGCCCCACCCCTCGCCCCTTCCCCTGGTGTGTTTTTCTCTGTTACTCTTATCCCCATATCACTTAGTCTTTACTTGTCCATCGTCTTCTTAGTTTATTTTGTTCACTAAATAGAATCACATTTGGCCCATAAAAGGCCAATAAATATTAGTTTGATGAATGAAGGACCAGTGAGGACTTCTTAGTAACTCATTTACTTGTTCACCACAGGGGACAGCAGGAGAACACAGAAAGAAGCTAAATGAATTTTTTTTCTTAAATTAAGTTCATCAGGGTAACATTGGTTAATACAATTATATAATTTTCAGGTGTACATTATAATTTGACATCTATATATTCTGTTGTATGTTTACCACCCAAAGTTCAGTTTCCTTCAGCTACCATATATTTGATGCCCTTTACCCACTTCACCCTGTCCCTACCCCACTATATTTGATCCCCTTTACCCCGTCTACCTCCCCGCTCCTCCCCCACTCCCTACCCTTCGGTAACCACTAGTGTATAGTTCATGTCTATGAGTCTCTGTCCTGTTCATTTCTTACATTTAGGTTTATATCCCACATATAAGTGATATCAAGTGATTTTCAACTTTCTCTGTCTGGCTTATTTTGCTTAGTATGATTATTTCAAGGTCCATCCATGTTGTCTCAAATGGCAGTATTTTATCTCTTCTTACGGCCGAGTGGTATTTCATTGTATATATGTACCACAGCTTCTTTAGCCAATAAGGACACTTCAGTTTCTTCCATGTCCTGGCCACTGTGAATTCATGCTGCTATAAATGTTGGTGTGCAAATATCTTTATGGATATGAGTTTTCAAGTCTTTGGGGGTAAATACCCAGTAAAGGGATTGCTGGATCAATTCTTAGTTTTCTGAGGAACCTCCATACTGTTTTCCATAGTGGCTAATGATGGGTTAGGACACTAAGTGAAATAGGACGGAACAGAGGGAACTTGTAAAGCATTCTAATGCCATCGTGCAGTCTGTGGGTTTTGACAATAACATAGAAAGCCAGAAGAGACGGGCTGATATTTTCATAGTAACGTCTCTTACTATATATTGATACCACAAAAGAAACCAATAGGTTATAAAATACTCTCTTTGAAGGTAACGATCTTCCTTTTTATTTTTTATTTGTTTGTATTATCATATATAGTGTAAAAATCAGTGACAGTCCATTTAGGGATAGGCTGTTTTCTGGAGATTTGACAAGTGAAAATCCACTGATGCCTTTATTTGTTGCTTCTGTTGAACAGATTTTTAAATGAAGATGTGTAATTGCTTGAGTTTTGTCATTGAAGGCATCTGCTGATTACAGCTGTTTCTAAGAAGTTGATTAGAATATATATATTTTTTCCTTTCTCCCCAAATCAAAACCTGAAATAAAAATAGCCATTGCTAATTTGAAGATGATGATTTCAGCATTTCATGATTTTGGCTTCCATTTTATTACAGAAGATCATTTGCTTGTCTGCTCAATGGCAATATAAGTGAAGCGTTTAATGAGTGTAAAATGATGGAGTAAGGTTTACATAGTCTGTCAAAGGAGCAACCTACTTCCTAAGTGAGGAAGACTCATATCAGTTGTTGGTTTTTAAAAATGTGATTTTGGAAATATATGATTTTGTCAGTTTTCCAAATATATGATTCCTCTTTCAGATAGTAATACAGAATGCTCAAGTTCCTCAGTGTATATTCTTGTTTTTTCCCCTCCCCCTACCAGGCCTGGCATCTGTCAGATGGGAGCCTGGTTGGGAGAGGTAATATTTAAAGATACCCAAGAGAAAGGAAGGAAGTGAGTATTTATGCATTAATATTTTTTTCTCCTTAAGACAAAGCACATTTTCTTACAAACTGTTTTTTCCTTTTTGCTCTAGTTGCCAGGAAGCTCCAAGCCAGTTTTATTAATAATTATAGTAACTAAATTAGCACTTCAGGAAGTACTAATTTATGCTTTGCTTTTTCCACTTCCATTTTAATTATTGTGTATTGACGTTATCGTGTATGTCTATAGTAAGCATCTCCACGTTCTTTTGTAAAAGATATGAATTATAAAAAAACCTTATTTCAGTCCTTTGCCCTCTTTATCTCCCCCCTCCACATTTCTTTCTACCCAATTTCAAAAAATTTGGTATAATGAAAAACAGCAAAGTCACTTTGATGTGCACGATGATGTAGGCCTGTGTACCTGACAGTACTGACAATATTGAGGCCTTTTATCAATTGGATGATTGTATTGAATTACTGAATTATGAAGACAATTGAAACAGCCAAATGTCTGAAAAAGAATTGCACCTTTATTTTTGAAAGCTGTTTTTAATGAGTATAGAATTCTAGATTGATGGATTTTTAAATTTTAGTTCTTTAAAGACGTTACGCCATTGTCTTTTGTTTTTTTTAGTTTATGAGAAGTCTGCTGTCATTCTTTGTTCCTCTGTACTAAATATGTCTTTTTCCACTGGCTTCTTTTAAAAAATCTTCTCTGTCATTGATTTCAAATAATTCGATAAGATGACAGTAGTTTTATTCACGTTTCTTGAACTTGGAGTTTGTTGAGCTTCTGTAGTTTTAGTTTTCATCAGATTGGAAAATTTTAGTCAATATTTCTTCAAATAATTTTCAGTCCTTCACCTTTCCTTTGGCACTCCTGTGTAGCTGTTAGGCCTCTTGAAGTTGTCCCATAGCTCACTGGTGCTCTACTAATTTTTTCCTCAGTCTTTTTTCTCTGAGTTTCATTTTTGATCATTTCTATTGCTATGTTTTTAAGTTCACTATCACTTCTACAGTGTTTAATATGCTAATAATTTCTTAGAGTGTATTTTTTATCTCGACATTATATTATATCTTTAGAAGTTTCATTTGAGCTCTTTTATACCTTGCAAGTCTCTACCACTTTTCTCTAACTTTTTGAACAAGTGAAATAAATTTATAACTGTTCTAATAACTGTCAAATTCTAATTCTAGCATCCATATCACTTCTTAGTTCCAGTTGATTGATTTTCCTCACTATAAGACATATTTTCCTGTATATTTGCATGTTCGGTGTTTGGGTTGAATTGTGTCCCCCTACCCCTGCAAACTCATCTGTTTAAGTTCTAATCTTTAGTATTTCAGAATGTGACCTTATTTGAAAACAGGGTTAGTATAGAGTTGATTAAGTTAAAATGAAGTCCTTAGGGTGAACCATAATCCAGTATGACTGGTGTCTTTATAAAAAGGAGAAATTTAGAAATGCACACACACACACACACAGAGTTAGCCACAAGAAGAGACACGGGGAGAAGAGAGCCAGGAAAGAAGGCCTGGAACAGTTCCCTCCCTCAGTCATGACCCTGTTGACACCTCAGTCTCAGACTTCTGCCTCCAGAGCTGTTGCTGAGGTCACCCAACTTGCTGTACTTTATTATAGCTGCCCAGGCCAACTGATACACTTGGTAGGTTTTGACTAGGTGCAGAAATGGTGAATTTTACCTTCTTGGGAACTGGATATTTTTATATTTCTGTAAATATTCTTGAAACTTGTTCTGGGATCCATTTACATTACTTGGAACAGTTTGATCTTTTCAGTCTTGCCTTTAGGTTGTGATAGGTGGGAGTGGAGCGGTATTTTGTCTAGGGCAGATCTGGCCCTGCTACATGGAACAAATCCTTCTGATCGCTTAGTCTGATGCCTTATTCATTATGAGTTTTTCCACTCTAGCCGGTGGCATCAGGAACTATTTTTGTCTCTGTGTGAGCTCTTTCTAATCCTTTGAGGTGGTGATTCGCAGACCTTGGGTAGTTTCTCCACACATGGGCTGAAATTACTTAGCTGAACTCTCAGGAGTGACCCTTTGCAGCTCTTGAGAGCTCTCCCTTCTCTGGTATTTTCCTCTGCAAATTCTAGCTGCTTTAGTCATCTCAAACTTCCAGCTCCAGCTCCTTAATGCAGGGGAACTGCCAGTTCCAGCTGGAGAAGCTTGGCTCTTCTTCATGTGCCTCTCACATCCACCCATCAGGCTAACCTGGGCACGTTCTCGTGGCTGTAGCACCAGAGCACGACTGGAAAGAGAGCGAGCTCATTGCTCAAAGCGGATTACTTGGGTGAGCCCAGAATCCAGAGATGGAGAATGATGATTAGGACTATTACTGTAATTAATTTACACAATGAGTTTTATGGTCCTTGATACATGTCAAATTATTCTTTGGAAAGAATATACAGTGTTACCAGCAATATTTAAGCATGCCCATTCAGCTTGGAGTTTTACATTTTTTATTGGTTTTCAGTGCTTGGTTATATACTTTTTTTTCTTCTTGAGGAAACTGACTCTGAGTCATTGATAGTACATTACTGTTTTCAGATTCTTGTTTGTGAATATATATATACACACACACACACACACACATATAATGTTTTCTTTACTGATTATTCTTGCAAATAATCATCTGAACTCCAGGAATATTGATTACTGTACATTTTTTTTCTCTTGAGCAATGAAATTATATTAATGCTTTAGTAGATATAACCAGTACTGGCCTTTATTTTAATGGATTTCTATATGATGAAGTTAGCTTACTCAGAGACAAGTGTGACTGAGAAACAATATGGAGATAGAGTTGGACTTAGAAGCAAAGACGTTTAGAATGGCAAAGGCTAGATATTATCTGGTTCAATGTTCTCTTTATACAGATAAGCACAGATAAGAAAACTGAGGCACAGAGCAATTTAGCTACTTGTCCAGGGTGAAGAATTCATTAGTGATGCAGGATCTGGTACATCAGGTATATAATAAGTATTATTTACATGAAGAAATAAATACAAGACTGGAATTTAGATCTCCTCGCTATGTTTGGCACTCTTAATTATACCATCATAGAGGTACAACGTCATTAGGATTGAAAACCAACCTAAGCTACAAGGGAGAAAGAAGCAAATTGGACCAGTTTAGGGAAGCACAGACTTTCAGGGTATTTAAAAAAATTCATTAAGAAATTGTGGTGATATTCTACAAACATACAAGTATAAGATACCTTAACATTCTCAGAGATATGTGGGCCAATGAGTGGAGACGTGAATGAGAAAGAATATCACACCCTAATATTAGCAAGGGTGACACCAGTGAGGCAGCTCTCCCAAAGCCCTGGGAATGTGGAAACATTGACTGGGTTAGAGGAAAATAGTCTTAAGACAATGGTGCATTTCAGGCCCAGCAAATTCATCTGTGTGAATAATGGATGGATTGAATGCAAAGAAAGTATATCCATCCCCAGCGTGAGGATGTTATCATCACTAATATGAAATGTGGTCTATTTTAACTTTATGATGCTTTTAAGCCTAGGATGTGGACTCATCAGAAACGTCTGGCTTATTATTTTTGTAAATTATCTCTTTATCAAATTCAGTCTTAAAACTTTTACTAAATGACTTATCTGGTACTAGGTACAAGCTTGAGGATCTTACCAGTATTTCAGCATAAAACAATGAGAAAGACAATGCTCAGTGGTTGATGTCTGGCTTCCCACAGATTCAGAAAGGTTATTATTCAACACTATTATCAGGCTGCTGGGGACAGAGTGAGAGGGGGTGAGGGACTGGGCAAGGTGGTGGTTATGCAGGAATAAATAGCCCAGCTCCCCAAGAATTAGGTTAAATCTCCCGCAGCCTTATTTACTAAGAATTTTATGGCTGACTGACTTGTAAAATTTGTTTTCCACAGTCAGTGGGTGTTAATCATCAACAGGTATTACTTGGTGACAGCAGCTGGCCCTGATGGGAGTGCTCCACAGAGAACCAAGGCGCAGTAGTTCTGAGAATCTGACATCTGCAGTGGTAAGAAGGCTAGAAACTCATCTAAAAATGTGATTTCCGTTCTTTAGCCCACAATGATTAGGGTTGGCAGGACTTATGTATAAAGTTTACAAGTCATGAAGAAGCATACACAATGGTGAGCTCTCCAGGGGCAGGGGCTTTCTTGGTATTGTTTCCGTCTGAGGACTTGGCATTCACTGTTTCCTCCGTCTGGAATGTACATGGTTGCTTCTCAGAGGTCAGGTCTTAGCTAAATATCACCTCCTCGGAGAGGCCTTCCTTGATAAGCTAGTCTAAGCTAATTTCCCCTATACCCACTATACTCTTTCTCACACATCATCCTGTCTGATTTTCTTCGCAGCACTCATCATCATCTACAATTAAATACTTATTTTTTTATTGTCTGTGTCCCATGCTGGCACAATGAGAGAAGAAACTATCTTGCTCACTGTAGTATCCCAGAGCTCAGTAAATGTTTGTTGAATGATTGAATGGAGCAGACATGGCTTGTTCAGTGAGTCTTAGAATTATGTCAGAAGCAGAAGATACATCTTGACACTAAAAGTTAGTTTTCATGTTCATTACAGATATTATAGAAAATCTGTAGAAATTCCTACCTTGATAGTATTAATTAGTTCACAAGGGCATATCTATTTATCTATATCTATATCTATCTATCTATCATCTATGTATGTATGTATGTATGTGTATGTGTGTGTGTATATATATACATACATACATACATATATATATGTATTATGTGTGTGTGTGTGTGTGTGTGTGTGTGTGTGTGTGTACACACACATATATATAATGTTTTCCCCCATGGTAACACTATATATTAGAGGGAATCATTCTTGTTTTACAGGAGACACTGGAGGTCATAAGATATTATCAGGGTTTGAGCCTGAGATATCTAATTCCAGAAGGCTTGTTCTTCCTTCTACACCATCTTTCTTTAAATAGATCTTAACAGATTATGATGAGAGGGGTGAGCAGTGATTTGTGGTGGGGGAGAAAGAAAAGGGAGATGTGGAAACAGCATTGACATAGTGGGAACAAGTTGATAAAATGAATAGAAGTGGAAGGACTCATCCATTCACAAATCTAAGTGAGCTCTTATTTGCTCTAAGATAAGAGTAAAATTATTAGCAAGGTAGAGAGTATCTGGGGATGCTGATGTTGTCTGTGTGGCTGGAGGGCGACTGTTGAGGTAACGATGGCCTGACAGGCAGGTGAGAAGATGAACTTTGAGGGCCTTGGGAGTGCAGAGAAACCCAACCATGTCCTTCTGGAATTGACCTGGTCTTCTCTGGCTTTAATGATCAAAACCAGTCATGAGTCACATGATCTACTCTGGGTTATTTTGGGTGAGCTTAAACCCCCTCGGCTCAAATGGGTTGATTCACATTTTGAAGGTAGGTTGGTTGGTGTGTTAACCTGGAGGTGGTGAAGTTTATATTACTATTTTTAAAAAAATCTTTTTGGGTCTTATGACCAATTGATGAATCAATCACTAAGTAAAATTCCTGGTAGAAAAAAAAGTGCTTTTAAAACATTTTTCAAGAAAGCAATTGAAGAATGGTTACAGTGACCTCACTTCCTTTGCTGTTAGTCCTGCTGATGTCCCGCCCAGCAGTCATTTGCTAGAATGAGGACTGTTCTTCTTTGCTTCTTTTGAACCCACTGTACTCTCTGCCTACTTATTATTATTATTTTTTTTAGCATTTATCACAGTTTAGTAACATTATGTGTTTTACGTATTTGTCTCTGCCACTCGAGTGTTCGTTCCTGGGTGTCAAGGTGAGTTTAATCACCTTTGCTCTAGACCAGTGCTTGTAGGTCCTTAATGAATGTTTGTTGGGTTAATAAAAACATTGCAAACCTCCCAGAGACAGTTTAATAATAATCGTAAGCAGTGCAGAACGGCCTAAGCTTTCACTATAACTAGTCTACTTTAAGTCCTATGTAGAAAATGTATACTTTGTTTTATCAGACAAATGCTAATTATCACCTGCAGCGCCCTGATCCTGCCAGATCAAATATGGAAATGTATTTCAGGCTTATCACTTAATTAATACCAGTATGCTGCTGTGATAGTATTATTTTTATTTTCAGTGGAATTTTCCATTTACTGAAAGGACGCCTATGAGTCTTGGAGTAGGGTTTTTGCCACTGGGACTCTCACACAGGGAACAGAACCTGTTTTGAACTATATGTATCTACAGCTTTGTAAACCAGTGAACTGAATAAATGTACAAAGTCCTCTGATGTTGCTTCTAAGAAACTAATCTTTCTCAAAGTTCAAACTTGATTTTTTTGTTGTTGTTGTTGGTCTCAAAAATCTTATCTAAGGGAGTCAGCTATATATCTTTTTATTTTGGCTAGAAATTTTGCTGCTCATGTCTGGCCATCAGTATTTTGGAAATGTACTGCCATATGGCCCAAGGATGTCTCTCTTTTCAAGTGGTGATTGAAGAGAAATCTTTCCTGTGTGAAAATTTCAACAGTACTGGAGATTTAGGTTGTCAGCAGCATCTCAGCAAAGAGGATAAATATTTGATCCAAAACTTTAATTATTCTTGAAGTGAAAATGATTTTAGTGTCATGTTGACTCAACTGTTTGGGCCCCTGAGTCCAAATTTATTGTGTCTGTAGAACAGAAACTACTTTGGTAATTTCTCATCAGAATGGATCCCTGCATAGATCCATTAGAAATGACACCAAGAGAATTTAGTCTTGCATTTCTTCCTTGAGAATTAGACAAGAACCTTGATGACTGAGTAGTTCCCAGTGGTGATTTTATTCTTTTTTGCTTCCTTAAAACATGTTACTAAACAATTAATAAACAGCAGGCATTTGCTCTGGCAAAGTAATGTGCTAGGGAGAAAGACACAGATGGCCAGATGTTCTTAAGGAACTGCTTACGATCTAGTTGAGAAGAGACATTTGAAACAGTGTATGTATCATAAGCGTTGACAAGGCACATACGTGACAACTGTTCAAAAAATGAAAAGAACTGTGTAAATGTAGTATTTTTAAGGCGACACCTCATGAATTGCCAAGTTGTGCCTTGAAGGTAGGGTAAAGACAGGAGCAAGATGGGTAGGATATTCCCATGTGGCCTCGCAATGTGATCGTGCTCAGAGAAGTGGTCAGTTTGCCTGTTTTATATGAAAGCAAATGTCCTGTCCAGGAAGATGTCCTTGGAACATTAGTCCATCAGCTGAGGACCTCCGCACATGTACTTATCTCTACTTTTGAATCATCCCTTAAACTTCTCTACCTTTTCATCTGGTCAGCTTTCTCATGTTCAGATGCCATCTCAGACCTTACTTTCACCAATAATCCTCCAACCAGTTGCATTAAGTGGTTCTGTTGAACTATTATTATCTTAAACTGTTAACTGACACTAACTTCCTTTAAATTTCAGATGTCCTTTTTCCTCAACTGGATTGCGACTTCTAATGTAAGGTGATATGTCCTCAAAGCCCCAAATATATGTCTCCTTGTATTGCAATTGGCTGTGGACTCATCTCTATCCCCTCAAAGACCGTAAGCAGCCTGAGGGTGAGACAAGGTTGTCCTTTTGATTATTTTTGGCCCTAGACTAAGCGCAGTGTCTGACATCTACTATGGTGCAATAACTTGCAGTTATTGAGTGAATGAAGGCATTCATGAACGAATTCAGCTGATTTAAGGTGTAAATATTTTAGTATCAAGGGAGTGAGGAGCCTTTACCTGTTTGGGAATTTTAACAAAAATTTAGTGGGCCAGGGATTAGGGAAACATGGGGTGGGAGAGTAGGAAAGAAAAATGATTACAGGGTAAGAGAGAGAATAAGGAAGGAAGAAGGGTTGTGTTACAACCTGGTTTCTGATCACTTACCTTTTTAATAGTGTAATTGGAATGATACCTCATTTTATATCAGTCGTCTCCTAACCATCAGATATTTGGACACTGGTTTTGAATTTAATATCTGATACTCAAAGCATATTTATACATTCTTGTAGTAGAATTTCCTTCCCTCTCTCCCTTTTATTCATTGATTTTTCACTTACTGGTTAATTTATTTAAAGAATGTTTGAGGGCCTGATTTATGCAAAGTTTATAAAAACGTTAGTAACTGGATATATCTCATAAAACACAGTCATTCAAGTTTTACAGGCTTAATTTTCTCTCTTTGCAATTTAAGTCCAAGCGATTGGTTTCACCCCTTTGGTTTCATTAGCAGGGCGTAAGGATTTAGATGGGAAGCCTGGCTGCTGTGGACATTTTAGTAATGGTAACCCGAGTAAGGCCCTTTAAAGTGTTCTATACTAGGTTACAGGGTGATTTCTTTTTCTCTTGATCAAATTCTCTTCTACCCCCTCTTTCTTTAGCTATTATCAGGGAGTAAGTGGCTGAGAGCTCAAAGTACAAAAGGTTGCTTTCACATTACACTAATCCCTAACAGTTTTTCAACAGAAAGAGTAAAGGCAAGGTGAGAAAAAAAAGGAGTATTTTCTTATTCTTGTCATTTTCCAGTTCTGTATTAGATAGAGACAAGCAAAGACTTTTACTCTTAAATCTAGGCCATTTCAGCTGCTTTTCTTAGCATTAAGTGATATACAGTGGTGGATGTGTGGGAGCTGCCACAAAACCCCATTGTGATCTGAGGTGGTGTTATGTATCATGCTGTTTGTCCAAGCCCAAATAAGTGACTAGAATGAGTCAGAGTTTACTCTTTCCCACATTTCTGGTAAGCCTCAATAAATGACACTAAATGTTAAAATGGTAACAGACCTTGTTCTAGGAACTGTGGTATTATTTGAGAGCTAGGAATTTACTAGCGAAATCCAGTTAGTGATTATTGGATGATGGTTAGCGTTTCAAATGATCAGACAAATCGAGTAGGCATCATTCAAAATTGTGGGTTAAGTATGAGCACAGAGATGGAAAGAAACCTTGAGAGAGAGATTTAAAATGGGTAAGACCGTGGTCCTTCCTGGGCTGGTCCTGGAAGAGAGTGCTCTCACTCTCTTCTGGCCAAATCTGTTGTCATTGTCTCAGTTTATGAGTAGCTTCTGTGAGGGGTCATCCCTGACTCTTGTGTTTATGTCCACTGCTTCTTATGCTTATGTCTATCGTAATGCCAATTACATTGCCTCCTCCCTCTAGACTGACTATTCCCTTCCTCCCTCTCTCCCTCTCTCCCTCTCTCCCTTCCTTCCTTCTTTCCTTCCTTCTTGCCTGCCTTCCTTCCTTCCTTCCTTCCTTCCTTCCTTCCTTCCTTCCTTCCTTCCTGCCTTCCTGCCTTCCTGCCTTCCTGCCTTCCTGCCTTCCTGCCTTCCTGCCTTCCTTATTTTCCTTCTTTCCTTTTCTCTGCTACCTCCTTCTTTTCTCCTTTCCTTGGAGAGTCTTTCATCATGTGGAGAAGAATATGTTCGCCTGTTCCGGGTAGAGGGTACTGGTGAGAACAGTCATGCCAGTTAATTTTTCCTACTCCTTCTAGAGGGTAGCTCAGGTTCCGCTGGTTTTCTTGGCCGTGATAGCTGAAATATATTAATATATAAATCCTTGGTCATTTATTAACTATTATACAAAAAAGTATTTTTGAATATGTGCAGATTTCATAAGTCAGTACAACATAGATATACTATTTCTCTAAATATAATATGAATGGACATTTATTTAGTTTTCATCTTTTCACTACTTTTGGAAATAACCATTTAACAGCCAAGTACAAAGGCCTCTTCTTCCATTCTCATCCTATTTGTCTCCTTGTTGGTGGTCCCTCGGTGTCAGGCTGACCTTCCTATCTAGTCTGCTGTCCTGATTTTTGGGTATTTCCTTTCTTACATTTCCTTACGTTTCTACCACCTTTGTATTATTTCTGAGTGTATTAACTATAGTTGAATTTTGCCCATTTCTGACCCCTTTATATATAGACCCATACAGGAATGCGTTTTTGTGAGTTTGGTTTCTTTTGTTCAACATTTATTTATAAAATTCATCCATATTGTTATATAAGGTATCCATTGCTATATGAATTTTATTGCATGAATATGCTAAATTTTTTAATCTGATGTATTTTTTATGAATATTTAGGTACTTTCCATTTGGGGATCTTATGAGTAAAGCTGATTTGAACATTCTCATCTGTCTCCTGAAGGCGTGTGCATGCATTTCTGTGGGTCACAGAGCAGGAGAGTCAGAGTGAGGCTGGCCCGTGTGTGTGTGTGTGTGTGTGTGTGTGTGTGTGTGTGTGTGTGTGGAAAGGGGCGGCCGTCACTGTTGTCTGGCTCATTTGGTTGTTGAGAAAAGCAGCCTATCAGGAAGTGAGGAGGGGTGTCCAGTAGATGCTAATGAAGGAATCCCCCCACACACTGGGGATGCTGGGGATAGAAGGAGGGGCTCAGGCTTCGCTGTATTTGGAGAGCTTGTAGTTGTTTACCCATGACTAAGTAAGCATCAGAGGTAAGTTAGACATTGGGGCAGGTGGTCATGGAAAACTTCTCTCAGAAGGTGACATTTGGAGAGAACTTGAATCATTAGAAAGATCCTGTCCTTTCGGGGAAGAACAGTCCAGTGAGGGGATAGCATGTGCAAAGGCCCTGATGTGAGGACACATTTAGAGATGCTAAGAAACCACTAATGGCCAGCGAGGCTGGAGCACACGGGCAGGAGCGAAGTAGGGCACGATGTGAGGTGTCGGGGGGCAGGCCAGAGGCAGGGCTCCTGGAGCTTGCAGCTCACGGTAGGGGGATAATGGACCTCAGTACAATGGAAGGAGTATTAAGTTGGGCAGTGAACTGATCTGGTTCATGTTTCAGAGAGGTTCTTCTGCCTGGATTGTAGTGGTGGCAAGAGTGGCAGCAGGGAGACCCATGGGGGGTGCTGCCTCAGGGAGAGATGGTGGTGGCTTGGACCAGAGTGATAACGGTGAAGGTGAAGGGATGGGTTAGAGCTGAAGGGACTGAATGTGGAGAAATTGACTGTTTTTGTGGCTTGAACAATCGAGTGGATGTCAGTATCATAACTGAGACAGGGAGGGCAAAGGCAGGAATACTTCGGGGCGAGGGGAAGGGGAAGCAGCTATAGGAAGAAAAAGTTCTGTTTTGGCCACGTTAAGTTTGAGAAGCCTATTAGATATTTTAAGGAAGTGTTCAGACATATGATTTGGGAGCTGAGAGATGTGTTCTTTATAGACCGTGAGCAAATCTTTCTCCGTCTGGGCCCTGTCACATGGCCTGGTACATGGAAGGCACTCGATACACCTTTGATGAATGAATTTATTCAGCACATATTGATGGAGCTCCTACCCTGAGCCTGGCACTGTTCTAGGAACTGGGGGTACAGTAGTGAACAAAACAGACAAAAATTCCTGGATTCCTACATCTTAAAATGAACAAACGCAGACATGCATGAATAAGCGAAATGTTCTAGATAGGACTAGATATTTGATAAAGTGTTTAGTTTATTTTTTTTCTGTCTTAAAAAAATCTTTTAAAATATTAAGAATGGAACTCTCCAGCAGGGTTAATTGTAAGAATAGTGTCTAGGTAGAATTCATTATAATAACCCATTTTGCTCTCTGTTTTCCTTTTTAACTCGATCTTTGTCATTTTTATGTGCCTGAGACCTGTGTATCAGTTGGTGGTCCAGTAATTGTGGTGGGTGGGTGTCATTTACAGTTGCTTTGGAGTCAATTTCTAATTTCCCCTTGAAAAATGTTATTGACAGGCACACTGTTTTCGCTAGCGGGTGTAAAATGGCTCTGTGCCACATGGAGAAGGAGCAAAGTGTCACCTCCTAGGTTTGTGATAAAATTTCTTGATAGATCCTCAGGGGGAGTGAGAGGAGAAAGAGGCCTTCTCGGGGCCATAACCCAGCATGTGTCAAGGCTGAGACTTCGAAGGGAAAAATTCACATGCTTCAGTGGGAGGTGCCTGTCGTCCCACCACTGTGCTAAATATAGTCCTGAGCGGTTTGGTGTCGGCTACTATTCTGTGAAGGAATTAGCAGCTTCCTCACTCTTGGGGAGTGTGTAGCTTAAAATGACCGGCAAAAAAGCAAAAAAAACAAAAACAAAAACAAAAAAAACCCCCACAAAACAACAACAAAAAAACCCCCAAAAAACAAAAAAACAAAAAATGACCTTTAGTGGTTCCTTTTGTTCAATGAGATGTCGTATCAGATAATACAAATTAGTTTTGAGGAACCATTTTTATGTATTTGGATTCTTATATATTAGATAGCCATGTTTATTCTCAGAAGAGATAGATTATAGAGTTTCTACGTGAACCCCTACTCTGAATGATACTAAAAAAATATTTGTTATATTTGGACCTAGAGTCTCATTGATAAAAAAAGAGGGAGCTAAGTAGCTTGGTCAGTTATTGTTTTGCCTCATTAGCAAGGTGGATATTTCTGAGAAAGTTCATTTTCAATTATGATTTTCCTTTTTGGTTGCCTTAGTCAGGAAAAGGACAGCCTTTCCACGTGACATACTCCCCAGTCTCACCAAAATCAGGAAAGGCACATACTTAAAATTTAATTTTAAAATACTTGAACTTAAAAGAATTTAGTTAAACTGTTTACATGTCAAAGGGTATGTTTCTCAATCCTGCAGGAGAATTTAGTAGACACTGGCTAGGGAGAGCTTGAGGGGAACTTTTACGAATGTGAGTTTTATTATTTCATGCGTGCTGCCTCCGTCCAGTGTATCCCCATTTGAATCGTGACTCCCTGCACCAAGTCCTCTCTAGATTAAGATGGGTAAGCTGCTTCCGAGACATCCTGATGGGCACCGAGGATGCCCTTGGTGCAGCGAGGCCCCTTTCCTCCCGCCAGTCAGTCCTCCACGCCACAGGCGGGAAACGACGAGCTCTCCGGGCCGGTAGGTTATGAGGGACGTGCAGCCCAGGCTGACGATTTTGGCCCATTTCCTGTAGGTAGTGGCAGATATTTGGAGGTTTAGCCGAGGAGGAAGACTCTGATCGTCTTTTAGAAATCGGCCTGGTGTTAGAGAGGGGAAGGGTGGAGGATGAGCGTGAATCTGGAGCAGGAGACGGAAATTTGCTCATTCAAACAGGCACGAAGAAGCTCTCCTGCGAAGCGTCCTTTGCTGTCTCCAGTGTCCCAAAGGCGGCGTGTTTCAAGAACAGGACTGCGCTCCCCAGAGGGTGACCCTGCCTCCCACCCCCCCGTAGTGTTGGCACCAGCACAGACTCCCTGGGGAGGGCCTTCCGGGGCTTGGGCTGATGCCCAAGGTATTGTCTTCCCTGAGGCCAGTTGGCTCTTTTCTTGGGATGATAAAGAAATGGAATTCTTGGTGTATGCAGTTCTTAACCCTGTCTGTGTCACAGGGGACTTGTCTCCTATTTTAGGACCAAGTCTGGTTTCACTGTAAGTGTGAGATGGGGGAGAGAGAATATTTCAAACCAAATTTCCTTCCTAATTGATGCTTTAAGTAAGAAAAAAATTGGGCAGGAAGTCTAAAAAACCTATGTTTTAAATGTATTCCATTATAATTCAGATAAAAGTCACATAAAATTTTTATAGTACATAATTTTATACTCATTTTTGCAGCTGATTTCATTTATTTGATTTTTCCTTTGATTTGAATATAGAGACGCATTTCCGAAAACCTTCCAATTAAATTATCCATAGCCACCTACTTTTCTCTCCCACGGTGTCTCTAGCTTAAATGTCTTCAACTTTTCTTTGAAATGGCTTGAGATCTCATCTCTTACACTGGAAGAGCTCCAGAATTGGCCACAGCTCTGAGTGGATGGAAGGTGGGGATGTGAGTGAGTCTGCCTTTCGGCCGACGGTCTGTAATCACCATGTAACGTGGACTGCGCCTGGCTTTGAGCCACATTGCCTGGGATTGAATTCTGATGGTGCCACTTTCTGTGTGATCTTGGTCAAGTTACTTAACTTCCGTGTTTCTCATTGCCTCATTTAGAAATAGAATGATTATTGTACCTGCTTTATGGATTAAATGAGTCAGTAACTTAAAGGATTGCCAGGAGAATTTGGAAGATCGATATATATATATAAAAAACACTTGGCACAGCGTCTGGCGTGTAGTGAATGTTACGTAGGTGTTTATTATTATTTATTTCACTTTTCCATCGCTCACTGGCTTTTATCTCCTGTAGTCTAGCCTGTTGTTGCTGCCATGCCTTTTTCTGCATTATTTTGCCTCATGCCAGTCACCAGCCTTCCTTCATTCTCCTGAAGGCATTGTACATATAACACACTTTGTAATAATAGCTGACGTTTACTGAGTGTGACTCTTGTGCCATCAGTGTTATTAATACTTAACATCTATTAGCTCATTTCTTATAACAACTCTTTGAGACAAATATAATTATCCTCATTTTACAGAAGAAGAAACTGAGGCACAAATAGGTTAAATAACTTGTCTAAGGTCACCCAGCTAGGAAAAAGTGACGCTAGGTTTTCAAGCTGTTTACTTACCATTGTCCTGCGGGGAAGTGTAAGCCACCCAGTCTGTGGTAGTGTATGGAGCCCAAATGCACTAAGACGGTATCTATTTGATTCTTTCTAAACTTCTGTGAGGTGGATATTATCATTACTTCTGTTTTATAGATGAGATATGTATGATTTAGAAAGTTAAATGACTTGTTCAAGTTCACCTAAGGAACAGCCAGGTCTGGCACTCAGTTCTGACTTCAAATGCGGGGCTATTTCTTGGTCCCTCGGCTAAGCAGTAGGAGGACGCAGAAGCATATGAAGACCCAGCCACATGCAAAAAAAATTTCAGATATGAGGAATCACTTTAGTTTTTGGTCATTCTCCTTCCTTGTACTTTTCAATTCCGGTTTTTGGCCTTTTTGACTTTTCTTCTCACACGTTTCCCAGAATTCACATCAGCGTTTTGGCATTGTCCTGCAAGACTGTGTCACTGTCCCCCTGGAGCGCAGCCACGGTTGGCACAGGAAGAAGTGACTGAGGGCAAAGCACTGTCTGTAACGTCGCCTCAGTGTCAAAAATAGTTGTACTGTTTCCATATTCGTCTCAGATGTTTATAATTCACATTTTAATTGAAGTCTGACGGGAGGGAGTTTTATTGTAGGAGGTTCTCAGGTACATGGAGTTCTCTAAGATTTATGTCTTTGAGACTCTGTGAATCCCCTTCACGGAATAATTAGCATGAGAACTCATGCAAGACATTTTCTATACAAACTAAAGAATTTGCTCGTCATTAGCATTGTCTCTTACTCCCATGCCTAATGCAGTTATTCATGCATCCATTAAGTCCAGAAATAGTAAATTGAGTAGCAGTGTAGACTAGCAAATGCAGAATAGAGGGAGAAATCTGAAGCCAGGCCGCCGGACTTGAGATCCAGAGCCTGCTACTTACTAGCTGGATGACTTGGGCACGTAACTTAATCTCTCCATTCCTCATCTGTAAAATGAGGATAATAGGACCTACCTCTTAGGGTTGCTGTGAAGATCAATAAATCGTTGAATGTAAAATACTTGGAACAATGTTTGTCTGTTACAAGAAGGATTTCTCAATTGGCCCTCAAATATGTCCTGCTCTGATGCCCAGAACCCATGTCAGTGATGACACATTACTCCCATGATCATGTTATGTCGCCACAGTCGATCTTAGATAGGGAGGTCATCTGGTGGACCTAATCTGATTGGACGGCCCCTTCAAAAGCAGAGTTTCTCCAGCTGATGGCAGAAGAGGAAGTCAGAGAGATTCCAGGCATGAGAGGGACTTGATATGCCATTGGTAGCTTTGTTGATGGAGCGGGCCAAGTGAGAAGGAGTGTGGGCAGCCTTAGGGAGCCAAAAGAGACCCCTGGCTGTCAGCCAGCAAGGACATGGGACATCAGTCCTATAACTGCAGGAAACTAAATATGGCCAGGAACTTGAAATGAGCTTAGAAGTGGATTCTCCCCAGAATCTCCCCATAAGAGCCCAGCCGGCTGATATCTTGACTTCAGCCTTTTGAGACCTGTGCAGAGAACCCAGTCACGCTTGTCTGGACTTCCGAACTACAGAACTGTGAGACAAGGACTGGGTGTTGTTTTTAGCCACTAAGCTTGTGGTAATTGGTTACACAGCGATAGAAAACTAACCCAGTTACATAGAGTGCTTAAAAAATATTAGTTATCATTGCGTTTATTACTTAACATCTTCAGGAATGATGGACTGCATGAGGCACCGAGAAAACAAGGCTGGACAAGAAATAGTGCTGGCCTTCAGGGAGTGTGTAGTCAAGAGGATAGAGTGTCTCAGTTTTTCTGACATCCAGGCTCTACGAAGACCAACTGTTGTTTCATCTTGTACACGTACCTTTTTTCCTTCCTTGCTCTGGTTCTTTTATTGTGAATATTCATTTTTTTTAGTTTCTTTCCCTTTCGGCCCAGCCAGCAGCAGCAGCAGCCGTTTGCCGGGAGAGAGTTGGGACTGGGATTTATCGATTGTCTCCCGTGCAGAGCCCTTAGGTGGTCTGGGAAGCTCCCGGTGTTTGTGCTCAAATATTGTAAGTCACACAAAGGGGACGTCTGTGTCTAACGGAAGATCTGTATAATCCGTTATCTCTAGAATCCACCACCTGGTGTTCCCGACAGCCCTGAGCACAGAGCAATTCCCAGTTTAATCAAACTGGAAAACAAAAGGGGCAATGGAGGCTGCCGTGTGCAGTCCCCTTGAAGTTGTTCCAAGGGAAAGGGACCTTTTGTTACAGACAGCTCATTTTAGAGTTCAGTGGCCTGTGACACTTCCCCATCTGG
This sequence comes from Macroglossus sobrinus, assembly GCA_004027375.1. NCBI lineage: Eukaryota > Metazoa > Chordata > Mammalia > Chiroptera > Pteropodidae > Macroglossus > Macroglossus sobrinus. The sequence goes on along the minus strand of PVKZ01000098.1, from coordinate 1,207,263 downwards.
CAGCTCAGCGGGGACCTTCTGATACTTTCCTACGCTCAAAAGCCATTTTGGTGGGCAGAACAGTAAAACTGCCATGAAGAGCTACTTGGTGGGAGGATGGAGGGGGGAAAAGGGAGGAAAATAAGGGAACAGTGGTATTAATGAATGTGCCTGCAATTATTTTATGATTTTTTCCAAATATGAGCTGTCTTCATTTTCTGAGTCTTTGCTTTTTGATGCGATTGGTGGCTGTTTGTGTATCTTTATTATAGGTAGTGATGATAATAGCATTGGATTTTTTTTTTAACATTCATTTTAAAGGTCCTTGATTGGACCTGGGGTAGGAAGGGGGAAACTGATCATGGTCCATATAATTTTGAAGCACCTAATCCCCTTCTTGGACTGGAAACCAGTTCCTTCCTACTGAGGTTTTTCAGAAGAAAGGCATGAACAATTTTCAAAGCCATCCCAATATCAAAATAAATTTTATAGCAACCTGGAATTATAAAGCTGGGAAGCATCTCTCAGTCATTTGGTGTCACCCAGAAAACTGCCCGCTTGGGTAGGAGTCCGTGACCACATCCCCAGCAGAGATCGTCCAGCATGTGAGCAGCGGGACACTGTGAAGAGCAGGAGCTTGGGGGCAGAGCTGTTTTTCAGTCATTGTTCTATGACTTCCTGACGATGTAACCTTGAGCAAATTATTTGACTTTCCTACGCCTCAGTTTTCTTACCGATAATGGGTATGATAGTATCTAACCTTCAGCCCAATTGTGATGATTAAAATAAATAATCAATATAAACCATCTCCTAGTCCCGAGACTTAAAATATTTAAGCACAAAAATTTCTATCCAGCAATAGTTTTTAAATTTCCGTGGTCTAAGTTACGAGAGATGACTTGGGCAGATCTAGGTCTCGTTCGGAGAGGCTGGAGAACGGAAGGAGAAGGGGGCTTAGACTAAGTCCGTGAACACCAACCCTGCTGTCCAGCCACGTACTGGATGTCTCCAGTCAGGGGTCTAATGGACATTTCAGACTTAACAGATTCAAAAACCAAGATCTTACTCGTTTTCTTCCCTAAACTTGCTTCTGGTCTTTCCCTCTCAGTTAATGGCAAGTTCATCCCTCCTCATAGCTGCGATGGCTCCTCTCTTTCTCTTACCCATTTGGACTGTCAGGGAATTCTTGTGACTCTACCTTCAAAATATGTCTAGAATCCGAAAACTTCACACCATCTCCACTGTTTCTGACTTCGGTCCAAGTCATCAGCATTTTTTAATGCAAGCGTCAGTGTGATTCTGCTAAAATGTCAGGCTAGATCACTCTTTGGCTCAAAACTCTCCAATGGGCTCCTTATATCACTAAAAAAAAAAAAAAACAAAAAAAACAAAAAAACAAACAAAAAAAAAAACTGAAAACCTTATAATGGTCTCCAGCAGTGTTACTTGAGTCTGGTACATGGACCTGTGCCTGTCTGCAAACTGTCACTGGTCCATGAGGAGATTAGGAGCTTGTGCCAGAATGTAAATCAACTATGTCACTACACCCACTGTTTAATTTGCCTGACATTTTGTTCACATAAGACTTTCTCAGTGAGTTAAGTAGCGCCTTGATTTACATTCTGGTGGAGACTCCTCATCTGCCTGTCCTGCTCTTTCCCTGAGCCTCATCTCCCATTACTCGAGTCCCCGTGTTTGCAGTCCTGCTGGCCTCCTCATCATGCTTCCAGCACCCCAGCCGTGCTCCCGCCTGTGCACAGGCCGCTCACTCTGTCTGCAGCGCGTTCCTCCCAGATGTTGCCGGCTGATTCTCTCACCGCCTTCGGGTCTCTACTCAGACACGGCTTCCACGAAGTGACATCCCCTGTCCTGCCACTCTGCTTTATATTTCTCTGCAGCCCTTATCACCTTCCAAAATGCTAATAGAATTGACTTAATCATTTTTAAATTATCATTCTTGCTCCCCTGGCATGTGTACTCTGTACATGAGGGGCTTTTAAATCTATGAGTGTGTGTGTGTGTGTGTCTGGATGTGTTAACTCTGGTAACTAGAAAATTGTTGGTAAATAGCAAACACTTGAAAAATGTTTAGAGAATAAATGAATGCAGTTGAAATTAAATAATTAAATGGTTTGATCGATGCTAAATTTTCATTTATTTTATGGGATCATATCTGTAAAGCTTTTAAAAAATTGTTCAGAAGCAGTAGGGTTTGAATTATGAGAATGACCAGTTAAATCGGGTTAGGATGGGACTTGGGTTGTGCAGGAAGGCAGTTGAAAGACTTATACTAATCAAAGGCTTGGGTAGACAGGCAGTGCTGATGCTGAAATCTATGAGTGCCAGTTTTTTTCTGGATGCTCATTATTATTGGTGTTATTACTACCATTTTTGCTCATTGTTAGGTGAAATGATACTACTACATTGTTTGAATATGCTTTTCTTTGATCATAAATGAGTATTCCATCTTTTTGCTCTTTTTTTGTTTTGTTTTGTGGAGTTTTGGTATTCAGTTTTCCTTTAATGATTGGTATTTTAATATTTTCAAAATTTATGTTAATTTATGTAAAAATTTCTCTTACATATAAAGATATTTGTGTTTACTACATATATTTTTCAATCAGATATTTATTTATTATCCTTAAGGTTTACATATTCAAAGTTTTAAAATATTATTTAGTTGAATATGTTGGTCTTTTACATTTTAGATCTTCTGTTAGTTTGGGGTTTAGAATTCCACCTTCCTTCAGACTTTTAATTTTCATTTTTTGACTTTTTATTTTGGAATGGTTTTTGATTTACATAAAAATTGCAAATACAGAGAATTTTTGTTCGCTCTTCACCCATCTTCTCCAAATGTTATCTTGCCCTTTCATAGTACAATTGTTAAAACTAAAACATCCATCTTGATGGAACACTATTGACTGAACAGTTGACTTGACTTGTATTTCACCAGTTTTCCACCAAGTGTTCTGTTTCTGTTCAGAATCCAGTCGGGATCCCACATCTCAGTTGTCACGTCTGCTTAGTCCCCTCCAATCTGTCACAGTTCCTCAGCCTTTCCGTGTCTTTCATGACTTTGCCAGTTTTGAGGAGAACTGGTTGGTTATTTTGTAGACCGTCCCTCTAGTTGGTTTGTGTGTTTTCTCATGAGCAGATTGAGGTCATCTATTTCCAGCAAGGACACAACAGAAGTAGTGTCTGTGCCCTTCTTGGTGCATCAAAACAGGAGACTCATGATGGCACCAGCGTGTCCCACAACTGGCGCTGTTCGCTGTGGTCGTGGGTGAAGGTGGCACCTGCTGGGTTTCTCGTCTACGGAGTTTCTGTTTTTCCCCTTCTAATTAATATCTTGGGAGATATTTTGAGGCCTTGTAAATATCCTGTTTCTCCTCCAACTTCTGCCCATAATTTTAGCTTCCATCTATTTTGCCTGCAGTAATTATTACTGCGATTACTGTTCTAATGGCGATTTTTGTTTCCCTTGTTTCTTCTACTTTCATTCACTGGAATTCTTCTGTAAGGAAGAGCTGTCTCTTCTCAGTTTATTTATTCATTTAAGGGTAGACTGATGGATATTTATTTTATCCTATGGGTTATAATATAATATTATTATTTCTTTTGTTGCTCAGACTATTCTAGCTCAGTAACATTGCCTTATTTCTACATGCCTCCATCCTTTAAAAATTTATTTGAGTATTTTCTTCCTCTAATTTTACTCTTTAAGTGTGTCTGTTTCTGTCGGGTAGGTGGGGAGAGATGGATGTGTCCTGTTGGGTCTTGTGGCCTTCCAAGACTTCCTTGAGTAGAAGGAGCCTTGAAGATGGGGAAGCCCAGTGCCCCGAGTCATATGGTTGTGGCTATTTAAATCATTTGCTGTGAGCAGGGTCCCGAGTGTTTCCTCGATTCCAGCTATGGATAGCAACAGGCCCAACACATGCCATCTCAGCGATTCTGAAATTGATACCTGAGAGAAAGGTAGGATTTCCAACTTCTCGTTTCCTGTCCAGTACTATTTCTGTGCTCTTGAGCAAGCTTAAGGCAGACTGCGGCACTTGTGGGGACATGCCATCTGGTTGTCTCTCAGCTCTATGGGTTTTGAGACACGAGGGAAGACGTGTCTTCCTGGGCACGTGTAAACTTTATTAAAGTGATGATTTCCATTTCTATTTTTATTGGGGGAGGCAACGATACTGCCAAGGAATGAGTGTTTCATGCCTCAGATGAAACTGTGTTTGTGTTAAGAATCTTGGTGTTGAATCGCCTTCTTGACGTCCCAGCTCTCAGCTGCTGTCTTCCACTTGTCACCTGATATATCTGGCTGAACAGCTTCTAATCCCAGTGCTCTTGCCCGTGACTCACCAGCACTACTCTTGCTGGATGAGTCTTCGGGGATCACAGGACAGCTTGGCTTCTTCCTTCCTCCAGCAGTGCACTGCGAATGCCAGCCACAGGGAACTTGGTGTCAGATACTTGGGACCACAGATACTTGGGACCACAGATACTTGGGACCACCGAGCCACTTCTCAGTAGTGGCCCTGCCCGTGAATGCGAGTGAGCGGCCTGCAAGTAAAACAGTCTTTAAGGACATTACTAGACTGTTCAGACACTCTAGTCTTTCCCACATTTGTGTTAAGTATTTTGCCATATAATGAATTCAGTTTAAGTCAAGCAGAATTTTCTGATACTCGGGATTAATATAAGTCAATTAGTTATTACCCATGAGATCATATTTGTGAAAGTAGCTTAGATCAAATGAATAGCCTTTTATTCTTTTTCTTGCTGTGCAGATTCTTTTCTGTTATTTTGTTTTGGAAGTCTATCCATAATTTGAAAGATATATTTAATTGTTAAGTGGTTTTAAATGAAAATGCTGTCAGTTTGAGTCAGTGACAACGGTCCAGTCTGACAATTTAGAACTTTCTCATAGCTAAAGGTGTAAGGCTGAGAGCAGCTTTGATGCCCACGGCAGGCGCAGAGCATGGAGTGCTGGAGAAATTAGCTGCGAAACTCCCTTATCTCTAGTTGTGTATCTTTGGTTGCTCTTTTTTATAAAAAGAAAAATCCTAGACTTAAATCCCTATTGTCTAGAAAAGTTTATTCTGTCAAAATATATTTACTGAGCTCGTTACTACATGCCAGGCATTGCGGTGATAAAGCTGATATACACCCGTGAACAAAACGGCCTTGCCCCGACGGAGCTGAAGGTCTACAGCAGCGCTGCCCGACAGGAATATGACGTGCACACATGCTGCAACTTAAAACATTTCAGTAGCTGCATTAAAAAAGTAAAATGAATTCGGTAAAATCAATTTTAAGAATATATTTTACTTAATAAATCTAAAATAGCATCATGTCAACATATAACCAATCTAAAAATTATCAATGAGATCTTTTTCTTGTTTTTGTACTAAGTCTTCAACATTTGCTATGTGTTTTATACTGACAGCGTGTCTCAGTTTGGACTTGCCACATGTTAAATGCTCAGCAACCTCATTTGGCTAGTGGCTATTGGCCTGCGGCAATGCAGGTTGATCGACACCCTATACATAGTCACATAAGTAAATATTTGAATCATAATGGTAATAAGTGCTATAGTGAGGGAGGAAGCTCTGCTTAAACAGCACTTGGGAAGAGTTTGTGGGTGTTGCAGGTAAGACTTGAGGGGTGAATCGGAGTTAGCCAGGCATGAAAGAAGGTAGCAGCACTCCAGGCAAAGGGAACAGACTGTGCGACCACTTTGAGTTGAAAAGGGAGTGAAAAGGAGGCCAGGATGCTAAAATCTGTAAGTGAGGGGAAAATGACGGTACTAAGAACAGAAGGAGAGTCATCTAGTTTTAGAAATCCAAACCAGAAGAAATCTAATTTTAGAGGACCGATCCGTTTGCTTTTAAGATGTTGGCTTTCAGGTGCAAACGATAGGGGTGTGGAGGAGGGAAGTGAGAGTGAAGGAGGACGGAGGTGTAGCTGTCAGGGTCGATGGCGCTGGCAGGTTGCATGCTTTGTTGCACTAATGTCTGAACTTGCTTTCTGGGGCCACTTGTTAAGTGGGCTCGAGACCACGGTGCTGGGGGGTAAGGTTGAATCGGTTAAATGGATGAGGAGGTTCCCGGAGAGGGTGAAAGGCCGTGATGGGGAGATGAACCTCAGTGATGAAGTCTTGGGGTCAACAGAAGAAGGAATGGAAGATTCAGTCAAAGGGGTGGAAGCCTGGGAGAGATGGAATAAAGTGGGGGATCAGAACTAAGAAGTGGGGGTATCAAAGCAGGTCACAAGTGTTTGGTCAACAGTAGCTTTCTGTAGTTGCCTGTCAGCAGCAGGGGTAACCAGGTTTAAGGTCAAGGCAAAGGGTACAATAAACACTTTAAACAACGCTCATGTTACTGATACTTCTACACCCTGGTGGTTTCAGGGGATGTGACCCAGAGACTGAAGAGACGCCCTGTCTTCTAAGGGCCACAGTACACTCATGAGCCCAGAGACAAAGTGACTACTTAGTAGGCACTGTGGGAAGCCCGCTCCGACTGTCACCGCCCAGGCTCTCATAACCTGGCAAGCCAGCTGTCTGCTGCTCTCAGCAAATCTTACAGAGATGGTGGCCATGGAAGCTGTTATTTATCTCTCAGATGGCGGAGTCTCTCCTCTACCCGTCACCAGGAGAAGGCAGGGCATTCGTAGAGCACTAGGCCTCTGGTCAACAAGCACCAAGTTTAAAGCTTGAACTCCATCGAGATTCACTTACAGCTCGCTATGTCTGCACTGAGATCACATGAAGAATTCTGATTCGTAGGCTCGAGAATTAATTTCTTCCACCCCCTCAGCTGGAATGCTGACATAGCAAAGGGTTTGTTCACTGGCTGTGAGAGAATGCGGCAGTTGGTAGGATGGGCAGTGAGCCTGTTTGAAGCTCCAGTCATGGGCTGGGCACTGTCTGCAAATGCTGCAGTTCAACACAAAACAAAACAAGATCATCCAACAGACCCAGTGCCTTTTAGCAGGGGAATAAAAGCTGTGCTGTGTTAAAATAATGGGGTGAGGTTCTGCCGTGGGGGTGAGCCTCGTTTTCAAGGGCCCGAGTTGGCTCAGTGATACGCATGGAAATGTTAACGTCTGCTCCTTCGATCTTGGCTCTGACAGCACTCTCCCTCATCGCCCAAAGTTAAGAATGCATGACGGGTACGTCAGTAATAGGGAGTAACAATATGTGGGACTGAGTAATCATAAACCAAGACCGGAAGAGTAGTTTGAATCAAGGCTTGGCAAAATAACTGTGTGTCTGCATTA